>CM074497.1:8518227-8851439 GCA_037389245.1 Oryzias sinensis
GTGTTTGCGATCACTGACACGTTCTCATTCATGGAAGAGTTTCTCGTCCAAAATCTCACCATGCATGGATCCATTCATCCTTTCCTTCATACGGACCGGTCGTTCTGTGCTCTCAGCAGAAAAACAGGCCCATAGCATGATGATTCCACCCCCATGCTTCACGGTGCCTCAGTGTTCTCTTCCAAACACAGCAAGTGGCGTTTATACCAGAGAGTTCCGTTTTGGTCTCATCTGACCACCTGACTTCCTCCTCATCCTCTGGATCCTCTGGACAGGAAGGGGGGGCCTTTTGGAGCACTGGAGGACGTTGTGTGTTACCATAGTAACCGGAGTTACTGTGGCCCCAGCTCTCCTCAGGTCATCTGGGCTGCTCCTCACCGTTGTAAAGATCATGGAGATCTTCCATGGAGCTCCAGGTGGAGAGAGATTTGAAGATCCCAGCAGAACCTGACCTAAACTAAAAGGTCTGTTAGGAGATGCTAATGTCTTTACATGAACAGAATTTACTAAATGTTAAACCACAAAAAAAGGAGTTAATCTACTAATTAATATACAAATGATTACATGCACTGTTCCATGATAGAATCACAGTCATTATATAGGCCCCATATTTATTCACATTTAAATATATGAATGGTTAGTTATCTACCCCTCAGCAGGAATCTGAGTGTTCGGATGCACAGAACAAGAATCCACCTGAACATCAGATCTACAGCAGAAACCTGGACCCAGAAAGTCCGGAGCTGCAGAAAACTCCTGTGGTTCTCCCTGCTGGACTTTAGCTCAGAATGATCTTCATCAAACATCCCATAGAAACTCCCAAACTAGGCAACACACTGACACACAAACCGTCGCCGATAACAAAAGGCAGAGGGGAGCAGAGCAGTCAGGAGAATCTGGTCTCCACTTTGGAGAAACCCTCTCAACAAGCGGGGGTCTGAGGCCCTTCCATGTTCAAGCCGGCCTCTACGTCTGTGTCCACATGCTCCACCAGCTGCTAGAACTGAAGGACGGTCCAGCCGCTCTGAAGAACAGAGTCCTGCGAGGGGGCGGAGTCAAAGCAGGAGACATGTCTGAGTTTGACTCCAGCTGTAGCCTCCATCAGCTGCTGAAGTCACACTTCCATGCTGTTCTGGCTCCACCTAGTGGCCAAGCGTGGTAACCACTAAAGCTTCCACAAAAGTTTCCTCAAAACATTTGAACTGTTTTAACTTTTGTAATTTAACAAACATTTGGAGTTCCTTTCTTTTAACTTTGTGTAATCCTTGTGCTATCTTAGATGTTTAGTTTATAGTTTAACTGTTCCTCAGTTCTGAGCTCAGATCCTGAACTTTATGAGGTTTAACCACTTTTATAAATGCTATTAGTAAAAATCTAACTGTTTTCACAAACTAAAGGAAAAACTACTTTAAAATGATTTTAGAGGAGCTCTGATTCAGGTGAGTTTCATGTGTCTTTTATTAACCAAAACTGTACAGGTGCAGAGGTTCAGCAGCAGACGTGATCATGTGATGAAGCGCCGATAGGCGGTCAGAATGGAGGGACTCCTCCCGTGTTTCTGCAGCAGGTCTTCGGCTTTCTGTCGCAGCGACGGACTCACGGCGCCCGCAGATCGGCCGAGGTGCAAAAGCACGAGGGAACACTCCAGGACGTCTGGATGAGGAAACATCTGAGGGACGAAGAGGACGCAGTTACAGCTCCAGATCAAACACAGAACCCATGAGAGCGTGTCCAGATGGAGGAGTGGAGGCCGACCTTCAGGGTGTCGGGCAGGTCGACCAGCTGCTGCTGGTATTTGGACATCTTGGAGGACAGAGACAGAAGAGTCTCCTGATCTTCAGAGCTGGAACAAAAACTTCTAGTTAACTGAATGAAGCACAGACGCTGCTGGACCTGACGGAAACATGACCAAGGTTAAGGTATTTCATTTATTTTACAACATAAACCAGCTCAAAATGATGTTTTTTTAAATATTTAAATGATTCAAATGATCCAACTTCCTGAACTCAAATTTCACACCATCATCGTGAAAAAACCGTGCCCTTCCTGGCCTGGTCGTTCTGTTTGCATCAGAATCTGACCTGTGCTCTGCAGAGTTCTGGTTCCCCACAGGGAGCGGGTCTTCCTGCGCTCGGCTGTGCTGCGCCACCATGGCCGCCAGCCGCTCCCGGATCTCCTGCACCGACCCCTGCAGGCTCTGACAGGCGGCGTGCGGCTCGGACAGCAGCGCTTCAAAGTCCTCCTGGCCTTCGCCTGCTGCTCCCTTTTGGACCTCCACCGGCGCCGCGGCGCTCCTCCACCAGCACTCGTACAGGCGGTGATAGCGGACCAAGGCCTGCAGGCTGCTGAGCGCAGCGCTGGCCTCAGCCTCGGTCACCTTCAGGGTCTTTGGACGTTTCCTGGAGAACAGACTAACATCACCTAGACGACAGAAAACAGGAAGGTTGTTTTAAATCCATTTTTAGAAACACAAAAATAAAATCCAAACTGAGCTCGTCTCAACGGTTCTGTGAAACGCTTCATCAGTTTTTCACGTGGTTCTTCTGTTTTTGTTCTACTTTTCTGATCTTGTAAAGAAACGGCTTCAGAGAAATTCAGATTTGTTGTTTTGAGACGTTATGGGGTCAGAAGTCTGAAGCAGAGTCTGAACACGTGTGACGGGTTCAGAGGGAGGCGTGTTGGACCTTCGGGGAACAGCCGCCTGCACAGCTCTGCGGAGGCGCAGAAGAGTCCGGCGTCTCTGATCCAGGCCGCCGCCCACCACAGCTCCTTCAGCAGCTGCGCGTCGTCGTTCAGGATCCAGCTCAGCACGCCGCGGGTCAGATGGAGCGAGGCCTGCAGCAGGACCTGAGGAGAAAGCACAGACAGGTTCCTCCGTGGACTGATGACGTTGTGCCGCCAGCAGGTCAGGTCACAGGTCAGTACCTGTTTCAGGGGGGCGGTGGGGGCCGGACTCTCCACAGACCTCAGCTCCTGCAGGAGAGCCTCCATGCTGCCGTCTTCTGGTGCGTTTGCAGAAATGCCAAACTCCTCCTCCCACACGTCTCTGACTCGGTCCTGGATGCTGGCGGGATGTTTTTTTGGCTCCGCCCATGTGTGGGTGGAGCTGCAGGAGGCTGCAGGGATGACCCCGGCGTCCCGCAGCTCCATAGTCAGCAGCTCCGCCACGCAGAGATGCAGCCTGTGGACCTGCAGAAGGTGCAACATCTCGGTGAGAGGCTTCCCGTTCCTTTCCAGGGGGATCAGGAGAGTGTGAGCTGCTGACCAGAAGGTCGTCCTGACCGCTCAGGACCTCCTGCGCCGTCAGCCAATCCTGAGCAGCCGCCAGATCTTTGGCGCATCGCAGCGCCAGCGTCTGAGCCAGAGCCCCCTCCCCTGAGATCCTGGCCACGCCGGCTGCCGTCCTCAAAGACGCGACGTCATTCTTCTTGGCGATGACTTTGGCGGCATCGAAACCGGAGCCGGCGGCGAGGTGACTGAAAGAAGCAGGTCAGACGGGGTCAGGCGGAGGAAGAGCGCCGGTCTGTGATCACGGACTCTTCCCTTCAGACCATTTAGCTGCTGCGGACAGATGGCCGTCCTTCTCCAACACCGCAGCCCAGCCGCTGTACAGCTCCTTCAGGACCGGCTCGTCCGGCGCCAGCCGCGCTTTCGCCAGAGCGATGGCCTCCCTGACGAACGACAAGCTCTGGTTGATGGAGCTGCTCCACAAACTCCTTCAGTCAAACGGCTGAGCGGCTCAGACCTGAAGAGCTTGTGTGATCGCAGCAGGTCCACGGCCTCGTAGACTCTGTTGATGGACAGCAGGTGGGACGCCGCCTTCAGGTACTGCTCCTGCAGACACAGCTGCCTGACGTAGGCCTCCACCGCGCGGCTCCAGGCCTCAAAACCAGCTGGAGGAGGTGAAGAACCACCAGATCATGAGGTCACTTCCTGTCCCCTCGTCAGCTTTTATCAATGCAATAAAAATCTAGAAACAAAAGTCCATTCAAGAATTTCCTGTGAAAAATGTTTTTTAGTGCTCTAAGACCAGCAGCAGCCAAAACTCATGTTTTTGCATCAAACTGGCTTCCTGACGTCTGCACAGACACTTCAACCGGCATCTTCCCGCTCTTTACCCATGGCAGCCACGGACAGCAGGTGGTCGTTCAGCTCTCCTTTCTCTGTTGCCAGCTGCAGCGCCCCCTGGAGGTCTCCGCTCCACAGCCGCAGGTACACCACCGAGTCGAAGTGCCCCGCCTGCACGTGACCTTCCTCTGAGGGTCGACAGGAAGTTGAACGTTACGCCGAAACGCCCAAAGCCAGGAGGTGAGAACCAACAAACCTTCTGCCTCCAGCATGCGGCGCAGAGCCTGGCGGTCTGCAAACAGGCCCAGGTGGACATGGTCGCCATGTCCCGGGCTGCAGCCAGCAGGTGGCGCTGAAAACACACAATTAGCCATGCTTTGTGAGAAAAACTGAAGACTTAAGCTCGTTTAAGTTTTCTGACATTTTTATTTTGCATTTGGAGACCGTCTGCCAGTTTTCACTCACCTGAGGCGTGTTTGACGGCGGCCAGAGTGACGCAGTCCTGCAGCAGCTCCTCCCTGGGCCGGTGGTCCATGGACGTGCTGAGGGGCAGCATGGAGCGAGGCTTCTTCTTCTTCAGGAGGCTCAAATCTGCTGTGGAGGCAGCAAGGGACATGTTCAGAACCCAAAGAAAAAGCCGTTTGAGCAAGAATCAGACACAAACCTGGTGGCTTCTCTTTACTTCTGGAAACAGATGAGGATTTCCTCTCCAAAGGTGCTAAAAAAAGGGAAAAATGATTAGAAAAATGCGATTTGACATGAATCCTTCAGGCCTCAGACTCATTCACCTCCTGGAGGATCCATGCTGCTCGTGGAGCCGACCTCCTCCTCCTCCTCCTCAGACAGATCCTTCTCTCCGTCTCCGTTCATCTTTGGCACCACATCTCCTCCGAGCCCCGGCGCGCTCTTGTTCTTCTTCTTCTGCTTGGAGCCGGACTTCTTCTTCTCCTGCAGCGTGCTCATCTTCCTCCCTGGGAGGAGAACATCGTGAGCAGGAGGACCTCGCTGGATCCCCCCTCAGAGCCTCATCGTCACCTTTAGGTGGCTTCGTGAACTCCTGTTGGGAGACCTTCCACTCCTGCACGGTGAAGTCTTTTCCTCCGGTCCAGATCACGTCTGGATCAACGGGGGACCAGTCCACGCTCAGCAGATAGCCCACGTGACCCCGGTAGTTAGAGATGGGCGCCTCCTCCAAGACGTCCCACACCTGAAACGAGACCCGCCCATCAGACCTCAGAACAGCATTTTGGCTTCACCTGAGTGGAGCAGCAGACCTGTGCCGTGCCGTCATACGAGGCGGTGACCAGCCGAGCGCTGTGATGTGGACTCCACGCCATCCCGGTGATCTTGGCTGTGTGACCGCACAACCGCCGGTACGGCTCCGTCAGGACCACAGGAGTCTCTGGAGGGTTCTCTGAAGACCAGGAAGACTCATAAAGATGTGGGTTCCATAAGGAATTACTGCCATCTATCCATCCGTCCAAAGATCCTTCAATCTGTCCATCCATCCATCCATCCATCCACCCATCCATCCATCCATCCGTCCATCCACCCATCCATCTGTCCTCCTGTAAAGTTGAAGACCTAAGTTTCAAAACTGGAAATATTAAATCTACATCCAAACTGCAGGTATTCGTCCTGAATGACAGTTGATGTTTGATAAACTGATCCAAAGGAAACCAAACAACAAAATGGGATGAAGGTGAAAAAGATGAGAATTCTGAAGGGATCCCAGAAACGTTCATCTCCTGTCTGACAGTGGGGTAACTGGGAGGATTCAGAGCAGGTTGGAGCCGTTTATGGGACGCTTGTGTTGTCATGTGACTATTGTTGTGAACGTAAGGTCCCCACCTATCACGGAGCGGAGGTCGTGCACGTAGACGATGGCGTTGCTGGAGCCCGAGGCCAGGAGCGCGTGCAGCTCTGAGGCGGAGCCGTGCTGGTGATGCCACCGCAGCGAGTTGATGATCTTGTGGTGCTGCTGGACGCTGCACAGCAGCTTCAGGTTGGGGGCTTGGAAAACATCAATGCACCTGATGAAAGAGATGAAAAGACCAGTGAAAGAGGCCAGCTTCCAGGACAACAAGCAACTTTTGACATGTTTACTTTGTGATGCAACCTGACAGAAAACCTCAAAGCTCCAGCGCTCGTCATCTCTGCTTCAGATGTTTTAACCATTAAATCACAAAGTCTGGTTGGCGTTTCTAAGGGTTCACGTGTGAAAACAACTCACCCATCCTCGTTACCGATGGCAACGACTTTCCCATCCGGCTTCCAGCTGAGGTCGGTGTGTGGAGACAGCTTGTGCTGTTGGAGATAAAGATCAGTTTCAGGGTCGGTGCAGCTCAGCTGCTTTCAGGACGAACGGCAGAAACTCGCCGCCAGTCTCAGCCTGAAACGGCAGAAACTCGCCGCCAGTCTCAGCCTGAAACGGCAGAAACTCGCCGCCAGTCTCGGCCTGAAACGGCAGAAACTCGCCGCCAGTCTCGGCCTGAAACGGCAGAAACTCGCCGCCAGTCTCATCCTGAGAAGTTTCCTTCAAGAGTCGCCCCCTCAGCATTGCCAGGCGGTGTGCTTTTAAGAGCGTCCCGACGACCACAAAAGCTACTTTTACTTTTCCTCGGGTCCCCATCGTCCCACCTTGATGTCGTTGGTGTCTTTGATGAGCCTGTCGATGTCCGTCGCCTCGCTGCTCAGCTTTGCCGGGTCGTGCTGCAGAATCACGCCTTCGCCTGCGCAGCTGTACAGGCCGAAGCTCTGCTTTCCCGCTGTACCTGAACGGTTCACATGGTTTGGTCAGTGTGAACCTCTGCCGGAGGGACTAAACAAAGTCTCCCTTTCCCAGTGATTTCTAAGTATTGATTATGGCCTTTTACAAACCGATTCGTTCGTTAAGCTGGAAAAAGAAAATGTCTTTGAGCTGAGGTTGTTGTTTGGCGTCAGAACGACCCACAGAGACTTACCGAAGGACAGCGGGGGCACGGGGGGCCCCCAGGCCAGCGTGTACACAGTCTTCCTGTGGTAGGAGCTGGATATCTGAGGAGGCCTGAGAGGAGGAGAAGCAGAACCGTCAGGCGGCGGGAAAACGACTCCTGGAACCAGGAGGTTCAGGAGCAGTCGAGCTTCATCGCTCCAAGTCCATCCCAACAATAACTGATACTTTATTTATCCCACAATGGGAAAATTCTTCTACATATTTGGCCCCATCCCCTGGGGGGAGCAGTGAGCTGCAGACTGGCCGCCTGGGGGGGGGCGACAGCTGGCTGGGGAGAGCGGGGATCGATCCGCCGACCCTTTGGGTGTTGGACGACCTGCTCTACCGCCTGAGCTACACTGCTGCCCTCAAGGGTCACTCAAGCCGGTTCTCCTTCCTCACACTGGGTTTGTCAGCTCCCTAAAACATGACACAACCTCCTCCATCATCATCCTCATCATCATCCTCATCATCATCAAAAGGAGTTTGGATCATCACAATCCTATTCAGGGGTCCATTTGTGAAAGCTCAGATGCTTCTGTCTGTGTTCTGCTGAAGGTCCCGGTCAGGGGGAGCAAAGACTGCTGGGTAAAAACACCCAGCTCCAGGAACAGGTGCAGACCATGTGGCCGGGACCTTCAGCAGGAGCTCAGGAGGCTGACAAAGGTTAGCCACGTTTCTGAAAAGCTGCGGTGGAAACCCTCCTGTTCCAGAAAAGCTGAAGGAATGGATGACAAACGTACCTGCTGGAGAAGACCTCGTAGATTCCCACTTTACCGTCTTCTGTTCCAAAAGACAGGGTTCCTTCTTTCTGGGGGTGCCACGCCAGCTGCAGAGACAAACACAGGAGTCTCACTTTATGGATTCAAACCGACGCCAGAGACGACTTCACTTCAAACGCTCCTCCACGTCTGCAGCAGGAAGACTGGGGGATCATTTCTGGAGGTTTTTTCTCAAGCATCCAACCTCTGACTCTAACAAAGGGTCGGCGGTTCGATCCCCGCTCCCCCCAGTCAACCATATATGCCCCACCAGTCTGCCCCAGGGCAGCTGAGGCTACATCAGTAGCTACCATCACCAAGTCTGACTGAATGATGGAAGAACGCTGAGCCTCTGGAAAAGCAGATCTAATAATCAAATCTATACTTGTTATTAAAGTCCAGATGTACAATCCTAGTTTTTCACTGTTGTTCTCTGCTTTCTCCCTCAAACGTCCTCAAAGGTCTGAGCACCAATAGAGCCCCCCAACATGGACCCCCCCTTCCAGAAATGTCTTTACCGCAGTCACTTTGGACTTGACGCCTTGCCAGAAGGTCCGGATGTCGTACTTGTTCTGGCTGCTCAGAGTGTTCCACACCCGGATCACGTTGTCCCCCGCGCCCACCGCCAAACATCCTACACCCACAGGGGAGAAGGTCAGGGAGTACACCACGCCCCCCAGGGAGAAGAGGGTCCAGCAGCAGCTGAGGGTCTTCAGGTCCCAACATTTGATCTGAGGATGGAGAACAAAAGTCACAGATCTGACCTGCAGGTTTGCCTGGAGAACACCTGAAGAAGGGAACGTTAAACGGATTCATTGATAAAAACCACTAAAGGATCCGTCTTCCTGTCATGAACACACATAAATATTATTATTGCAGATCTAACAGGAGAAATCCGCTTTCATGCCAAGATCTGGGAGCTGCTCGGAGGATTTTATCATGAATCACGAAGCAGTTTTCCTTCAGACTTCACCTCTGCAGCACAAGAATCGGACAAATTCATGCTGAAAATGAAGAATAGCTGCAGAAATCTGAACGAAATGCAAGAAATTTCGGAGTTTGAAGCCAAAAGATCTGATTCTGAAATCAGATCTTCCGTGTTTAGCAGGAGAAGACTCGCCTCCCGGTCCATGGAGGTGCTGAAGAGCAGCTCCCCTCCGTCCTGCAGACGCAGCGAGCTGGTGTTGAAGACGATCCGGCTGTGGTTCTGACCCTCTGAGGAGGACCCGAACAACGTCCAGCGCTGCTTCCCGCCTTTGGTCAGGTCCCACATCAGCAGCTCTCCGCTGGAGGAGCACAGAGGAACATGAAGGCGCGGTCGCAGCTCCGAGCGGGACGCTGTCGGATCTACCTGAAGCAGCTGGACACCAGCTCGGTGGGTCGTCCCGGGGGCCAGAGGACGCTGAGCCAGATCCGCTCTTTGACCCCGGGGTCGACGGCGGAGGCTCTTCTCTTCAGAAACGGCAGCTTTAAGGTCATCACTCCTGCAGGAGGAGAGCAGCGTTCTCACCTTTAACAGCTTTTTACTCGATACGAAAAGTCCCACTCCAACACGGGCAGAGATGTTTGGGAAGGAAGAAAAAGGTGACCAGGTGTTATTTACGTCGCCACGCTGCACACTCAACTTCCTCAGATGTAAAGTAAAATAGTTTTGCTTTATCAAAAATAAACATGCAAATGTTGTGTCTGAAAACGAGACAGAGACATCTGATTGGTTAGAATCTGGATTCTGGGCTGCTGCTGCGGCGGGGGTCTTGGTGTGGGGGTGTCTGGGCACTCCCCCTCCTTCTTTTCACATTCCACCATTCATTTTAGAGGAACATGAACACTCACCTGAACACAGGTGTTAGCTCACCTTGGCACTAATACTTTGCGTGATTGAATGAAATATTTCCCACTAGTTGGTTTGAAGGCATAAATAAGTATGCGTGTGAACACTATCTGTATTGTTGACATGCATTTTTGGAGCCAACAGGTGTGTTGATAACATTTGAAAGAGTGTGGACAGGCCCCGCCCCTTCTAGATTTCTATTACATCTGAACCTCACCGTAATGATTACCATCCAGAAACGTGTTGCTTTATGCTGCTTCATGGTTTTACCCCCCTCTTTTTATAAGCACCCTCCTATCCCCCCCCCCTCTAATATCCCTCTCTCTTCTTCCCTCCTTTCCTTTTCCATCCGGTCCAACACAAAAAAATTAATAAAGTTTGGCCTGGATTCCAAAAGGGGTTTATTCAGACATACCTCTGGTTTGTCTAAAGATTAATAACCCCTGTTTTTAAAGTAAAATCTGTCCAACACAAGAGGCCCTCAGCTCTCATCTGTCTGCCCAGCTGTTGGACAGGACAAGTTAGAGAAAAAGCTATTTGAAAGCAAATATTTAATATTTTCATTTGCAACTTAGAAGGTTTTGTCTGCAACGTGGTGGCATAGATATCACTCCATAGAACAGAGGAGCAGCTGCAGCTCCCAATGAGAAAATGTTCCGATCTTCTCCCCTCACCTTTGCCCCTGGAGGTGCTCCACACCCTCACCGTCTGGTCTTTGCTCCCAGAAGCGAGGTAGCATCCGTGTTCTCCTGCAGACGCTCCGTTTGCTGCTGCAAAACCACAGGATCCGTTTAGAGTCGCTGCTGAAAGGACCTGCAGCCCAAACCCGCTCCGTTCTGCAGAACCTTCGTCATCCTCAGCTCTGCTGAACAGCGCCGACTCCCCCGTCACAGGCGACCACGCCAGCGAGTGGATCTCATTGTCGTGTCCACGAAGACGGTGCATCACCTCCCCTTTCTTACTGACATCCACCAGCACGATCATCCCGTCTTTGTACCTGCAGCCAAGAAAAAATAAAATCACACACAACGTCCTGACCTCCAGTCTTTCTCCTCTGATTCACTTCTCTGAAGGATTTTCAAAACAAAGCTTGGAAACTCTAAAACATGGATAGCTGCTCTGAGTCTAGACGGTAACCATGGTGATTTCCCAGTACCCAATGGCCACAGAGCTCCAGGTGTGAGGCGAGCAGGTGAGGCAGACGATGGTCCTGGGCTCAGGGAAGAAGCTGGCGGTGTCTCCGGTGTGGAACCAGTGGCACACCACCACCCCTTTCTCGTCCCCCGACACCACCAGGTCTTTGTCCACAGGAGACCAGTGCAGAGCCGAGACGGGGGTCTGTGTGGAAAACCGCATCGCCGTGAGGACCCCCAGAAGATCCACCTCCCTCCGACAGCTCCGACTAAAACAGTGGAGCCTGTGGGAGGGGCCAACGTGACCTGAAACCTCACCTGATGAGCCACCTGCTCCCTGACCAACGTCCTGCTGTTTGAGTCCCAGAAGCGGACGCTGCCGTCGGTGGAGGAGCTGGCGCAGACATGGTTCTGACCCGCGTGCTGGCAGAAAGAAAAGCCCGACACCAGGTCCGCGTGGCCCACCAGCTGTCCTGCAGAACCCACAGCAACAGCCGGGTCAGCCGTGGGAGCGGAGCTCAAAGAAAACACGACTGCCCCATGAAGGGCAGAGGGGGAGCAGGTTGGAACGGGGGGAGGAAGGGTCAGGTGTGACCAAAGAGTGTCATGAATTATGAAAGATGGTGGAGAGAGCACCAATGTTGACGGCTTAGAGACAGGAGGCAGAGATGAAGATGCTGAGCTTCTCTTTGGGACCAGGATGGATCAGGAATGAGTCCATCAGAGGAACAGACAGGTAGATGTTCTGGAGACCCATGCAGGAAAGCAGACGGAGATGTTTGGACAGGTTAGAGGAGGAACAGGGAAGCTACCAGGAGAGGAGGAGGAGGATGAAGGCAGGGTTAGGGGGAGATTGTGGCTGCGGGAACAGACTCCACAGTTTCCTGTTCGTCTGTTTCAGGGCAGAGATCCCACTCACCTGTGACTCGGCACGCGGAGGCGCTCACGTCAATCAAATAAACCACATTTCTGGCACCGACACCCAGTAAGCCACTGCTGCTGACGTCACTGCAGCGCGAGCAGTACCAGTTCGGCGAGGCGGGCAGAGACCTGTCGGTCATGGCGCCCTGCAAACTTTTAAAAAAGGTGATTTCTGCTCCTAAGGTTTAAAATCAAGCTCCTCACGTGTCCTCACCCTAACAACACAAGCTGCCGCACGAGGTGCCTGCTGTCGTAAATCTCATTCATAGATTACGGCAACCTAACTGGGTCAAATATATCAGACTTTGCTCTTTTATTTTTTCCTCATTACAATAATATTCCGTTATATTTTTATATAATCATAAAAACAAAGTATAAAAGTTTTTTTAAGGATTTAAGATCTCAAATGACCGGACAATCTTCATTTCTTTCCCCCGGAAGTGTTTACGACAGTCAGGCGAAGAATGCGGCTGATCAGAAATCCATCATGGCGGCCGCAGGGGCTGGATCTGGTGAGAAATGAAAAGAAAAACTTCATTTAAATCTACAAATGCTTACAAATAAAAACGGTTTGTTTCAGTCTGTCTCTGCTTTGACTTTATCTAACTGTTGGTTCAGGTTTCTCCTTCGTCGGAAGCGTTTCCGGACTATTTCGTTCAAGGTGAGAACAAACGGTTTATGGAAAAACAAACCTTTTGTTTTTTTTCCCCCTTTTTGAAGGTAAAACAAAGTTCAAAGAATATTTTAGAATGGAGCAGAAACGATTGATTACGTTAACCACTGACATAAATGTGCTTAGTGACATTAAATTAGACAAACAACCTGGACATAGCTAAGAAAACGAGGATTCGGTTAATGGGAATTATTTTCTGCCTTTATTGTATTTGAGCAAAAGCTGCAAAATTACTGATAAAAAGATTCCAGAGGAAATATTTTAATATTTACAAAGCAACTACTAAATAAACCCAAAATAATTTCATAATAATTTTGAAAAGGTGAATAAAATTCACATAAAACGTGTAAAAATGTCTGAAAGACCGACAGTTTTAAAAGAGTTAAACATATAAAAGTGAGCACACAGTGATTGCAAGGATTTTCATGGCTGCTCTCTTCCTCAGCAGGTTGGCCGCTCCACCCCAGCGGCTCTCGTGGCTCCACACCGGCTCTTCGCTGAGCTCAAAGAGCTGGGAGAGGAAGAACCTGAAGGTGTTTCCCCCCCAGCAGCCAGAGGAGCCCCGCAGACCAGCCGTGAGTCCGTCCGCTGACCTACGGAGAACCTTTCCGCTGCTGCTGTTCCATCAAGCTGGCTTTCCTCTTCCTGCAGGAGATCCACCACTGCAGGAGGCAGATCAAATACAGCAAAGACAAGATGTGGTACCTGGCTAAAATGGTGAGAAGTCTGAGCTGGATGGAGAACCATGACTGTAAATGAAACCTCCACATTGATGTTCTGCAGATGAAATACTCTGTCAAGTCTGATTCTTTGTGTTGTAAAGCAAAAGAAGAGTCATTTCAATTCATTAAAACTTTATTGTTCCACTAAGGAACTCTGACATGGACATTAAGGCTCCGCTTCGCCGCGTCCGCTCATCACACGTCGGTCGTTAGCTTGTGCACTTGTGCTTGTGCAGCCTTCTTCAGAAACCTGCAGCTCTTTCCTCGGCGCAGGAGGAGGCTTGGTCATCAGCTTCTGAGCTGCAGGTCTGCATCTTCACAGGAACAGAAGGAAGCGAGCACAGAATCTGTTGTCCAGCAGTTCTTCTGAAAACTAGCAGGCTCTGCGGTTTGGGCCGTGTTTGGGCAGCCACCTGTCAGTGAAACATTTACTTCCTGCTTCATTTCTGTTTGTGACACAAACCTCTGCCCTGTCAAAACTTAAGAAGAAGGACATCTAGTGAAGCATCATCAGATGGGTTAAAAACATTCGGGTTTCATAGAACGCCTCACATCTGACAGCGGGCCGGGGTTCTGCTCGTGTCCTCAGATCCGCGGCATGAGCATCGATGAGGCCGTCGCCCAGCTGGAGTTCAACGACAAGAAAGGAGCCAAAATCATGAAAGAGGTCTGAACTGAAGGCTATGCTGGATTTATCACACGCACACTCATGCAGAGAGACACACACTCGTGTAGAACACACACAACACAAACACACATGCACACACAATACAAACACACACGACACGTAGGACGTCTGATGTTCACACATGGATGCAAATAGACACGAATAGGTGTGGACACACTGACACAGATACACACACACGCATGCAAATGCACAACAGTAATATGAGCACACACACTCACGTGCACACACATGCATACACCCACTCACGTGCACATGTCAACGAGTCCCTTGTTTCCGTTGTACAGGTCCTCCTTGAGGCTCAGGAGATGGCCGTGAAGACTCACAATGTGGAGTACAAGTCCAACCTGCATGTGGGTGAGTGTGACAGATGCCTGTGCTGCTCTACAACACCTGAGTCACAGGTAAAAGATGGGCGTGTCCGGGCCGTCTGGCTCGTCGACAGATCGTTTGTGTCCGAATCACGAGGTTCCAAAAGAAAGGAAGAATCTCTGCTGCACGGCAGCGAGGGCGAGACGCTCCTCCAGCGGCTCAGAGGGATTGTTTTTGAAGAACAGTTTTAAAAATAGATTTCTGTTGAAAACACTTCCTTTGTTTCTCTGGTGGGGGGGTTGTTCTGGTACGGGGTCAGGAGTAAATAATGCGTTTAAAAGATAATACAAGTAGAAGCAAAGCCACCCTTTGGAAGCCGTGTAAACGTTTTTCAGGCTCCAAATAAATTCATGTTTTGGGTGGCCCCCACACATTTCTTTTGTTAGCTGCAGCTGTGAAACCTACCGGTCCATCTCCTCAGAACCACATGAGTTCTGGAGTTTGTCCTGCCTGAAAGGAGGTTTTTCCATTCCTGCAGCATCAAACCATCGTGTTCTGGTCCATCCAGCTGGACGGACCAGAACTCTGCCAGGATTTGCTCCTTCAGCTGCTCCTCAGTGAGGAACGTAACCTTCTGCTTCTCCCCCCCCTGCAGCAGAGTCCTTCTCCAGCAAAGGGAAGTACCTGAAGCGGATCCGCTACCACGGCAGGGGCATGTTCGGCATCATGGACAGAGTTTACTGCCACTACTTTGTGAAACTGGTGGAAGGGCCGCCGCCCAGAACGGAGCAGAAGACGGGCTTGGACCAGGCCAAGGAGTACGTTCAGATGCTGAAGGATCGGACCGTCATCCACAGCCTGTAGATCTGTTCAAATGTTGTAGCGTTGTGTCTTATCTGTAAATAAACGGCAGCGGAAAACAACCTGAGCAGCCTTTCATTGCAAATCACCGTCTGAGGTGATCAGCTTCTGCACCATCATGCAGAGCAGCTGTGTCTGTGGTGGATTTTCTGCAGTCCTTATCCTGCAGAACCTTTGCTGGGTTTAAGGATTTGTAGTTGATTTATGCTCCAATCACAGGTGACACTCATGTTCCAGCACATATGAGGCTCAGGATGATGGACCACGAGGATTGTGATCCAGAGTGTCATCCTTTACGGTCGTGTCTAACCCAGAGGATCGCAGCTGAAACCTCCCAGAGGTTCTGCTCCAGGCCACCTTCTGATTTTGTGACCCACATGACCAGAACGTCACGTTTTCTTGGACTGAAAGCAGCAGCCGTTCAGCCGCAGTCTCCTCTAAATCCTCCACGCTGTCAGCATCGCTCTTCCTCCTCAAACACGGCAGCAGGTTTTTATGAAACGAGAGATAATGTTTTCTGTTTCCTCTTGTCTGAAGGAGAAACATTCTCTCCGTCTTATCTGCTGCCCCTCACCTTCTCATCATGCTGTTAATGACGTTCATTTGAATTTTCCAGACTGGGTCGTCCGCTCTGCTTCTGATTCTGCTAATAAATTGAACGGAGAGGCAAACAAAACAAGCCCAGGAGAGCAAAGGCAGGAGGAGAGGAGAACATTTCTATTTTCCAGAGGTCAGTGTGTCTGATTGTTCTGCAGCCCGGAGCTTCATTCTCCGCCGATCCTAATTGGCCTTCAGCTTCCTGTGTTTGATGTGGTCGGTCCAGCGCCGGTTCCCGCCTGTCGCCAAGGCTCTCGTCAGTTTTTTCAGATAAAATGCCATCTGCTGGCCTCAATTTCAGCAGACGTGTGCCCCCAATCTGAGCGGGGGAGGGGGGGCTCCATCTCCCATCGTCTGGCTCAAAACTCGTCTCAGCTCAACTTTAGGATCTGGCTGTGGGTCAGTGGGTTGAGCCTTCTGCCTTTTGTTAGTTGGGTTCAGATAGTCGGATCTCAGGTTGACGTCCCACTCCGATGGTTCCAGTGGTCTTTTAACTATGATGATGCCCTTTTTAGCCAAAATCTAAACAGCTGTCGTTTTCTGCAGAGCAGCAGGAGTTCATCAGAAATTCACCTCTGAGCTATGCTCTCAATTGCTAAGAACTGTCTGTCAACACTCCCACTAGCCTACAGCCCCTCATAAACTCAACTTAACGTTAGCGTTGCATCAAAAATGGAGCAACATCAGATCTATCCATCCGTCCAGTTCTGATCCAGATTCCAGCTCAGACCAGGACAACAAAGACGTTCATGGATCTGTTGGTCTGACAGTGGATCCATCAGAATGGAGCAGAGCAGGGAGACTGTGACCCCCCCAGAATAATTTCTACATCACAAAAATGATACTGAAGCTAAAATAATGGCAGCTTGGAGGGATGTGAGTCAGCTGACAGAGGCTCACAGAGAGAAAGCAAGTACCATACCTGAAGCACTGGAAACTGCCAATCAAAGACTCCTAACCTTGAGCCTAAAGAGGTACACACGAGATAACGAAGCCGGATGGATAAACAGGCTGTTCGCAACTCTGCCTGTGAAAGTGTACGCTCAGTGGAGGGTCAAAACAGCCGATCAGACCCACCAAGGCAGGAAACTGAACAGTACTGGAAAAGTATATGGGAGAAAGAGGCAGCACATGACAGCAATGCCCAGTGGCTGGTCTCTCTGAGAAAAGAACATAGAAACCTCCCTGAACAGAATCCAGTAACCATCACAGTGGCAGAAAACAACCCTACCCAAAACAAAAATTTTAATTCTAATTCACAAGAGGTTGAGTCTGCCCCCCTCCACCCAGACTGACAGAAGAAGTCCTGACTCATTGGTCCACAAAGCAGTCTGAGTGCAGGACTCGGATGCAAACAGGGGTCTGACACTGACATCTCTCTGATCAGGGAGCATCGTCTCACTCCTGTATCCACTGCAAACTGCAGTTTCCTGAATCAAATATCAGGTCGGTGAGAAGGAGAATCTTTTCACGAGGCGCATCAATAAATGATCTAAGAAGGAACTGACGGCTTACACAAAGAGAATTATGGAACTTCCAGATGTTTGTGGAGGAGACGGGAAAGATGCTGCTGACGTCTGAGAGGCACGTTCAGTTATTCATCCCAGTGAAACAGAGGATGTATGGCACTGAGTCACAGCCTCACACCTCCCTGAAAGCTGGGATGTCAGGACGGCCCCTTCATCTGCTGTGAGCGCCGGCTGTGGGTCAGGGCGCCGGGCGACCCGGCCCAGGTTCCAGCTGAGGAACAGACCGAATGAGAAGCCTGTGGTGCCGGGAGCGCCTCAGCTTGTTCCCTTTAACGTTTCCATGTGATGTCCTCTCTCAGAGCTGGGGGCGAGCGCAGAAGGCTGCAAATGATATCTGACGACAAAGCTGGCTGCCTGCAGGCGCAGCTGCAGACGCAGCTGCAGACAGAGCTGCAGACGCTTAGGCCATCCTGACATTGCACTGTGGTCTCCGCTTTCTCCTCTGCCTTTTGTGTGCAGTTCTGTGATGCTGCGAGTCTACAGCCCCCCACCCGACCCCGTGGAGCACATTGAGCACTAACTCATATTGACAGGAGACGCCAAAAACCAGCTCCCAGAAAGGATGGACAGGTGTTTGATTCATCAGTACAGGGGGCGGGGCTCCCCTCTGCTGCTCACCTGCTGCTCCTCGGGGAGGAGGAGACTCCTTACAGCATCAGTTTTGAAAACAATGTGACTGCAGCAGTGAGGGCCAGTCTGGACTTTGACCGGTCCTCCAATCTGAGATGCACTGGTAACCCCCCCCCCCCCCACACACACACACACACACACACACTTTATTAAAATTAACCTCCGCTGCATTTCATGTAACTGAGAGAAAATGTCAGAGCCTACAAAACCTAATTAACGAAGTAAAGAGGGTTTCTGTAGTCCAGTAATTGTAATTAATTACCAAAATATGCGCTGTAATTTACGTTCCTCCGTCACTGACAAAAGTAATGAAGTTACAGTAATTTTCCATTACCCCAACACTGTCCGTGTACTGCTGTAGGTGTTAGTTACCTGTGTGTGGTCTGTAGCTGTTTATACTGAGCTATGTAAATGTAAAGCTCCTGTCAGCCACCAGGGGGCAGTAAGGACTATAAAGAGAACTCAGATCAGCACATTGACGTTTGGAGATCACAAAAATGCAGGACAATAGAAAAGCAGCTGTGAGGATTGATGGTTAGCAAACTGTTCAAAAATGAACACAATGTGAAATGAGTGAATACCACAACCACTCAACTCAACCCAGTCATTTTTCTGCTGTCCTTTGAGAGTATTTACAGTCCAGTCACAATTTCTGTCATTGTGTCATTTAAAAAAGTTAACTCGAGGAAAATCAGACCAAGTTTTTCTCAGCCTGCTTTAAAAACCGATATTTTTGTTCAAATGTGAATCATTTTTTTATTATTTATAAATTACAAAGTTTGGAAGCATTCAGTTTTTTTGCTGCAAACAGGAGAAGCTTTTCACATTATTCTGACAGAGACCCTTCACACTTTAATCATTAGAAACAAGTAAAAGCCCAAACTGATTTTTGTGTTGACTTACTTTGACTCTGTTTTATCTGGTGGCTGCACTTTTCCTCCACCAGGGGTCGCTCCTGCACCATTCGCGGCGTCAGTCTGAGCATCCTCACCGTGCTCTGCAGGAGGCGGACGACATGTCTGCAGGATGTCATCCTACAGGAAACCAAAGACAAATCCTGCTGAGTCTCAGTGCTGCATGACGGTGAATTCCTGGAGATGAACTCCTGTATCTCAATTTGTCACAGAGGCTGCAGCAGCGTGCAGGGAGGTGCGAGGGTGCAGCAGGCGGAGGCAGAGGAGCCTCTGGAGGCAGCAAAACGGACTTTTGATCATTTAAACACAGCGGGCCTGCATCCTCATATCCATTACGGCGGCATAGCAGCTGATCAAATGTGTGCAGCTGCCTCAGCTCGGAATGACGAGTCAGTATGAATTAGCCCCGATGCTTAAAGCCCACACGGATTCCACTCAACACAAATCCACCTTAAGCCGAGGGAAGAGAGAAGCAGCTGTTCCACTTCATCTCTCTCCCATCAAAGGTCTCAGAAAGCTGCCGCGTCCTTGAAAAGCAGTTTTGGGCTCCTAAACAGGATCCTGGACTGCTGGACCAAATCTGGAGTTTAATACCACCCCAAAAAACAAAACAAACAAGAAGAATATCTATATATATATACAGGCCTATATGGACACGCAAATGTAACCTAGTGTGAGTAAAGATCAACCTGCATAAACAGATTCAGGGTCTTGGTTCTCAGCACTGATGTCAGATTTGTTTATTGTGGAGTTTGCAGACTCTTGCCTTGACACGCTGCCTTTCTGAAATACTCATTTCAGGCTGTTTGTCCTCATAATTGACCTGCATCCAGGTTTCTCTTCAGCTGTTTGGTTCTGTGATGAATCTCATAAATCCATGACTTCACTGAATAACAAGAGGATTTGTGGCTCAAGTAAGGAGAGAGCTGAACTCTCATCTGCTAAACCTTTCTAGCTCTTTTCCAACAGATAACACCTTTTATTAATTTATCCATCATTTATCCAGGCCAAGAGAGCGATTACAAAATAACCCCAGAAATTCTGTCCATTGAAAACAATAGAAAGATGAAAACACCAACATGCTCATCCTTTCCATCATGGAGCTGGGGGATGTGGAGGATGAAGTTTGGTGCTGATGCTGAAATGCTGTCTTTCCTTCTCTGTCCTTACTTTAATGTTGTATTTATATACTTTATTTATCTTCCTTTTAAGACGTTTGAGAACATATTGATAACTACCAACCTTGTGACCTCATGTTACCATGGCAACCCAGTTCTGATTGAAGGTGGGGAGGGGGCAGACACCCTCAGTGCTGGTTGGAGCAGAGGTGTCGAAGGGTTGTCTGTTTCCCAGCTCTCCTGTCGGTTTTTTTTTTCCACTGTCTTTGTCTTTACAGGAAATATCTTTGACAAATTGGTCCTCCCAGCTAACAAGCAACCATCCTGGGAGTTGAGGGTCCGTCAGGGGTCTTCACCTCCACTGGAGAGAGCAGCTACCCATCATGGACCACACAATGACACACAAAGAGACGTGAAAAAGTGAATCCAGCATGTGCAGAGCCTGGACTGGGGTATGTGTGCAAAAATATTCCCATCATTCAGAAATGTTGCAGCAACAAGTGACAGAAAAACAAAACGTGTTTGAGATGCAGAAACTCAACTTTAGACAAACTTCTGTCACCAGAGGATCGATATAAAGCTGAAAGACAAACGGGACAACATGTACGGTGGCCCGGAAGAGAAAACTAACCAGATTAAAGATCACACTAACAATAAAAAAGCAAAACAAATGATAAAAAACAGCACTATGTTCCAGAAACCAAAGCATAAATGCCATGCCCCCCAAAAAAACCGGAAGTCAAAAGGAAATGTTTTAGAAAAAACAAAAGGAAATTAAAGAAGTAAAAAAAGTAAGAAAAAACAAAATGAGACACTGGAAAAGGTAGGAATTATGGGATATCACGGATATATGACGTTGTTCGTTTACTTTCACAACGGGAAGTGATTTGCTGATATCTCCCAAACAAGATATTTCTTTAAGCTTCAGGCCACGCCCACCGCCAAAGTTTGGTGATTGATCATCAACTCTTCACTACATAAAACCTCCTTCTGCTTTTTCTCTTCTTCAAAACCCAAAAGTCATCATTGCTCAGTGACGTCCCATGAGACTTCCTGTTCCTGCTGCTTTTTAACATTTCACTTTGATTTCTTCATTTTCTTTTGTTTTTGGTCTTTATGTTTTTGGTTTCAGGGATTTCATTTGGATTTATGAAACTGTATTATTTGTTCTTGGTAAGATCTTGAATGTTTTTGCGTTGAGTGATTTGTTGATGTGATTTGAACTTCAGGGCCACCGTACTGAAGGGCTCCACTCAGAAACCCAAATGTTTGATTTTGAAGTCTTCCAGCTGGTGCCAGAGTGAAGTGAGAGTCTCTCCATCCCTTCAACGAGGCCAGAACACCAAACATCCGTCTCACCTAACGGGACGTTTTTCCAAATGTCGGTTTCGGAAAAGTGTGTTTTGATCCGGATGAGGTTGGAATGTTGACGTGAATGCAAACATGCTACACATGCTACACGTGGAGCCCCCACCACAACGCCCTCTGGTCCTCAGAGGAAAGGGTTTTTAGAGGGAGGGGCGAGTAGGTGCTGTGCAGCCGCTCCCCCACCCTGACGGGTCTCTAACCTGCCTTCCCTCTGTGTACAGCCTCTTGATTAACATACTCTATCCGTTAATGAAATATTGATTTGGTAGTTGTATGAAGGACGCAGAAAGCTAAAGTGCCGCGTGGCTTGCTCAGATCCAGCTTCACTAGTTATTATTTTTAATGGTATTATTTGGAAAGGTTTAAAGAGTCATGCGGCGGCTTCCTCATTTTCCAGGGAGACTACAAGTGGCCGCCTAGTTTGACTTCATGGTTGCTTTTTGGCGGATGAGCCCTCACTATGACGACGTGGCAGGACTTTCTGCTTTAACGGTTACAGTTTCATCCCAGTCAGGCCAGTTGAAGACAGAAACCATCCCATCTTCAGACCCTCAGCCTCACACCTGCCTCGGTTCTGAGGGGGGGGCTGCTCCAGGTGGGGGGCCTGCCCCTGCGGAGGGGACTCCTACATGGCCTCTCTCTGCAAACCAAGCCTGTGACCCTCAGATGAAGGCTCACGCTGTTGAGAGGAGGGGCCAGCCAGTGATGTCTTGGGGATTGGGCTACGTGGCCGTGGAGCCCCCCCCCCCCGTTGATCACTGTATGGTTCTGGGCCTTTCCTCTTGATTTAAATTGAATTTAGACATAAAAGTTAAACCCCCTCAGCTGTCTCACCCGGGTGTAATGTTTTTCCTCTACATCAGACCACCCTCCTGGGGCAGCTGCACACGATTTAACCATCAAATGGTCCAGAGACATACCCAGCATGCATCTCTCCGGCTCTGCTGATCACCTGGACCAGGTGTGTTTGGGAGCAGGAAGCTGTTACTACATTTAGAAGACAGTCCTGAGGATGGACTCTCCTGAACTGTGAGACTGAGCTTGAAGACGATTGTGTGGATCAGACTCCCAAAGTTCCAAGTCTTCTCTCACCACTCTCTTTTATTTTGAAATAACCCCGTTCTGCAGTTCAGCCAGCTCCACTTCCTGTCTTTTTTATTTTCTGGTTTTCTCCTAAAATGCCCACTTCCTGCTTTCATCCTCATTCTCCTGGTTATGAAATATTGATTCAGGACGGGATGGTAACCTGCCACAGTGTTTTGTGCCTTCTCTCAGTTCCAGCTTCATCAATTATTAGTTTTTAATGGTTCCCTTCCAAACTGCTCCCAAAGCAGGGAGCAGCTTCCCCCTCAGGCGTGGCGTGCCCGGTGACCTCGATTAGAGGAATACTGCTGTATTTGGAGGGACCGCAGGTCCCCGTCGGCTGCGTGTTTCCCTTTCATGACAGATGTTGGCATCAGACCGGGTCTGGGCATAATGACGACAGTGGGACACGGCTGAATTAATGATGCGTTTGTTCTCAAGGCCAGCTTCAGCCGCTGTTCACACACTAATCAAAGAGGAACATTGAAACGGTTTCTGAGATGGTCTGGAGCAGCCTGTCAAATGTGATGTGTCCGGGTCCCAGCTGGGTCAGGACCCTCCTGATTCAAAAGGATGTTGGAATCCGTCTGCAAAGGAAAGATAAGACGGCAAATCGAGCCGAGCTCAACCCACGCTGCGCCTCACTTCAGTGGAAAGTGTGATGAACTCTGAGATTAAAAACTATTACTGCTCTGGATTAAAAGATCAAAGGGGGAAATAGCCCCCAACCGCACATGTGGGACACCAACATCACCACTTTGTCCACAGGATGTTAAAAAGGGAATTTATGGACGTTTCCACAGGAGTTCAGGCATATTCCAAAAAAGATTAATAAATTCGTTTTTGTTCCCTGATCAGGAGGAAAGACAATGTTTCCTTCAGTGATTGATCTAAAATCTTCATGTTTCTTGAGCCGTGATCCACATCCCTAAAGCAACAGCTCTGCTTTAACACCTTCATGGAAGAATAACAGGAAACGGCTGCCTGGATTCTGCAGCTTCCAACTTAGAAAGTCAATATAAAAACTTTTTTCTAAATCCACTAAAACATTTCAAAGCAGCCAATCTTGTTTTTCGTACAATGTTTTGTTTTTAAACTGCAGCCAAATTCATTTCTGATGTGTTTGTTTTCATGTTTGGCTTTGTCGTCTGTTCAAGGGATTTATTCTTTGAAACTAAAATGTCAAGGTTACACCGTCTCGGTAAATATTCCTTCAGACATTTTAAAATCCAGAAACAACATTAAAACACTTAATCTTTGAACCGAGCCTCTTCAACTGTGGAACTTTCTGTCAGTCGGTGCTGCAGAGGAAGAGGAAGAGCGGCGTTTGGTCTCAGCTGTCAACGGTCCACCGCCGCCGCATCAGTCGAAACGTTGAGTTCTCGCCGTTAACCCTTTAACGCCAGAGCTTCAGCTCCAATATTGCCGTTCTCTGAACTACTGTTCCTTTCTTCAATCCATTGAGTTACATTCAGTCAGAGCAAGGAGAAGCAGTTTACACCGATATGCACCCACCCCACAGCAGCAAAGTAACCTAGTGTTGCATGTCTGCCCAAAGCAGACAACTTTGAGTCAGAATGTGTTGAATGCTGTCGCTCACAAATAACTGCAGTGTTAAAAGGTTAATCAACACCAACAAAATGGTAGCCAGAACGATTGTCAGCCAGATGGTGCTCCGTGAGGACCCAATTCTGTTCCATCCCTGACCTTCTGATCCCATCATAAATGTGTAGAAAAAGATTGAAGGTTTTGATGTGGCTGTTGGTGAAAAACTCTGTACAGGACGGACATGACATAACAGGGTTAGACCGCCAGGAACCTTGCTTGAGGCGACGGGTCAGTGAACGCTTCCACAACAATGCAAGGGTCAAGGGGGAAGAAGGTGAGACGTAGGCCTGTCATACGGATTTTTCCTTTTTTGAGGCCCCCAAATCCTGTGGACTGGAAAAGGAGCCCATCAGAGCTGTTCGCTTTCTGCAGTCTGACTGTTGGAAATGAGGAAATTAGCCAATCAGAGTGAAGTTTGTGTGGAAGTCCTACGGTTGCTTACAGATCACGTCAGCATTTGCGTGTGGTCATTAAGGAGCCAGTGGTCACTTTTACTCAGCGTAAGGACGCATTATGACAGCACAACTCAACGTCATCAGTGTGTGTGGTGTCCATTATCCTTAGGAATACTCACGATACACTTACCACTAATACACGACAATGGTACGTTCCCTTGAGGTGGCCGTGAGCGTCTTAAGGGAACTGCAGACACACGTGAGCTACCCTAAGGATGCAGCCGCTTCTAGCTAATACCCTCCACGGACCCGGACAGCTCAAGAACCCATTAGAACCCGATGGATGCAAGACTTTTTAATGAACAGAATGTCTCCAATTTGTTCTCTGAAGGTTCTTTCTCTTGATCTGAATCTTCGATGTTCACATGTGCTGCAGCAACAACACGCTGCTTCACACCTTCCTGGCCCTACATGCAAACGCCCCTAAACTGATGGAGAACTTCACCCAGTAGGACCTCCTGCTCCTCAGGATGGGGACCTCTACGAACGCTTCAGGCAGACACGCCAACATCGCCATCATCATCATTGATTTATTTATAAAGCACCTTCCACCAAGCAGCCCCAAAGTGCTGCACACATGGAGAACTGAACAGGAAAGAATTAAAAGCATAAACCCAATTTAAAAGAGATTAAAACCAGCATGATAACAGGGCCAGGCCTCTTTCCAACCCTGAAGAACATCCAAAATCATCAGTACAGGACCCCTGACCCTTTTCAGGAGTGGACTTCCTCTGCCTGCAGGTCACCACAGGAAGCAGCTTCTTTCCTGAGGCCGAGGAAGACCAGCCTGAACTCTGAGCTTGACAGTTTAAGGCTGACCCTTCAGAACATGTGGACTTTACAGGGTTCAGAGACAGAGGAACCTGATCAGACTCCAGGTATTCTACCCGCTTCATCCTGAATGAGGCCTCACGGGAGAAGATTTACACCTGAGGTTTAAAGGAGCAGCGAGCATGAAGCTCGAGTCCTGAGATGCTCCTCTGCATCTGATTCAAACTTTTTAGATGTGGCATATTTTCATGGGGGGACCTTTAGCGTAGACTTCACATCATTAGTTCGAGAGCTGCTCCTTAAGGGGACTTGTGGGAAACAGAGTCTCCTGCTAAACTAACGCTTTTCTTCTCCAAGCACAGGTTTGAAAGTTTGTTTGATTTCCTTCTCCAGCATTTTCCCAGCATCAGTGCTGAAAGCAGCAATAAATAGCAGCTAATTTGCCCTCAGAATGCCAACTGCAAACACTGCAGGCAGTTTGTTTGCATGAGTTCACCACCACTGAGCCGCTGCCGGCTCTCAGGACCACATCACATTTTCATTTATCACCCTCACAGCCGCTCATAAACAAAGGGAACAGCTGGATTGTCTCCCACATGCCCTGAAAGAAAGCTGCCTCGCTTCTGCCCGCCAAGCGCCCTCATGATAAAAGCGCCTCTAATTTACTGATGACTATCACCTGTTCTCCCCCGCTTCAAGATGTTTGCTGAGTAATTGGTCTGTGCCTTTTGCTTGATTAATATGATTGCCACATTTTTCACTGTCCCGTCTCTGGCGGTCGCCGGGCCTCTACAGGTGCAGGCTTTCACTAATTACGTCCTAATTGGTTTGGAAATGTTATGTGAGAAGTTTGTTTTGGAGGACGGCTGCAGTTTGGGGGAGCAGAGGAGAAATGAACCTCCTCTTTCCAGCAGATTGGATTGAAGATTCCAGGAGGAAACCAAATCTGTTGCTGAGATAGATGGCTGCGGAAATTCCCGCCCACACGTCCAACGCCGCGAACACGAAGCTAATGAGCGAACCTGCTGGATCAGAACAATTGAAGATGATATTACTTATGTGGAAAGAATCCACAGTTGTTTTTCAGTTACCGAAAGCCGGAAAACTGTGTAAGGACTAATGCTCCTCCATGTTCCTATAAACTATCAAGACTTGCTTTTTAATCTGCTTTTAATTAAGAGACGAGCTCAGGATCGTGGAGGCGGAGCTCTCGGATTCTGAAATGTCAGGACGACCTGCAGCTTCTCCCAAATTTACTTTAGCAGGTTTTTTCCTCCAAACCAAATTAGAAAGAAGAAACTTACCAGATTAAAGAACAGAACCTTATCTGTGACTCTTCCAAACCTTAACTCATGATGACGTATATTTTGGAACATTTTGAATCCTAGTTTCATATTTTTGTTTTTCTTTGGGATTTTGTGGACTAAAAGTGAGATTATTTTTGTGCGTGTTTTTATAAATCAGTGATTTGTCATTGTAATTACTGGGGTGGTCCAGACGTTTCTCCACTTAATATATGTTGAAAAAGTGCAGATTAAGAAAAGCACAGAGAAATGACAGCTTGTTTGTGTGACCAAGAGAGGAGAAACCACCATGGGTCTGACCTGGAGATGCTAATTCTCATTCCGGCTGCTTCACACAGAGAACTCTGAAGGTCCTGGTTTGATGAGGCCCACAGAACAACATCATCTGCAAAACTCCCAGATGAAACCCTGAGCCTTTCAACCAGACCCCCTCCCTGGCTGCTTGTACCGGAAACAGGTCTGAATCCTGGAGTAGACTTTCTTTTGACGTCCTCCTCAAAGATGCTCTGAGCTTCATGGAATGTGTGGAGGGAGGTTGAACTTCAGATGGGATATCACTAAGCTTCTCTGCTTTCCCATGAGCCTTTGCAGCAGCTGCAGTGACAAAAGCAGACTTTTTTTATGAATGTATTTTCTGCTGTGAAAGTTTCAGGCTTTTCAAAGGTCTCACTATCTTTTCTTGGAGGTTTTCCAGTCTCTCCCAGCAACAAAACAAGAAACCCAACAAGGAAAGGAGTCTGAATGTGGATGGAAAGTATAAAAGGAAACAGCTTCTTCTGTGTGACTTCAATTACCGATTTGTTTCCATGTTTGCTTCATCTTCATCAGTTTCTGTTTTGATGACCCAATGGAGGGTCAGTAAAATCCAGTAGTTGGGCGCCTCTTCGAGCTCATCTGGACTCTGGCTGCTCTGTGCTCCATCCCATCCACTCCTGAGTGACCCTGACATGTTTGTATTTACGGAGGATTTACCCGAAAGTGAACAATTACATTTTCTCCTGGAAAGTAATGGTTGAGAGATTGTTCCGCCGTCTGTCCTTCCTTTTCAGGTGACACTTGACAGATTTCAAATGAGTGTTACCTGATGTCAATGTATCCAGCAGCCGCTTGTTCTTCCTTCTTTTAGAAATGACCAAGGCTCAGGAAGCCCGGAGTCTGGATCGACAGCCTTTACCCACGTGCTTGTAAATTGATGGCTGGGGAGTGATTCACCTGAGAGCTGCAGGAGAGCTGAGGTGCACTCACAAACACGCCGTGTTGCACGCCATCTTAACTCTCCTTAATCATGTACTGCGCTCTGCATCCAGACGCCTGGATCTCCAGCGCTGATCTGAGCACGGATCTCCAGCACTTGGATCTTGTAAAAGGCTCGTGTGATGCACATTAAGCCTACACTCACACCACCTGCTCCTCTGGGGGTAAGGTGTCATTGCTCTCCACACCACCCAGGAACAAGCGAGGCGTTGGTGAACCACATGCAGGTCGTTACACTGCTGCCGCTACACCACAGCACCAACGGCTCTGTTTGTTCCCAAACAGCATTTCCACTTCTGCACTTTTATCTTTTAACATCCAGGAGGGATTTGTTGAAAAACCTGTACAGAGCAAATTGTGGCGTCTCTGCTCCCCCCCAGCTCGTCCTGCAGGCTGGATATGATGATCAGTCAATCAGGAACGTCTTTATGGAGATTTAAATGACCATGATAAATTCTACTAAAGAACAAGATCAAGAATAAACTTGAATAAAAGACAGACTTTTATTGTGAAACATGACAGCACACTGTTTTATGTAAACCCTAAAGCTAAGAAATTACTCAAAGGACTGCTCACAGAACAAAACGCCTTTCATTTTAATCAGTTTGTTGTAAAAACTGGGGATACTTTTAACATTTTATTTTTTTACTTGGAAACAGAACTAGTGTAAACTGGGTTATTGAGCTCTAAAAATTAATAAACTAGCTATTTAACAAATCCATTTTTATTCATTTCAAAATAAGAGTCTGAACAGACTAAAAGGAACAAAGGATCAACTATTAAATCTTTTCTGGAACCTAAAAGCTAAACACTTCTTTAAACCTCCTAAAAACACATTTTCAAACCATGAATACGACCAAAGTTACTCAAAGTCTGAGTCAGCTTTGGACTCATTTACAGACTTTTTCTGGAACCTGAAAGGTTTGAGGAAACTATCAGAATCACAGAATATTCTTGTTTTTATTCATTTGTTTGAAAAATCATCTCTAAATCATAACATTGAGTGTTTTTTGGTTTGGATTTCGGCGTTCAGATTCTCCGGCTGACATTTTCTGTTCTGGTTTCTGTTCTTCATGCCTGCCTTGACTGCAGCTGCACTGGGAGTCTTCCTCCGCCTCTGAAGTTTGGCCGGATCTTCATCGTCTGCAGACTCTGTGGTGTTTTCTTTCATCATGGTCCCAGACCGCCGTTTGCCGTTAATCCTGCTCTCCGCAGAAAGCAACCTTCCTGCCAGTTGTTTTACGCCATAGCTCGGATTCCTAGCGACTGGACCGACCCATGATGTAGTCATGAATAAAATATTATTTTATTTGGGGGGAAATAGATGGAATTATTCAGCAGAGAAAAAGAGAAGCTGCCTCGCTTCTCATGGGGTTTAAATGTAACGAAGCAATGCTAACACATGGTTCTGATGCAAACGAATGCAGGAAAGATCCCAGACAGTCTGGACTACAAGAACCCAGGAGGCTACAGAGGCAGGAATCAGGGGCAAGTGCTAATCACCCCAGACGGGTTCCCCATCATTGATCTATTAGTTTTCAATAGTCAATGATTAGCTGTTGAATGTGAGCAGGATGACAGTGAGAGGCGGAGTCCGCTCTCAGAGTTTTTCCTGGGTCTGTTCGACGCATCAGCAGCTCAAACCTCTAAGCTGTTAGCAGAAACGTCCAGGTCGGTCACAGAGAGGCACATGGAAAGGATCTGACCTCCAGCTGCAGAGCGATGGCGAGCTGTCAGGTTTGTTACCTGAACACGGTGAACAAAGCTTACATGTATGATGAAGCTCAGAGCGTCTCTATTCTGATCAAAGACGCAACATTTGTCCTGAATTAGAAGATAAAAACCAGATGAATTCTTCATTTTTTCTCTGTCCTGAATCAAATTGCTGCATCATAAGTGAGCTCAGTCTGATTATTCAGATGTTTTCTTCAGATCACAAGCCTCCAACTTTATGAGTGAAACATTTACAACAGTTTTAGCTTCAATAGGAGCGAGGATAGGTGGATAGCGCCTCCTTCAGGCTCCGTGTGCCATGACAGCACTTCCTCCATTGCTGACACTCTCCTGTGGGTTCAACTTTTGTCTTGTGTCTCATGCCTTTAAAAGCGAAAACCTGGAGAGACGGGAAGCGCCTTTCCAGGGAATGGAAGCTGCTAATGGCCTCATATGGAAAGCGGACGCGTTTCTGTTATCCTCTGATGGAACAGGAACATAATTCTGATTGATCAAGTCTGGATATGTGAATGCTGAAGCTGAAGAAGGTTGAGGAGAACATTCAGGAAACAGTTAAATAATTTCCCGCAGGAGAGGTCTTCTGGTGATCTGCAGTAATAGAAAGTGCATAAATCTTTTGTGGAGCGATGAGACGACGTCTGGCATGTTTGGGGTGAAGTCAGACCACAGACGGATGAACGGCAGAGCCGGAGCTGATGGTGGTTGAGGCCTGGAGACGCTTCAGCATCGCTCCTGATGAAGAACAGGATGCAGGAGAGCGGGAAGACAGCATGGAGAGATGAGCATTCATACATGTCAAAGAGGGAATATGATGGGCGGATGGTCTACCTTCAGAATGAAGGTGTAATGAGGAGCGACGTGGAGACGTGAAGAACCAGCAGCTCCTAGAAGTGATGAAGCCAAAGCTTCTAGTTTCTTCTGAGCTTCACAGTGATCAGCAGATCGTTCATTTTGTTCCTAAATCGCTTAAAGATTATTTAAAAACGTTTTTTTCTATATTGTTTGTGCATAAAAAACAGTAAAGTGAGCTGCAGAACAAACAGAAATCTCCTTTAGGAGCTGAATGTTTTGACACCACAATGGCTGTAACTGTTGAAAGTCAGCTGATGGAGGAGATCCTGAAGAATCAGCTTTCACCCAGAACCACAGCGGTTCGGATTTAGTTCTGGCTGTTCTGAGCAGCGACGGGTCGACCTCCTCGCTCTCTGTCTGGCCGCTGCAGGAGCCGCCGTGGAGCCTGTCAGGAGGCGGCGAGCGGCGCCGGCTGTTAATCAGCTTCCTGCTTTCCACAGAGCTGCTCTGCCTTTGCTGGCAAGCTGATCCAGACAACCCAATTACCCACAATGCCCGTCAAAAGAGGAAGTTCTGGCACCACCACTGCCTTTTTTTTCTCTTCAACTCTACTGTGAAAGAACAGAATTAGATGTGCAGCGTCCTGCAGCTCTGGACTCACCGCTCACTTCAACCATGGGAACAGCTGGTGGTTTGATTCAGACCTGATTCTCAATGAAGATTCACCAAAACAATCTTTTTATTTGACATTTGCATCATCCCTACGGTGGCCTAGAGGGCACATGCTCTGCATTTTAACAGCAAATATAAAAACCTCACCAGTTTAACAGAGCATGACCTTCATCTGCCCTCCAGTGAATTCTCCCTTTGACTTTTGCCAGATTTGGTGCCACGTGACCAAACTCTCATCTTATCTGGAACTTCTCAATGTCTTGTAAATTTCCCAGGCTTCCTGAACGCATCAGCCTCCGGGGGGCTGCAGAGGCTGGACCTTTGCTTCCGTCTGTCTTTGTTTGACAAATGTAATAGAGTCCGTGCAGATAAAGTCCCTCCAAATTTCTGAAATAAAGAACAATCATCCAGGCAAAAACGATATGGTCTTTCACCTTTTCTTCAGGCCTCAGACTGTAATTAAATCACGTCAGACAGTATTATCAAGTCAGAATTTAATTAAACGTTAAGATTTAACATTATTTCTCCTGCTGGAATTCCACAAAAGAATGGGATTTAGTGGACCTCCCCTCTTTTGCCTGCGTGTTGGAGTGTTTGAGGCGTGCTCTTTCATAAATCAGGGATAATGTAATTGGCTAAGATCGAGTCAGGGAGGAGATTAATCCATCCGACTCCTCCAGCGGCACTCGGGGTGGCATTAACAGCTCTCCAGATGTATTATTCCAATCAGAGAACTCTCTCCCACTGAAAAGCAGGTAAAAAAAATCCTCTTTACTCCTAATTTGCTGCTCTGTTTTTCCACTTTCTCCTGGTTCAGTAAGGAAACTTTTTGTTTTTTCCTTTTGTCACGTTTCTGTTTAATCTTTGGACCATAAAGTCTCAGCTTCACCCTCTGCCACAGTATTTCAGTTTTAAAAATATGTTATTCAATATGTTTTATTCAGTGACAGAAAAGTTTGAAAGTAGAAACCTTCTTCCTTCACGTGTTCCTCACAAAGGAAAAGAGGCGCCATCAGCTGAGGTTCTTGATGAAAACATGGCTGGAGGGGGTAAAGATCCATCCATCAAAAGCCCCCACGGCTCTCTGCTGGAATTAAACAATTAAACTGATTTTAATTAGGCTCAGTCGAGGGTTCCTGGATCACTTTGATGAATCACCGTTTTAATTCAGTACCAACCGTTAGCGGTTCTCCTTCCTGCGGTTCTGATGATCCGTCTGAAGGACGGAGGCTGCAGAACCTCCATGACATGGATCCACGTCTCCGGGCACACGTGTGGGTTCAAAGAACGTCGGCGTGGAGGACGCTGACATCCTCCTCTGCTTTGGGGGAACCAAAGGCTCTGAAGAGAGTGGAGTCTGTCAGTGTCCGTCCACGGACTCAAACGTGGACGTCCCTTAAACCTTTTAGCTGATGATGTCGTCCTCTGCTCCAACCGCATGGTTTTTCTAGTGTCTGTGAAGAAACTCGGTTGATTTGTCTGATTTGTTTTTTATAGAGATCAGCAGTTTACAGTCAAAAGGCGACACATTTCTCACGTTCAGATCTGGATTCATTTTATTTTTGGACACATCTGAACGCTGTTTTGAATGGGCGGGTCATTGTTCTGCTCCAGAACCTCAATGCTTTCAGGCTGATCTCATAAAGTGATGGATGACTCTTTTGGTTCAGGTTTTCACAGCAAACCGCTCAAAGTAACTCCACACCATCACACTCCCACCTCCTTCTTCCACTCAAAGACTTGAAGTCTGTTAGTTTCCATCCAGATGTTTGGTTCTCCTCTAAGGCTCTTCTGTTTCAACAGAACATTAGTGCAGATGTTTAGTGGATCCTCTAGATGTTCCTCTGTGTTTTTTAGAGGCGTCTTTAAGGATCCATGTTTGTCCAAAAGTCTCTTTCTGACTGTGGGATCCTGAACCTCCGGTGAGGTCTTTCCATCTTCTTCTGCTTCTTCCAGGACCTCCTGGACGAGTCCTCCTCGTGCTCCTGAGCTCTTTTGTGTTGCTTCTTCCTGTGAAGGTTCTCCTGTGTTCAGTTTTCTCCATGATGGATCTCTGAGGTTCTCTGGAGTCCCAGGAGTCTGTTTCGGACTCGAACCCGAGTCGATGGCAGCATGTTGTGCTGCTCCTTGGAGATCTTTCATGAGCTTCATTCAGTGAAGAAGCTTCTGTTCAGTCTTTGATGATCAAACCTGGACGTCAAAGCAAAACATTGGACAGTTTAAATGCTTTTCATGGGGATTTGTGTTTGTAGAAAGTGTGAAAGCTTTTGGATTGATTATTTCTTTTATTAAACACAAATGAAATGGAAAACTGTCAAACAAATGAGTGAATTAAAACAATCTGATTTCATCCCAGGAGGTCCTGGAAGCTGCCGTGAGATCACGACCTTCATGTAGAAACGCCACTGCAGCTGCTGGAGGCGAATCGATCAGATGTTTCAGTGAATGTTTAAGGAATCGATTCACAGACGTTTGGATCTTTCAGGTAAACATTCATTATATTTGTCTGAATGGGACGTTACCATGTGCTCAGAACATCTGGTTAGTCAGACGTCTGTCCTCCTGCTTGTATGTGACGCCTCAGAGGCTCATGAACAAACTCTGGCTGGTATGAGTGGTTACAAAGTTTAGCTTTTCCCTCCTCAGCAGATCATCTGAACTTGATGCGACTCCTTAAGTGGATGTTTTTCACAAAAAACAACTTTAATGTGACTCCACGAGGAAAATGGATGAACAGTCAACAAAATGCACCTTATTCAGATTCACCCGCGCTGACCTTTTCATCGGCCAACCCTTGAACCGGAGCCTGCATCCAAACAAGCTCATGCATTAATTCAGGAGAATCCGAGCGCACAATCAGCACAAAATGACAAAAAAAAAGCATAAACGTTGAAAACTCGGTCCATTTATTTTCCAGTTTCAGTGGATTCCTGAATAAATGAAGGAGGAAACATGTAGCCGAGGCTATTTGGTAGAAATAAAAGAACATTTTCTTTGCATCAAACAAAAAATTCTTGCACAAACATTTAATCTAGTTTTGTATTTTTTCAGCACGTTCTCCCTCATAGCTTTGGTCGTGAAGACATCTCTGTTACTGAGACACGTCTGTCATATTTGCACAAAGAAAAACTTTTTCAGCAAGAAACTTCCTTTCACTCACGTGCCCTAATGTTCTTTATCGTTGGGAGTTATTATTCCAGAGTGCATGACTTATCTTTGCTGTTATAATTGCAGTAAGTTTTCACGTTGCAGATTATTAGGGGAACAGCCCTCGTGATGAGCATCTTCTTAATGCAGGAAAACGTGCTGCTGGGAAGTGATTAAGTGAAAAATGCTGATTGTATTTTTCTCATCACCTCCTGCTCCTGCTGAGCGCAATTATGCACAAGAGAGAAAAACAGAATCTCCAATTAGGATGTTGTACTCGCTTATGATATGAAGATACAGTAATCGGTACAGTTTTCTGCACTTTTGTGGAGTTTGTCACATTAAACCTCCAAAACGTCTCCACCGAGCCAGAACCGTTCTGAACAGACAAACAGGATCCATTCGGACCCGCTGTGGTTCTGACACGGTTTGTTTTTCAACCTGGAGTCTGTGACGTGAACCCAGACTTTCTTCAGAAGAGGCCTGCAGACGGATCAGTGCAGATACTTTTCTTTTAGGCAAACGTTGGAGAGCGGTGCTCAGATTCTGTGGTAAACATCTGCTGTAACCAGTGGAGCTCTGCCTCTGAAGAGCTGTGTTCTTTATTATTATTCAGTGAAGCTGATTTACCTCCTGTGGGAATATAACCCAAGATGTGATGTCATGCATGTGGACGTCGGGTCCTAAGAGGTCAATCTAAAGTAAATCTCAGAGAAACTGCAGGATTTGTTCGGGTTTGGGTCTTTTTCTGTGTCGGTTCTTCTCATTCTGGTTCCTTTTTCAGCTGCTTTCTGTTAGATTTTCAACCTTCAGTGGATTCAAGAGTTTAGCTTCAGATTCTGCTGAGTCATGGTTTTGTTAAGCCCATTGGTCATCTGTCATGTCCTCCATGCAAATGTGTCCTCTGTGGAATATCTCCTAACCCCTGCCTCCCACTGAATGAATGATCTGTGGGGTCTACATTTGGGCTTTTCTATAAAAACAACTCTAAAAACTTTGGTTCACATGTGCAGACCTTAAAAGCAGCAGAAGTACTCTCAGGTTCTCAGGAAGGGCCACTGGCGGTCAAATGTCCAGAAACAGGGGAGACGGTTTTCCTCATGAAGCTCCACTTTCCTTTGAAACAAAACAAAAAACAAATGAAAATGTCCCTGAAAGCATGAAGAATTGTTGTGGAGGCTTTTCACTTTTCCCATAATGCTCTGAATTTGGGGTTCTGGAGTCAGAAAGGGCTGTGATGTCAGAGCGAGTTCTGATTGATGAAGCTCTGATGAAGACGCTGGCAGTTTAACACCATCAGTGACAGTGATGCAGCACATCCCTTCAGAAGGAGCCGTTCACTTACAGCCAGGAATAAAACATTCCAATGAGGCTGAAAGATCCTGCTTGACTGTTCAGATGCTAAAACCTGAAAAGGGTCCAAATATTCCTGCAGAGGAAGCACACATGAATGCTTCTCATGAAACCAGCAGACTGTTGTTGTGATGTTTGGGTCAAAGTGGAGATGCTTGGTTTGAATGATCAGTTTTCCTAAAAATCCTTCTGCAGGATCTCCTCATACCAAGTCAGGCATGGCGGCAGAAGAATGATGGGTTGGGCTCGTCTTGACAGCTCTCAGAGGAGCATGAACTTCTCTGCAGACCAAAAAAACAAGAGTTTTTGCAGCAGCGACGTTAACTGTTGGACCATTCTGGGTGTTTTAATCAGTGAATAATGTTGGGTGTTTGAGTGGAACCGTCTGTCACACAGACAGAAGACTCTCCGAAGATCTGAAAACCATCTTTCAGGCAGATTAAGAGTGCACTTGTGAGCAAAACTGCCTGTAATGAAGTCCTCGCTTTAATTATTTCCAGGAAAAAGGCCGATGAGCTGCAAAACTACAATTATTTTAAATTAAAAAGCGCAATTTGCAGCACAGGGATTTTAATTGGCTTACTAAATATGCTGCCGCTGCCGTGCTTGTTATCACACACTTCCATAAAACGTTTATGAACTACAGCGGATGTGTGGCTCGCCAGTCTCAGCGGTTCATCAGCTGTGCTAATAATGAAAGATCCTTATAAGCTTCCGTTAGATTGGAGTAACTGTGCAGAACTCCACGTTGCAAACAGGGCGGCGTGGAAGTTTGCTGTTTTTATTTAGTGTGAAGCCACACAAATAATAAGAACTTATTTGTAACAACAGATTCAAAGCCCCTCAAACTGGGGATGAATACGTTTGACAGCTTTCAATGGAAAAGGTAGAAAACATGATTTTTTTATCGTCAAACCTGCATAAAATCACAAATATGACTAAAATGGTCAATTAAACCTCGCTGTTCTGCTAAAGTACTTTTAGCTTTAGGCATATTTCAGCTCACTTAATGTGCTCCCAATAATGTTTTATGTGATTAACTATAAAGTGATTAAAGCGGGATCTGCGTTTAGTTTTTTGGTAATCATTTAATAGCCTGCTCTCCGTTGTAGCTTGTTAACCTTTTCCTGGTCATTTCTTGGCACTTTCGCACAAACATTTGCTCTTTTCTCTCTTAAGGAGAAGTGGCGCCATTAAAGTAGCCAACTCCTCCTCTGGGTAAAGTGGGCCGTGACTAATTTCAGTGACGATGGCGATGGCGGTGAGCAGGAAATGACATCGCAGCAGCTGGACGGCTGAACGCCTGCAGAGCGTAAACGCTCTTTTTGGACCCTCAGTCCAAACTTCTGTCAGTGTTCCGGTTCATCCGTTCTGCGTATGAAACCAAAATTGACCTTCACTTCCTGTTGGTTCCTTTCTGTGACTCAAGGCCTCAGAGAAGTAAAAGTAGAACCCGGCGTTGTTCTCCTAGGATCAGCTGTTTCCTGCCCTTTCACAAAAAAGCCCCCAAACTGTCTCACAGCTCAGACTGGAATGAGATGCACAGCGATCAGTCAGACTGCAGCTTTGCATTTTACCGTCCTTGAACCTTCACCAGCTCCTCCTTGGAGAATAACTGCTGGCTTGTTTTTCACATCCTCTTTGGCTCTCGTTGGCATTTCCGTCACGGTTCCACGGCAAAATTAGAGCTTTGGGTTGAAGAAAATCCTCAAACTTGAACCTTTCTTCTCAGGAACGGAACAAATGAGCCACGGAGATGCATAACTGTGTTTCTATGGACCCATCCCACTGTGTTTGCATGAAGGCATTAAGTAGAATTCAGGCAGAATGAGACGTCTCTGAATATGTGTCTGTACTGATTGAAACTTGTTTGGATCCCTGACCTTTCAAAATAAAAGCTAAAGTCAGACAGAGTCCTGAAGAGTTCTCTGATGATAACCTAAATAAGTCAAGGATAGATTAGGCAGAAGAGTTTTGGCTGTGATCTCTGATCCTGACGGCAGCGAAGAGAACGCTTTGAAATGGAAGAAAACCTCCATCCGGACCACACCTGGGGAAGGGGGGGGGCTTCTTCATTATTACGATAAGATGGGATAATCCTTTCCAGCTGAAGGTTCTCCTGTGTGAGGCTGCAGGGGAGAAGGCTGTGCAGCTCTGACTGAACGTCCTTCTCTGCGCCGGCGCAGTTATTTTGAGATTGTTCTGAGAAGGTGACCTGAGCGGAACGCCATGAAACGGCGGTTCAGGGAGCAGAACGCAGACGGTGTCTCTGAAGGACAAAAAGAACTCCTAATGAAGACGCCATGAGGCTGATCTGACTGAAAATACATTTCTGACCTTCTTCGTTTCTTGTAAACAATAATGAATCTGATAATTAGAACAACGTTGACATCCTGACTTTGCTGCTTATTAACATTTGTTTGCTTTGATGAGATTTTCATAAAGTTGTAGCTGTTTAGTGACCTGGAAACACGTTTTCATGACAGTGATGAGCTTCTGCTGAAACAGCCCTCATTGGTGGTGGTGGGGGGGGGGTTATAGAGGGGAGGGTGACAGGGTTTGGTCTGCCTCAGGATGGCTTGTCCTTCCACTGATCCACAGCTCATCGACTATGACTAAGGAGAAAAGTGAGGACTGTTAGTTTTGGGAGAAAACCTTCGAGGAGGGAATTTCTGTTTTTATTGATTTCAGACACCTTGATGTTACTGTACAGGTAAAAGAATGAGAAGCTCAGCACATTAAAAGCTTCACCAGTGTCTGGATAACTGATCAAATCCAGGAATGTGAGCGCCACGCCGAAGCCAACGTCCCCCACGTCAGTCCAGGTGAGTTTGCACGGCTTGATTCCAGCTGACATGACAGGTTTCTGTCCGCTGGCAGACACAAACGTTGCTGCTGTTGCTCCCTTTGCAGACATGGAGTGACACAATCTGGGCTGAGCTCTAGAGAAGGCTCCCTGAAAACCGAACAGAACTAAATCCTGGTTCTGGTTCGGTCCTGCAGTTTGAGGATCCATGAAGCTGTGGATCAGTGACTCTCAAAGAGATTTGCTAAAATCTTGGGTGATTAATTTTATGGAAAAGTTGGGTCCAGCTGCCTGAGACTCTTGCAGACATTAGTCTGATGGTTTTTGTCATGTTGAAGCTGACATTTATGAGATAAATGGCTCCTGTGCCACACTGTTATCTGTCCTCTGACTGTTATTGTCCAACATGATGGAGGAAGAGCGATGGCGAGCAGCGGGTGGTTCTGCGGCTCCATTATCGGCTCTCTGACCCGAACAGTAAAGTAATGGCAAAAAGGCAGCTGGTTTCCAAGCAGCGTTTTACCAGCTGTTGCTACAGAGCTCCCAGAGACGCCGCCGCTCAGGGAGGAGCCTATAGAACGGTGCCGCCGGCGCCCGCTCTGCTCAGCTCGGACTCCAGATCCAGTGTCTCCCTCAGACCGGCATCCATGGCAGCACAGCGAGGGACCCTCCAGATCATTTCAACCGTCTAAATCATCAACGCAGGTTCGGGTTTCTGTGCCAGGCCAGAGCTTCAAGCTCCACATCTTCATCTTCTGACAGAAAAGCAGAAGCTGAGAGTTGATTTAGATTGTTTCCTGTTTGCAGCCTCATCCTTAAATTCATTCTTTGACTTTGAGGTTCAGAAATGAAGACAAAGAGCAGCAGCAGATCCTTAGAAGAAGGCTCTTCAGCGTTACTTCTTCTCTCCGGACACAGGATGGACATTTTCTGCTTCAGCCACAGGGAGTGAAGGACCTGAGGCACGTCTGTGTTCACTTTCTACCTTCTGTTGCACAAACTCAACTCTCAGGACTGCATCCATTTCTCAGCGAGGGAAAATGCTTGTTTTTAGACAGAAAAGCAGGGTTTGACTGCTGTCTCTGTCCTCAAAAACCTGCTTCTGTCTAGCAACAGCAGACACCTTCTGCAGGGCAGGTTCTCAGCGTCTGATGCAAAGATTTAAACTAGACAAAATGTGTATTTGTACGTTCATGCTCATGCAGACACAGCCACGCTCTGGAAACGTCTCTGCTACTCCATGAAGCACAACTTTGTCTTTATGAATACGTTTCTTATTGACAGATTCCTTACCCCATAGGGGAGCAGCAGTGAGACAGGTGCAGCGTTTGCACAGACAGACAGACAGGTTTTTGCTCCAACTGGGGGGTCTTCAGCCTCACCTGACAACACCGCAGACAGACACTGTGCTTGCATGAACTCAATAAGTCGCTACAAGTCTTTACTGTGTGTATTAAAGGAAAAACTGCGACAAAAGTATCAATCTCCTCATCCTAGTATCAATACTTCACCTTTGATACTATCGATACTCAGATTGATTCACACATTCAGCAGCACTTCATCCCAGGAAGCAGGTTTACTTCAGACGGGAAGGGAAATCCTCTTTTAGCTGCTGGTTGTACAGACACCTGTCCAATCCTCTTCATCATGTTTGTCTTAGGTTCTGGTCTCCAGTTTGGTCATTTTGCTTTCTAAAGCTCACCTGATTCATCAGCAGAGATGCTTCCAAATGTGTTTTTTCATCCAGTCTGAGGTTTCTGTTAACATTCACATCATTAGAGCAGATGGCAAAACCTGATTCTGGACCAAAACCAAGAAAACAGGGAATATGCTTAAATGAAAACCACTGGATTTAACCCCAGACAGTCTGGTACCCAAGTGTCCACCTGAGCTGCTGCAGCGCCTTCTCTGGGGGGGGTCTCACCTTTTCCTCCTCATGTCAACTGTCCCCCCACAGAGCATCTCCACGTCTGTCTCAGATGACCTCAAACAGAAAGACCATGCAGACACTCAGAGGAGCTGCAGGTTTTCCAGCTGAACTTCCTCACTAACTGCAGCTTCACTGTCGCGTTCCCTCCTTCGGTTTTTCTTACAGTCAGAGATTTTGTTCATCTCCTTTCAGAGATCTCAGAGGTTTTGTTCCAGTTGGGAGCCACAAATCAGATCTGATCCCCCACAGGTTCAAGTCCTGAACAAACGAGTCTGTCCGCTCCTGCCTTTCATCCAGATGGAGGTTTTACATGATCCATGTTTGGGGTTTAATCCTGGAATCTCCAGCCTCTAGTATTATTAAAATGAGGTTAATAGTTAAATAATGTTATCATGAAAATCTCTTAACTACAAAAAACAAAGAAGAACGGGGGGAGGAGTCTGTCCGGCTTCATGAAGATCCATCAGCTGATCGATTTTCTGAAGGAGTTGATCCTGGAGAATCTGTGCATTGAAAACTTTCAGAACGAGTAAAAACACGATTTGTAATTCAGAAATCAGGAAGTTTAAGAAGAAATCCAATAGAATCAGTGAAAATACATTTTTATGTGATGTGTCTGTTGGAACCAGACGTCCTCCGTGAGCCGTGATTGGTCCGACTACATTTCTATGGCACTGAAAGCGAGCTTGGGAGAACCTGTCAATCAACCTCTTCGAATATTCGACGCGAGACTGCCTACTTTTATTGAGGCGTCTGATTGGTCAGTTTATAACTTGAACTACAGAACAAAACCTGGAAAAAAAGAGGATTATTAAAGAGGTTTTAGAAAAACCCCAAAGGTATCAGAGACAGAACGGTTCCTCTGACCAATAGAATGATTGAGGAACAGCTGTTTATTTCTCCATAGAAGTCTATGGGATTTTGGCTTCTTGGAGGCACTTCCTGTTTGGAACACTGGGGGGGAGGGGCTACTCAGTCCAGTTCTTATGTACAGTCAATGGTAAAAACTAAGTTCTGCAAACTCTGTTCCGTTGAGGATTTTACAGAACTGTGCAGAAAAAAGACGTTCCAGATAAAACTGTTTGTCTGCTTGCAGACCTGAATGTGGATCAATGAGGTGAAAATGATCTGTACCGGAGCAGACGGGGCTGCCAGCTCTCATCACGGTGATATAGTAAATATGCTCCCTTGACTTTAACAGCAGGACTCGCCAAAGGTCAGGACGACAGCTAAGACGGCGCTCATCCAGCAGCACAGATAATGCCATGTGTGCCTCACAAATCTACGGGTTTATCCGAAGACGGCCCACAAACAGCGACACGGCGCCGGATCTATTATTTCAGCAGATAAGTCACTGAATTTGGTGACGACATTCATCATATTAACTGCTAACCTCGCTCCAACCTCCACCCACTCCTACCCGGGTTCTGACCTTACTAGCAACCCATTACTCATTTTAAAGGTTATGACGGCTTGTTTTGCGTCCCCATAAGCAGGAAAAGTGCCAGTAATGTCACTTTGTGAGCGCATTTAAATTCCCACAACACCTGGACCGCACACCAAGCTGTCAGTTGGCTTCTGTGCCAGAGTTTCATCCGTCTCTTTGCTGGAGGGCTTCGGGAAACCTGCAGTGCTTCTGCTCACCGTGTCTAAATTGAATAAAGCACTGACCTTGTGCTAAGGCATTGTGGGAAATAAGGACATCGCTGCTGCAAGATGAAAGCCTCCTACCCTCAAAGTAAAAAATTATTTTTTCCATTACAAATAAGTGCTTTGTTTGTGTGCACACAGCTGACATTTGGACTGAGTCGGGTCAAATCTTTGGCTCAGTAAACACGAGCCATCCGGTTTTCTTTTAATTAGTTTCTCCGGCTGTTTCGCTTCAGTCCAGCCTGAGATTTCACGTGTTTCTGGGCTTTTAGCTGGTAGGAGGGGGAGCAAAGACTGTTTCTCTTTAAAAGAGAAGGAAGCTGGTTGGACTCAAATCAATGAATAAAACATTTTTTTGCACTCGAACAGTTCAAAACGGCAGAGAGTGATCTTCAGGCTTTGTAATCAACTGCTTTGCTTTCTCTACTTTCCTAAAAGACGACAGGATTTCCCTTCTGTCACGCTCAGCGTACGTATAGAGAACTGGAAGGTGAGGATGGATAAAGACCAGATTGTCTGTGCTGGACACATTTATGGAGAAAATGGAAAACGACGACTGGATCAGTCATTTGAGATGGTTCTTAGTGGATTTCACTCCCAAATCAGGGAGGCCGAAATCCTTCCAGCCGAGGCTGCAACAAGTCCAGACCAGTCAGATGCAAAAGGAGCAGCGAACTGAGCTGGTTCTGTGGTTCAAATGTTCATTTTCTTTTCACCTCTGGTCACAATGTAGTTTCCTGTTGAAAAGCTCTGTGGCTTTTCTAACTGATGGAAAATAAACGGTAAATGTTTGGTTTTACTTTGAAAGGTTTTAAAGTATTTCCGGTGACGGAGTCTCTGTAGCAGTCATGCTGGTTCCTGTTCTCAGCTGCTGTTCTGCCTTCTGGAGGGTTTCTAAGTTGTTCAGGATGACATCATAGCTACAGAAGGAACAAACAGTTCAGCGCAGAAGTCCAGTTTTTTAGCATCAGCGCCAGATGTGAGGGTTGAGCGCTTCGTTGGCTTTTTCACTTTTGTTCTTTCTGGTCATGTTCTGTTTGCAGTTTTCTACGGCTGAAGTGTGAATTATTACAACGCCAAAACATTTTAAAGATCACAACAATTCAAAAAGCAATAAAAAAAAAAAACATTACATTTTAGAAACGAAATTCCAAAAACCGAAACATAATTCCAAAAAAACAGCCCAAAAAAAGGAAATAAAATAAAAAGGGAACATTTAAAATAACAAAAGTAATAACAAAATGGTAAACTAAATTAGGTACTCTAAAGTGGTTTATGAGTGTACCACAGTACTTCATCTATGCTAAAAGTGAGGCAGTTACTTGAAGTCTACTTTTTTTCTATAATGTATAATGTCCCAAGGTAGTTTTAGTCTGAAGCCCATAGAGACCACTATGTTGTAATATTGGGCTGTATAACTAAAGTGGAATTGAATAGAAATTAAATTAATATATTTTCTACACTGCATGTACATGTACTATAGTATATTTGACACACTTACACTCAGGTATTCTTAAAATGTTCAGAAGGTTAAAATAAACTTGAAGAGTGCTAGTTTTTGCTAAAGGGTAGGTATTAGGGGGTCACTGACTGGATGATGACTTTTGTTTGCCACATAGAACTGATGGGTTCCGTATTACCCGACAAAAGGGAACGTGCATCTGCATCCACGTGCAGATCCACTTTGCAGATCCTAAAAAAAGATCATGTGATCTTTCGGCTTCTCCATTCCAGTTACGCAGAAACATCTGAGGATCTTCAGCTGGAAGATGCTCAAAAAAAGCTACACACCTAAAAATACCTGGCAGCTGATCAGATGAATTTATTGCAGGAGCCAATCACAATAATGTTCTGAAGCCAGTTGGATCCATCCACTCCTGTTGGTGCCAGTGAGGAAAGCAAGCCAAGACGTCTTTTCCTCATAGAAAATCCTGCTGTCAGACGACACGGTTGCCACTGTTATTAACACACAGAATGGCTTTATACTGCTTCATGTTCCGTTTTATTAAACAGAAAGGCCTTTCTGTTTTGATGTTGTGTGACTGTGTCTTCCTGTTTCCTGCGGCCCCTTGAAGCCATCTCCTTTAAAAACATAGCCCCACTCCCATCAACCATAGTCCCCCTACTGGGGCAAATGAGCTACAACATCAGCACCATCCGGCCATCCTGCGGCCCCAACACATACACATCCTCTGTCCTGGAATCAGGAGCAGAAACAGTTTCCTTCCATCAGGTTTAACGTTTCTAAGGCTATGTTCACACCGCAGGCTGAAACAACCCAATTCTGATTTTTTTGCCCCTATGCAACGTGTTTCTGATCTTTTCATGACAGTCTGAACGACACAGATCTGATCTTTTCAAATGCGACCTCCGTCTGAGCGGCCAGGCCACATGAATCTGACCCGTACGTCACCGATACGCTACAAACCTCATCATTCTGTGTTGAAGTAGGCGGGAACTAGAACATAAACAACAACCATGGTGGACGATGCTGCTGAGACCAGTCAGTGAAGGGAAGTGAGGTCACCGATTGGATTCATATTTGGGGTGACAGCTCCGTTCAGGCCAAACTCCAGGGCTCTGATCGCAACCGGGCGGTTTTTAAAAAAATTTCCAGCGAAATGGACGAGCGTGGTGTTGAATTTTTCCAGCCATTACTTTTTTTCCCCTTTCCAACCATGGTCAGAAGCGCGGGGGACAGAAGGCGGATCCTCCTCCGGGGTTCACTTCCCCGTTCGGACCCTCAGATTCTCCAGAGCGGGTTAATAAAGAGTCCATAGCATTTATTCTGGGGGAAACCTTTTATTATCGTTTTATTATCCTTCCTCCATAACACACAACATGAATGTGCGCCCCCACTGCCCCCCCCCCATTCTCTACCTCGCTGCACGCTCTCTCTCCTCTCTCTTACACACACACACACACACACACACACACACACACTCAAACACATTCCACTACAGTGGGTCCAGACCATCCTGGCTCCAATGCCTTCTTAAAATGAGAAGATTGTTATTGTTCTGGCTCCTTTGTGAAAATAAATGTAATAATTCAAAAATTGACAACACTGTTGTTGACATCCATTGTTAACGTTTGCTACTTCCACAGACAGTGACGTCGTTCACCGTTGAGGACTCTTCTGCGCATGCAGGTCACTTCTGGGTCATTTCACGGTCACACAGGAGATCACAAAAATTCACATTTTATTGGAAATGTGAACGGCCTTGCAAAAAAAATCTAATTTTTTCAAAAAGTCAGAATTGAGCATTAAGCCCTGCAGTGTGAACGTATGCTGAGTGTCTGCAGCCGTGAACCGACACCGACCTTTGTTTGTCAGGCTCCAGACACGGCTTTCATTTTTGAAGTCTGTTTCCGTCCAAGTCCAGCAGTCTGTGGTCATGAGTGCTGCCAGCATCAACCCTGGTCCTGGTTTTTGGACTCTGATCTGCATCTGGGCTGGTGGATGCAGGAGTTCTTGCGGAGACTCTGGACAGATTGATCACATGACCTGTTTGGATATTTCACTGTACATGTAATTCCAGGACGATGGTGACATCGAGAAGCGTTTGTTGGCGCTCCACCAGGAGAAGCCCCCCCATCTTTGTCAGCAGACACTTCATCACAATCTCCTCCACTTGGAACTGATCTCCTGTTCTCCACCTGCTGCCTTGGAAAGGATCACCTGTTGGAGCCGAGAGCAGTGAGGATTTCAGTGTTTGGACACATTTACCTTTTTCTGACTCCAACAGAAGCTCCTGCTGGTTTTTAGCTCAGAGAAGACGTGTCTGCATCACAAACGTCACAGATTGCTCTAATCTAAAGGTTGGATCATTTACATATAACCTCAGGAGTAAACAGACTCTGATGGATCATGAAGATCAAGATCCAGGAGCGACAGTCCCAGAGAGGTGATCTAAAGCAGAGCTGCCCTAATCCAGGCTCAGAGGGCCGGTGTCCTTGTTGGCTAAACACACCTGAGTTCCTGGAAAACCAGCAGGGCACCGGCCCTTGAGGCCTGGTTTTAGGCCCTTCTGATCTGAAGTCTTTGGCCTAAAACCAGGTTCTGTAGTTCACCCTTTACATTCAGAGCTGCAGATGCAGCTGCTGATGGTGCAGCTCTGCAGAAAAGCCAAGCGGGGAGCAGAAAACCCCTTAGGAAACTGTTGGGCAGCCCGGGCCTCGCTTTCCCCCCCAGACTGATGAGGATCCAACTCAGGGTTCAAACTAAGCGGTAGTGATATGAAGATGGAGCTCGCAGTAGGAAGGCTGTGATTTTAAATCCCGGCCGAGTCGTACCAGAGACAAAAATGGGACACGGTACCTCCCTGATACTCGCCTTAGAGGGGTTGGATTGGGGGGGTTATATGCATGCGTTAACCTAGGCTTTCTTTGGAAGTGGGCGCTCAAACGGCGTTGCTGACTGGAATGTTGTTCACTACAATGTTTAGGCCAGCTTTCCACTTGACTCAACGCTTCTCTATATCGACATGAACACAGTTTGATTGAGAATAAAATTTATTTTCAAACACAAGTCACTGCGTAAACCCCACTACGAAGTTAAAAAAAGAGGCCAAACACACAGAGCATTCCAGTTTATGGCTTTCAAAAAACATTTTTAAGCACTAGATGTCGCTGTGGTGAGGTGTCTTTTAGCATTCCACATGACCAGATCTTTTCTTGGAGCACTTGTTTCAAATGATTCAATCTGCCAACCGTTCCGTCTCTGCCTTCACTACAAAGCAGTCATTAACAAGAATTCAGTCTGAGGAGAAAAACCAAACAAACGAGCAAAATCGTGGTCATAATGAGAAACCAGGTCAGGCACAAAGCAGGACCCGGGACCATGTGACCTCACTGAGCAGTCCATCAGACGCTGATGCCAGTCGTCTGGTAAAGGCAGAGTCTCAGGTGGTTTTAATGATCCAATTACCTGACAGGCACCGAGCTGGCAGGTGGGGGTGGAGCGGTGCAGTCTGACAGAAACGTGGGCTGCTTGTCTCATTTCTTTAATGGAAAAAAAGAAAAGCTTGGCGATGACAAAGTGGTGTTGATGCATCTTCTGCAGGCTCCAAAACGCTCAGCATTCAAGACAGGTGAGCTTCAGTCACATGGCTGGTTAGTCTGCATCTGTTTGAGAAGGTCTCAAGTCGTCCGTCAGTCATGATGGTCATGAGGAAGAGCACTGCTGCTCTTCCTCATGACCATCATGAAGAAGAGCAGCAGTGCTGTCCTCCGTTTGTGCATGCATGGTCTCATGGAGTTTGCTGTAAGGTCATGAGAAGTTTCAAGATGTATTTGTCCCTGGTGGAGATTGAGTCCTTTTCCATCGGATCAAAGTTTTAAAGCCCTTGGGACTCAAACAAACGCTCTGAAACTGGCCCGGATCCATGATCAGCTCCCTCTTCTGGCAAGCTTCTGAGATGTGACATCCGTCTTTTTGGTGTTTCATCTCGTTGATTGCCTTTCTGTTCAGGAACCTTTCTCCATGAAACATTTCTGCTCACATCCTCGTTTAAGTAAACTGATGTATCTATGAGCTTTGGAAGGATTTCAAAATAAGATGACAGAAGACGTCTTGTCTGTTATGTGACAGGCTGAAGTTAAACATCAGCGTCATTCTGTGGTTTGAACGGAGAAGACAGACTCCAGAACGCAACAGGAAGGTTTGGAACAGAGGAGCTCAGCCTGTCAAACCAAAAGTCTGTCCTACTAGTTATAATCTGCTATGATTTCAATGGAACAGTCTTAGTCTGAAGGTGACTTCATTACCTTACAGGTTATTGCCTCATACATCAAATGAGGGCTGCCACAAATTTTCGGCAGCAGAAGTGTCTGACTGAGTGTGAAATGGACCGCTCTCACCACGCTGTAATTAGATCAGGCCGCCGGTTCTGTTCAGGACAGGAGCAGACAGCGCTGACGCTCCCATGATGCTTCAGGCGGTGACGAGGACATGATGAAGAGGCTGCAGCCGCACGGCAACCGACCGCATGAGGCTCAATGTCAGGGCCTCCCTCCAGCTCTTCCTCTCCATCAGACGTTTGTGTCACATGACTCTGTTAGGTTCTGTTCAGTTCCCATCTTCCTGCATCAACTTCTTAGTTTCTAAAGCAAATCTCCGTCTGTCCTCCTTAACAGCACTGAAAAAACCAGCTTCAGTGGAATCACGGTCTGCATTTCCACTCTAGATTTTATGCAAATGGTTAAGCATTCAACTCAATCTAACCTCTTCATCAGTGAAGATGTTCAGGATCAGCAGTTATCACAGCTGTTCGAAAGGTTTCTGTCACACTGGATTCACCTGTGAACGTCTCTGCAGTGAGGGTTAGGGTTAGGGTTAGGGTAAGGTTAGGGTTAGGGTTAGGGTTAGGTGTGGCACTCCCTCTGAGGAGCGCCACACCTAACCCTAACCCTAACCACACCTCTAGTGGAACTACAGGACGTACATGCATGTGTTGGACCATCAGGGACCCACGTTTTCATGTTTAGTTCTAATCAACGCCACAGACATGCATGATCCGATCATCTCTGACGGCATTCGCCAGATTCTCTGAAGTGAGAATATTTGGGGCTCAGGCGGATGAGGAGGTCGTCCAATGATCAAAGGGTTGGCGGCTCGATCCCCGCCACCCCAGACAAGCATCGTCGTGACCCTGGGCAAGACACCTCCCCCTCCCTGCCTCCAGCGTGAATGTGTGTGGTTACTGGAAGCCACGCCCCCATCAGTCTGCCCCAGGGCAGCTGTGGCACATCGGTAGATACCATCATATGAATGAATGATGGACAAACTGGAAGAACTTTGAGCGTCTGGAAAAGCAGATAAATCTAATCTATTATAATAATAATTATTATTATTATTTACTCTGCCCACCTAGAGACCCACAACAATAGAAATGGTTCTTGGAGCATTTTTCTGCTGATGGAGGACGTATGTGAATAAAATTAAGATTAAAATCACATTTCTAAAATTTCTTAATTAAAATCGATGTGAATTAGGAGATGGAGATAAAAAAAATTACATTTGAAAGATCACATTTCGCCAAATGTGGGACAAGCTTTTAGGTTTTTGGGGGACACATGAATAATGCATCCAGTTGAGTAAAAAGCTAACTTTCTCTTTTGTCCCCCTGGATGATTTTATCTCCATGCTTTGTCTTCTGGCTGAGTCAGTCGCACACAATCTGTTCTGAAAAAAAAAACTCAGGAAGAACAAAACTCTGCAAAGCTGAATCTAAAGTTCCTGTAAACCATCAGGACGGAAATGTTTTAATAAACCAATGAAACCTGCTTTTATGGATGCCGCCTCCCTGTTTATTGTCAAATGGACAGAAACACGAGTCAAACAAACATGGAGGGTAATCTTCTGTATCACTCCGCCGGCTTCTTTAAAACAGCCTTTAGCTTCATCATCTGGACAAAAACTAGCGGTAAGAGGAGAACTGATGCTTTATTTAACCCATCGGGACGATCAGCATAGATATATCGCTTTATATCGCCGAATCTTGACTGCAGCGATGGTGCCGCACCACGTAATAAATAGTCCGCTTTTCATGAAAAAAGCGATCCAAGTCGGAAAAAAAGAATTAAGGACTAAAAACTGGTTAATATTTATTTCTTTTGTAAGCGACCATGGTATAGGCGGGTTAATGGCTGACGAAGTGTACATTATCACTTCGTCAGCCATGAACCCTTACTTAAGACGCTCCACCTCCTTTCCTCTGAGTCAGCGGTGCAGCTCCTGTGGCCCTGATGCAGATCATCGTCTGTAGAGTCCTGTCAAACGGTGAAGACGGATGCTTGTGTGTTTAGTGTGTGGCTGTTTGTTGGTCTGGTTTGGTGAGGTGTGCTGGTTGTGGTGGACTGCAGGACACAAGGTAGTGAAGTAAAGTGAATCAGCAAATGAAAAAAAGCGGCTGCATGGGGCTTTCTGATCATTTTATTTATATTAAATGACAACAGACTAAACTTTACTATTATTAATTATTTAGTGCTAAAAGACCAGATGCAGAAAACTCAAAACAGCAAATGCAGAACTGTGCTAAACTCCAGCATGTGATCATAGAATATCGTAGATTTTCACATCCTTTCATTCTTAATGAAGGCTTTTTGTAAAGCTTTACTAATCGACTGTAGTTTGGAGCGTTTGACTTTTCATTAGTAGATACCATCACCCAGCACACTCTCCAGCTTTCGATGCGCTTCATTCTCCTCCTTCCTTTAAGGTGAGTCACTGTATATGTCTGGCAGATCTGTGAGGAGCAGGAATCTCAGTAATGAAACGTGTTTTGAGGAATTGGACTGAATGAATTTGCAGAGAAAGCTCCTATCAGCAGACTGCGGCTCTGACCGGTTCGTGCATTTTGCCGAGTCTGCTGCATAATTCAGATTTGCTGCCTTTGTTCAGCGCCGGCCATAAAAACAAGATCGTTAACCTGCTCTGACTCGGCTCTCTGCTGATGGAGACATCTTATCTGTGGTGTTTACAAGATATAGATAGCTAACACTCAGTCATTATTTATTCAGCAGGCAGCCGAAGCGTTCTGGTGCCGCCTTCTTCTTTATCAAACTTCCTTTCTTGAAGTCAGGAGGTGAGACGACACATGAGCCGCCCTGCAAAACCAAAGCATCATTTAAGTTGACAGCTTCAGTCCACGCATGTGAGGAAGAAAGACGACCTGCAGCAGCAGAAAATAACTTCACTGCTGCATCCCCACCAACGGCCTTTCCATTCAGCCAGGGCAGCAGCAGACTGACAGCTTCATGAAGGTCTGTAATGACGAACTCATCAAAGAACCGCTATGGCTGTTTCAGTGGAACCTTTCTGGGCTGAGATCTGGATTACTGGGGGTTTCTGGACCAGCCAGAAAATGTGAGCCGACCATTTCCCATGGGCCCTGCATGCTCCGTCCAGCTTTGCCTGCTTTTTGCTCGTGTTCACTCTTACGATCGCCGTTCTGAAGGCAGGTTCCTTCATGTCTTTCGTGCTTGTTCGTGCATAGAATAAAACATTTTTAAGCCTGTGATCATCTTGCTGCTGCAGTAACAGACATGCTTGGGCTTTATCTCTACATGAATCAATTTTTCATTTGGATTAGCAAAGGCAACTCAGGGTTAGGAGAGACGAGCAGTTTACTTTTTTAGTTACTGAAGCTACAGTCACACATACAACTGCCACCACGCGATGGGGAGACATCGGTGGAACCTTTAAGATTTCAAAAGTCATTGGTGTGGTCATGAATGCCGTGTCAGTGTGGTGGGGATGAGGCCATTACGAAATCTGGCGACGGCTGGAGCGGTCACAGGGCGGTGCGGTCGGATTGCCGGTCAGCAGCAGCTCTGATTGGACGATTTGTGAATGTCTCCAGACAGCGGCCGACCATATCAAGTGCCACCGGCTGCCTGCCGCCCGGTAGCCAGGGGGTTCATACTGTAGAAAGGGGACCATTCTGCCCCACTGGTCATTTCCAGCTCAGATTTTGAGTACACATTAGAAACCAAGCAAGAGTGAAGCCCCACCACCAAGAAAATGAAGGTCCAAGCTCTGCTTTGGGTGATCAACGCATCATTTTTAAGACATTGGGCTCAGTATAGAAAGGAAAGTCTTCCGGAAAGTTCCGTGGAAAATGGTGAGAAATGTTTTGTATTTTTCAAGGACTAAGTTGCTGGCATTAGGTCCTCTCTTACAGATGCTCCATTTATTCCCCACCAACTGTGCCGACACCAGTAGTTAAGCTTAATTCCTTGTCACTGGTGTCCCTGAATGAACTAGAAAGGTTGGTATCAAGTCTGAAATCAGCTGGTTCTTCTCATGAGGCTTTGTCGGTCTATATTTTTCAGAAAGTCTTTGAAGTGATAGCTTCACACTAGTCTTGCTTCCAGTCACACATTTCAACTTCTAACCTACCTTTCTGTGTCCTTGAACATTGTGTGCAAACAGTTGGTTACATTTTTAAGTGTAAATAGGATCCTGGAACCTTTCCAGTCAGGGTTTATTTCTGGGCATGACACAGAGATGATGTTTTGGTAGCAACAAATGCAGGTGATCTGGTGGTTCTTTTATTATTGGATCTGTCCGCAGGTTTTGACACAATTGATCATGAGACCTTGATTGGTCGGCTGGAACAATGGGCGGGGCTCTCTGGCAAAGCCCTACAATGGATGAGGTTCTAACTACACGGTTAAGGCAACAACTGACTGCCGTGATGAAGTTTGGCTGTGGATGAACTTCCTTGGGTTTAATGAAACAAAAGCTGAAGTGTTTTTTCCCCCACAGGTTGAAATGATGATGGTCTCGATCTCGTCTTGCTCGCCCTGTTTGAACAGTCTGTGGTCTCTAACCTAGATGTGAAACATGTGCTACCTTGAAACTGGACCTCCAAATAACTGCTGTAAGCAGGTCCTGCTTTTTTCAGCTGCAGCGTTTGGCCGGATTAAGTCTTTTTGATCAAAGTCAGATCTTGAAATTGGGATGCATGCTTTTGTTTTGTCCAGGCTGAATTATTGCAGCTCCTTATATGCCAGCTTGCCCAAGGCTTGAAAAGCAAGGCTGCAGCAGCCAGATTTATTTGTGATTCAGAGAAGTCTGAGCACATAATCCCGATCCTGGTCTCTTTAAACTGGCTGCCTGTGCAACATTTGATTTTTATGAAAAATTCTTGATTTTGTTTTTACGTCATTGGCAGGTACTGTACTGTACCTTCTTTCCTGTCTTCTGCTACTAAAATATTCTCCCCTTATGTCTTTGTGCTCTGTGGACAGTGTGTGTTACTGGTCAAACTGTTCCTTCACTATCGCACCGTAGTATCTGCTTAGCTGCCTTTTATTGTGTTGTTTCAATCTCTGTTTTTAGATATTTTTTATGCTTTTTAGGATTATAATGTATTCTGCTATTCTTGTGTACAGCACTTTAGGCCTCTGTGGCTGGTGGTGGAAGGTGCTCTAGAAATGAAATTATGGGGACCTTGGAGACCCTCCGATCAGTCAATTATTGCCGCACCTCCAAATGTGCCCTGGCGGCCGCTGACCAATGTCAAAAAGTCATTCGGTTGCTGTTTGAACTTTTTCTTAAAACCTGGACAGCCGCCACACTGCGTGTAAAAAAATAAAATAAAATAAAAGAAGTGACTTCCCCCTCCCAATTACAAATGCCACCGTAGGTACCATAACCATTCAGCCTGGAACAAACGTTCAGGGTCCTTCGACTAGTGCTGACATCACATCATGTGATTGGCTGTCCGTTGGTCCGATGACGTGTCAGACAGTGATTGGTCTGCAAATTACCATACTACCATAGAAGAAGATATTATGCGGTCCGTTGTAAACAAACAGAGCTCCAACACAGAGTCAGATTATCTTCTAAACGTGCTTTTATTATTGTTATGATTATTATTAAATGCATTTGCAGCCAAACAGACTGCATTCAGAACCTTTCTCTGGACCGCACACTATAACAAAGCACCTTCCCTGCCAGCAAACACGAAGCTACGAGACTCCAGCTGCTCTGATCAGAGACACGGTTCACTCCGTGGAGCAGCAGGTTCATTCTAACAGCCACAGATCTTTTTACAAAGTGGGTTGTGGCAAAATCTCTCTAGAAACACTACAAAGAATAATTTCAGACACAACTTATGAGGGAAAATAACTTTAGGTTTCAACGGCAAACGTGAAATGAAAATGTAAAGAGCCCAAACAGATCTGGACGCTACTTAGTTTGTCCACGTGGGGCTACCGTAGTGTGACTTTAGCCTCAGTCGCAAGGACTCCGAACGGTTATTGCAGGCTGAATGGTTATGGTACCTACACCACTATGCGGCCATCTAATGAATTTGCTGAAAAACGTGCATCTAGGTCACCGCCCAGTGGCATTATGGGATATGGGACTGTAGTCTAAGTCCTCCCACCAGTAGAGGGCGACCAAGAGCGTTCAACAATGGTGGAACAATCCAGGAAGAGCAGGTGACAGATGCACCCTTATATTTTGACCAATCGTGTTGTGGCTACGCCACCATTCGCTGAAAAAGCCAGAGCAAAACTGACTTTTTTAACCTTAACTTTGTTTTTTGTTTTTTGTTTAGTGTCTTTAGATGAAAAGTCCTGCTAAACTGGATCAGATGGTCAATGCTTCTAACATCTAAGAAATATAATAATAGGTTCTTCTCCTAATTGAGTTAAAACCAGAACTTATCGGCTTAAGTTCACTGGACTCCATGTTATTAAAGAACCACACAAATGTTGGTTCACTTTCTTACGCCGCGTAATTGTGGACCTGCTAACTCGGAGCTTTTCAAAGGAAGTCCTTAAGCTGATGGATGAAAATTGCTGCATATCTATTGGGTATAGTTATAATAAATCATGAACCTTTTCCAACAGAAGAGGCGTGTTTGGAGAAACGCTGCATCTTTGTATACTTAAAGCGTTATTTTAATTTATCATTAATTAAAACCGTCCCCTCTGGATATCAGTCAGATCTCATTGGGACTTCCACCCACTCACTGCCTTTTTTAACGTTATTCTCTAGCAATGATGATGAATAACAACAATTACCTGAAACCCCAGAAAACCATGCGTTATTGATGGTGGATGCCTGGAGCAGAAAAACAAAGCTGCAGAAAAGAACGTGCCGCCTGCATTCATGAGCGCCGCTTTATCTGCAACAAGCGCACAGATAAAGTCCCATCATCACCGCCTGGGGGGGAAGGAAGAGTTACTATATTTACACGCTGACAAGAAACTCTTTCTGAAGAAACTCTGGTAAAGATCTGCAGGTCAGAAGTTCAGTGTTTTCATCAGCGTTCAGCCTGACAGCTTTATGTGAGATCTTCTCAAGCATTTGTAGTGGAAACCTGTGGAGACTTCATCTCAGTGTCTTGTACTCATTTGGACGGATAGGCGGCCTGTCCTTGTACCAGAATCCAAGTCCCTTTCATCTGTCCATCTGGCTTTGAAACAACGTGCATGTTTGGTTCACTTTCACCAAGAGGATTGCTGGCTGTACTGCACCCAAGTCGGTACGAGATGCAGGCGTGTCATGTGGATTAACCATGTGGATTGTTTAACCCCCCCAAATCCTGCAGACTGTACAAGGATCCCATTAGAGCTGTTCATGTGATACATGCACACTCCTCGCTGCAGGCTGACTGTTAGGAATGAGGAAATTAACCAATCAGAGTGTCGTTTGTGTGGACGTCCTACAGGCGCTTACTGACGTGCACATCCTGTGCGTGCAGCGTTTGTGAGCGGTCATTAAGGAGCCAGAACTCACACCTTACTAAAGTCTAGAGTGTGGCGTAAGGACGCTATACGACAGCATCACCTGTACGTCATGAATGCGTGCAACTACAAATACAGTTACCACACCCATGACAATGGTACGTTCCGTTTTTTTAAATATATGTTGCTCACTAAACACCTCCGGCAGTTCCAAACTTGGTTAAAGCAGAGTAAGCCGTCTGTTTGGTTTCATGGATGTACTGTGGACATCTCTTTAGTGGGCGTGTCCAATCCCACAAGATAACCATTTGGAGTCTTTAAGCGAAAACCTAAAATGAACCTAGGGCACGGCGGGGAGGAGTGAGATGACACCTTACAGGTACGTCTTTTCCTTTTGTCCCGTTTTTCCACAACCCACCAGTGGAGGCCCTGCTGTTCTAACCCTCCGCTGTCCTCGTCTCTGTGGTTGGACGGCCTCAGATGACTAAAACCCACCTGATAGATGGACTTGTGTTGCCGCCTGGCCTCATGCAACCACAACGAGCAACGTGATGCTTTAACGATGATAAATCATGCAGATTGTGGCGCGAGGCTCCAAACCAGCAGATCATGGGGGATCCACATCAAAGTAGACCTGACAAGGATCCAAAACTTCATGGCAGATTCACTTTGCTGTGAGTCTCACGTACAGATGGAGCGGCCAAAGGAGACGTTCACTGTGACATGTCTGATGGTTTTTCTAAAACATCTCTGGTTGTTTGGTAGAAAAAACAGAACCTTTCTAACCTGAAGGAGATTTGGTACAAGCTGCAGAGCTTGTTGGTTTTTGGATCCATCCATCCGCTTGTGGAGCGTTGTGCCAAGACAAAAGCTGCCAGATTTTAATGGACTTCGCGGTGTGCTGCACAGCCGGTGGCTTAAGGCCACACCGGTGGCGGCTGCCAAGGCGAGGCCTGCTCCTGCTGGAACATGTGCTGTCCTCCAGAGAGGCATGCTTTGTGGCTTCCTCTCCTGGTTTGGGTGTAGATGGACTCACATGCAGAGTGTTTTGTTAGTTTTCATGATAGTTTTTGTTCACGAGTCCAAACTGGACTTTAGTCACTTAGTTATTTCTCTTTAGGGAAGATGTTGCCAGTGTTGTAGAGAAAGTTTTTGTCAAAAATAACGTTTAAATTCCACTGGTGTTGTTTCCAATCTATGGTTCATATTTAGGATGCAGACATGTGATTGCTCTCTACTCTTTCTGGCTGTAAATGTGTCACCTGTGAGGATTGAGTACTTCAGTTTGGTTTTTGGTCATGGTCTTTTCACCCTTTCCCCTCGGTCAGTCACACCAGGTTTGGGTCATAAATTATCCACTGCATTCTCAGCTCTTTCACGTCTTCCAGCTATGACTTTTGGTCTCTCCAATTCTTTAACCTTTTCTTGATATTCCAGGATTATATCTATTATATGTCCTGTAGACTGTACCTGGTTGATGGCGTAATGGCATGACACATGAACTGAGGGGCAAAAGGTCATCCTCCAGATGGAGACCAAACAAAAGCAGAGGATCTTTTTTATTATTGTCTCCATGCAAAAGAGAAAACATTTCATGAAGTTCAGCAGGACGATCAGATTCTCCTCCATGTTTGTCATTAGCTCCGCCCACTGATTGTGTCGCGAGCCAAAGCCTTCGTTGTCAATATTTTGCATTAACGTCCTTGTTTCTGTGAAGTCTGTGAACTCTGCTGCTTTTCTTTGTGTTCTGTTGTTTTCAGGTTTGATTTCATGCACATAAATGTATACAGACGGAGGCATAATCACACATTCTGACACACTCTTCAAATCTCCTTTCATTGGTAGAATCCATGATTTTTTAGCATTTGCACAGCCATTTGTTTCTCACTGGTGTGTTTTTGGCTTCCTGTTTAAGTCTGCAGCCAGAAGAGTTCTGATTTGTTCAGATCCGTTTGGGCTGCGTTCAGCTTTTCCGTCTGATTTATCTTTTATTAAGTAGCTCAAAAGTAATTTCACTGTTTTATTCTTCCTGTAAGTTAAACCCTGTTTTTTCTGCTGTTTGAGCTGTTTTGGTTCTGTTCAGCCCGGCTCATGTTCACACCTGACCGGACATCGGGAGCCTCAGCTGCTGCTGGTTTTCACATGGCTTCTCCCTGCGTGTTATCACCTGCTTTTCAGGTGTTGTCTTCTGTTGCGATGGATGAACACACACACAGCAAACCCCCCTGATTGTGTTCAAACGGAGAAAGTTGTTGTGTTTTTGAATTTCCGTCGTTAAATCTGAGCAGGAACGAAGCTCCAGGAACCATCAAAGCCGCGTCCTCTGAAGGAGTCCAGAGTGTTGGCGTTCAGCTTTAGTGTGGAGGGATTCAGCCGTTTTCCCTGTCCCCCCCCCTCCCCCCGGTACATAAACCAGCGTCCCCCCCCAGTGATTATTGTCAGCATCTATTCACACTGATGGCACCTCTTGTGTCTCTGTTGTGTAAATCCAGATGTGTGCATTGTGGATGCCAAAGAGGGAGGGGGGGCTTTCCTGGTGACAGTAATTCACTTTGTCACCCCCGCAGGAGCCTCTCCTCCCCCCACTTTGACTGAAAGCCCCATTGTGAGGGAGCATCCAGTCATGTTTTCTCTGAGCAGGAAAAGATGCTCCTTTATTACCATCATCTTCCTCCTGGAAGAGGCGGGAAAACGGCGGAGGACGGATGGAGGCAAACCGAAGGACGAGTCTGCAGATCTGACAGGGATGTAAGCGAGATCAAATTCTGTTTGAGCTGGGGAAGCCTTTGGGGGGGGAAGCTAACAATTTTATGCCTGAACTGGCCTGGCTCCTCGTCACTGTTGGGAGAACCGTGCACACGTGCACGTATGTGCGTGACTCGGTAAACATTTGCAGCTGCTTGCAGCCTTTCCCCCCCTCCCTCGGCGCCCTCGCCTCCCAAACCTTTGTGCACGTCCTGGACTGGCACTGCACACGTGCACGCGTGGACTTGTCCTCCGGCGTCTGGCTTCCCCTGAAAGAAGGAGAAGCCGGCGTTCAATTCCCCCTTTTCTGAGGAAACTCATTAGTCTTGGCTGGAAAATGAAAGCTGGGTTCTGCTTTGTTCCACCGCTAACATCCCATTTGCTGTCTTTCTACAAACACATGAATATTGAGCTGATGGATCTGTAGTTTTCATGCCATTGAAGTTAGTCTACCTCAGATTAAGTTTTTTATTTACACAGCAGGTGAAGCAAGTTTAAGGGTTTGTGGTTATTAAGCTCAAATATTAGAATTTAAGGAGATATTGAACTAAATGGACTATAATGTTTATCTGCTTTAAATCAAAACCAGCAATCCTCTGATTTTTTTGCTTCAGAATCATAAGCAGGTGTTCACTGTAAGCCTGAAGATGCAGCACTGTCATGTATTCCCAGAGAACAAGAACCTCCATACGTTTATTTGACCCGAACGACTCTCACAGATTAGAGGAGAAGTGACAGCGGCGACCCCCCCCCCCCCTTCATCCTATTCAGCGCTGGAGCATCTCTCCTCTTCCTCCATGCTTGTGTTTCTCCTGCAGCCTCACTTAAACACTGAAAACAGAGAGGAGGAAGTCATCACATGCTGTTTTAACACCTCCATTTCCCTCATCTATTCAGATTTCACCCGCACCGCCACAGCAGAGATTGGAAGTGCAGAAGAATAAATAACAGTTTGCAGATTTGATCTTTTTTTCAGGGGAGCAAACAGACTCTGTCAGCAGAAACCCTGACCCCTTCGTGGCCCCCGGGGGTGTGCAGCAGAGCCAAGGCTCTGCCTCCATGAATCTCACACTCGCTGCCGGACTCCGTTGACAGAAGAGAATCACAACAAATGCTTTCTGTAAAACTCCAGACTGCAGAACATAAATACTCCCACTTAGACTGAGCTTACATTAAGTCCAAGCTGGAGTATTAAATGCTTCATAAACCTCCAGGAGCATCCTCCAACATCTTTAATGATTAAAGGAAAGTGGGATTTAAAACCAGGGAGTGAAGGAAGGAGCAGTGCAGAAGTCGATACTGAAAGTGTCACGTTGGAAAGGATGAACGAGTGAAGGTGAGAGGAAAACGGATGAGAACACAAAAACTGAGCTGAAAGTTTGGCCGACTGTAGACTTTCTGTCCACCTTAAGATCGTGTTTTAAGAAATAAAGCTTCCTCCCCCCCCTTTCTGATCATCCACCTGCAGACCAACAGATCCATGAACGTCTTGGTTTTCCTGGTCTGAGCTGGAATCTGGATCAGAACTGGACGACTGGATATCTGCGATGTTGCTCATCGTTTTGTGACACTGTTAATGTTAGCTTGGGGGTGGAAGGGGCTGTAAGATAGCGGGGGAGACGGTGAGCACTCAGTACCAAGAAGGGGGGGGGGGGTTGCTCTGCACCAACCATCAGAGGGGAATTTCTGATGAATTCCTGCTGCTCTGCAGAAACTATGTCCTAGAAACTGACACATATTTGTTTAGATTTTGGCTAAAAATGTCATCATCGTAATAAAAACATCACTGGAAATGCTTTAAAAATAGATCAGAAGACGATCGGAGTGGAACTTTAAACAGTTTTTTGTAGGAAATGTGGACCTGCTCAGGTTGTGTCTGAATTCCCTCACTGCTCTCCGGGTAAACATCTACAATTCCAAAATACAGTGTTCTGGAAATTTCCCAGAAGTCTTTGTGAAAAACCAGTGTGCATTAAAGCTAACTAGATTGGAGAATATAGACCACAACAAAGACATTGCATACATTTTTTTAAAGAAATCATCCGAATTTTTATCATCAAGTCCCAGTTCATAAACAGTCTTTGTAAAATGTTTGTTTGTTAGGCTTTTCATTTGACAAGCGTGTGACATCATCTCTGCGGCTCAAACAACAAGAAAAGAAGTGAACACGTGTCTGAACTGCATCCAATCCAGAATACTGGACAGGGTTAGGGAGAAGTGAAGGAATTCAGGCAGAACAGCAGTGTTGTTACCTCTATAAGGGACAAAATGGAGAAATAAATACAACACTCAATGAGAAATTCAATGGGATGGTAAATTATTATCATTATACATGTCATTACTTTCAATTAGAATAGATTTGGTTAATATGTGTACGTTTTATTAATTGAATGTATAATAATCAAAGTAAATAATAAATCATCAGATGGTTTCATTTAGGTTTTAAAGATTTTTCCATATATTAAAAACACACGGTTGGACATTTAAACTGATGGTTTTTAAAATGATTCGGCTCATTCAAGTGTTAACAGAATTCTGGGTCTTTTGTTGGGTCGTAGAGCCGAACCCATGAGAGGGGGCTCTGAGATCACCAGCTCTGAGACATTTCCTGTCCATGATTCAGTCTGTTAGAGAAGGAGGATGTTCTGCTTCATCCCTGCGTCCTCTTCTGACCTCCTGCTTCACCTGCTGATCAGACCTTTGATCACAGATGATTTGGCTCTTTCGGTCCAAGCTGCTGTTTGCCTCATTTTTCTTCAGATTCGTCTCCTTTGACTCGGGTTTCCTGCGTCCTCCAGTTCTTCTTCACTTGTTCTCATCTATACTTTAATGTGGTTTTCTCCTTTCTATTGTCCATCAACTGATCTCGCTCATTTCCACTCCTGGCTCGTCGGTGCCCTTTGCTGCCTCCTTCACCTTCACTGAGCTTGTTAACTGTCTATTCTTTTCAGTATTCCTTTCTTCCTTTTTCCAGTGACCTTTTTCACCTCTCAGTATTTGTCTAACTCCTTCACTGCCTTGTTATCCATATATTTCATTTGCTCAAAGCTTCAGGGTCTCCCCCCGTGTCCTGCCTCCTCTCTGAACTCCTTCCAAGCCGGCGTCTTCATTTCAACCCTGTGATGTTTGCAGGACCATCCCGTCACACCAGGAAACCCGGGCTGAGCAATGCTCCGAGACGTCTTCAGACGTCAGTCCACGAAGGTCCGATGTCTTCGTGGGAGTGTGGACTCATTGGTTCTTCTACTGTTGGGGAGGTTTATGAAACTAAAGAAGTGGGCTGTCATTTCCAGCAGAGAACATCCTTTACATGAAACAGTTTCTGTTCTGAAAAGATGCTCTGTTCCTTCAGGAGGAGGACATGTAGGACTTTCATCTTTCATCCAGCAGCAATGACACCCTAAGGAGGGAGGAGTGACCCTAACAGAGAAGCTGTTTTTGATTGGAACTGTTTATTTATCCTCTCGTCTTATCTTGTGAACAGTTTCAGACTAATATCACTTTCATATCTCGTATCGTCGGCAGCTGTCCGTCTCCAGAGACGGTGGTGTAGCTCCTTGTTGAAGCTACCTGCACCGCCGGGAATGGCTGTGCAGTCTGATTCTGGAATGGCGATCCCTGCCACACATGGTACAGGTGAAGGATGATGGCTCTTGCAGCGTGTGTCCGCCACATATAACATACATATAACATGCATATAACACACATATAACACACATATAACACACATATAACACACATATAACATACATATAACATACGTATAACACACATATAACACACATATAACACACATATAACACACATATAACATACCGATCCGTGAGAATTATGCCAGACATCAAACCGGTCCGTGGCGCAGTAAAGGTAGGGGACCGCTGACATAACTGACTCATGAATCACTAATGACTTGCAGATAAACAATGATCACACACGGTTCATGTTCTACGTTGATTTGCGTGTTCTTTGTGTGCTTTGGTTGTACTACTTCCGTAGTTTTAACGTAGTTTGTACGTGATACTTCTGGGCAATTTTTACATAAAGACCACAACTTTTCTCATGTAGTTTCATGTATGACCAAAGTAATGAGCACAAAGTGGTACGTAGTGGTTGTGGGACATGGCTTTAGCCGTTTGCTTGCACAGAACCAAGCAACCACAATCTGACTTTGGTGTCAGATATCCTCCGATACACATGAGGCCGTGTTGTGTGGGTGTGGCCATAGGCCCCGCCTTGAGGAGATACTAAATGTTGCTGTTCCCAAGAAGACCATTGGAGGCTGAACACAAAGAACACTTTCATTGGTTCCCACATGTAGGTTCCCATTCATTGAGGTTGATTCCATCAAAGTATCGAGTAAGAAGCTGTTAAATGGACTAATTTCATCTTATGAGTTTCATTTTTTGTCAAAATGGGAAAAGTTTTGACTCTTACTGCAAAAATTAAATAATTTACAGTTTGTTTTCAAATATTTGATGTTTTCTATTCATGAAAACCTTGAGGGATTTATGGCCTTTTTTAATCTGTCATTTTAACTTTACTTAACTAAATTCTCTTGAGTCATAGTTGAGTCATTCTTTTTTATCTCTCATTCAGGCAACAGGAAAAAGGATTTGACACATTCTGTAAACACAGGAGAATCAACAAAGTGTTTCATCTGCACTGAAACCGTTAAGTCATTTCCCTGCAGCAGCACTGTTGGTCCCGAAAAATAATTTGTTTTTGGATATATAAGACGTTTTTTAACAGGCAGTTTCACAAGAACATGAGCTTGTAATGGGATCAAAATAATAACACAACCAACAAAGCCACTAATCTCTGTAATGTCCTGACTCTGTCCGTCTAACAAATACAAACTGGACATGCAGCTCAGAGACTAATCAAACTACCGGAATCACATTAACGGCTGATCCTGAAGAGCCGGCTCCCAAACATGATGTCACATCCTGTAACGTAAGAATGAAATCCACAGCAGGGAAGAAGCCTGAAAGTTTGCAAAGAAGTTAAATGAGTCACATGCCCCGATACGGCTGTCCAGGCCTGTGGAGGCTCGCACAGCCAACTCAAGGGGCGCCATAAAAATGGAACGTACCATTGTCAATCGTTTGGTAATTATATTTGCACAATAATTGTATTGTAAAATATTCATAAGACTAATAGAAGTTCCAGGCACTTATGATCTACGGGTGATGCTGTCGCCTGCACACTCTAGTTGTTAGTAAGGAACACTCTGATTGGCTAATTTCCTTATTTCTAACTGTCAGCCTGCAGCGAGGAGCGTGCATGTATTACGTGAACAGAACTAACTGTCTCCTTGTTCCGTCCACGCCTACATCTTACCTACGTCACCTCCCTCATCCTTACGTGTTGTCTGAGTCTTCACTACGACCTGTCGCCCGCAGAACAAACGAGGAAGAACCTACATGAACATTTTCTCTCTATGAGTGTTCGAGCACCTTGATAGTTCCTGCGGGTCACCTGTGTGCCCCGTACCGGTTTGACCACTTTACACCTGCAGACCGTCTGTATCCACCTGTGAGGTCAGCTGGTACTACGGCTTTACGTCGTCTCACAGGCTCCCTCTTTTGTGAGCCGGTTCAAGATTCCGAGTTAGGACTGGACTTCGCTCCGGTTCTTCATCTTCTTCAACCTGCCACCTTAGAGACACCAACCAATCGCTGGGTTACGGAATGATCCATTTTACATACAGAGTGATCACTTTTACATGGATCATTCTGTTAGGAGAAGGTGGAAACCAGTGACCTCCTCCATGGACCGGTCCAAACCTTTTTGTAAGAACAGGAAGTGCTGGATTTTCCCAAACTAAAGCCTCTGTGTTCCTCCACACGTCTGCTGCTTAAACTGTCCATAAAATTAGTGACACAGAAAACAACTTAAATACTATAATTACATAAAATTATTGTAAAAGTAAAGATGACTAAAAAAGAGCTCAATATTTTGGCACAATTTCTGTCCTATCTGCTTCTTTGTAATTTCCTCTCATCTTCATCGGCTGTCTTTGCCTGTTTTTCATCACAGTTATCAAATCTGTTATCTGCCTCTCATTCCCTTCTTTCTAAATTACCTTTGGGGTCCTCCGCTGTCGAGCCCACTCCTCATTTCCAGCTCCTCATTTCCTGACAGGACTAAAACAATTGGAGTGAAGGTCAGATTACAGGGGCTGGAAAAAACAGGGATGTTTCCTCCTCTCAGAGGGGGGGGGGGCACGCCCGCAGTCTGAAACTCCTAGAAACCTGTAGGATCTCTGCCTTTTCATCTGCAAACGATGCTCCTCTGTTTCTCTGACACTAGCTGGACTAAACCAACTCCAGACAAACTGAAGAAGTGCATCAGTGGAAGAAAAAATGCTCCAGAACGTATGTCAACCTCTTTGAAAAGACAAGCTTCTGACAGTGGTGTGGGATCAGCAGAGTGACAGCCGCTTGTTTCAGTGTCACACAGCCTCAATGCTCGCGATCTTCTACTGTGTTCCGTCCCGGTCCAGTTAGCTCACCAGGCGTGTGTTAAACCAGCAAACTGACTTTGATTTGGTCCAATTTTCCATGAAACTGGGAAACCAGGTAAACAGGGGGGTTCCAAAATATCTTTGGACGCCTTCATTCACTCAAACTTGATCAACAAAACAAGCAAAACCTGAGCGACTCACGCACTAGCAGACATTTTTGTCATGAATAATCTTTGTCTTTTGTACTAATTTTAACGTTTTAAGTAAGTTGAGTAAGTAAGTTTTATTATAAAGTGCATTTCCCAGATAAAATCACAAAGCGTTCAACAATAAAACACAATACATTGCAATAAAATAAAAACACAAACAATATGACATAATACAAAGCTAAATAGAAGAAAGTAAACGTAATGTATTGTTTTTATCAAGGTGTATTTAATTGATTGTCTCCTAATTGTATTTTCATTGGTCTTTGAAACTGTTGTTTTAAGTTTTTGTAGGTAGACGATGTTCACATCTGTCCGGGATAACACAGGAAAACAGCCGCTGGGCAGATTCTGGCTCCTGGCGGTGATGCTTTTCATCTGCAGTGTCCCAGAGAAAGAAAGACAAACTGAAAATCAAGGGGGGGGGGTTCAAATGAAGCAAAGGAGGAGGTCGAGCTTTAGCTTTGGTTTGATGGCAAACACTGCCGGGGTTAGAGAAACCACAGAGACTGAAGGGGAAAAGGAGGCGCTTCCAGGGGGGGGGGATGAGTTAGATGCAGAGGAGGCACTCGGATATTCCCAGCGGCTTGGGAAAGTTCAGATCAAGCATAGTCAGAATTTTAAGGAAGTCAGCAGCTTGAATTTTGTTCAGCTGGAAGTCTCCAGGGGCAGAAATCCCAGCTCTTCCTGTAACATCGCTGAGAAAACGTTCTGCTCTAAAACAAGAGCCGTGCTTCCAGTTAAAGTGAACCCTGTTACACTTCAGTGTGAATGCATTTGTGGACCAGAAGGGGAGGGGCTAAACCGGAGAGGAAAAGGCAGGTACTTCTGACTGAAAGCCCACATTGTCAATCTAAGGTACAAATCTCAGAAAAGTCAAGGAACGTCTTGTGGGTGAAAGTGGTTCAGTGAGGATTTTGACCCGTGACCAAAGACAGAACCGCTTTTTTTTTTGCGGGCTTTGCCCACTTCCTAGTCGGAACTCATTTCAGACGCTGTGGTCCCCAATCAATCAGCTCAACTTTTAAAAGTCAGAAATGAAACTGGCCAAGAGTTTAAGAAATATTAATCTGGGTATAATTTTTGTGTATGGCTTCAGATGAATTTACTCTCAATCCTGGTTGTGTTCGTCCTTCATTGCCTCTGCCTTCAGCCCCCTCTTTCAGACATTTAAGAAAGGCTTGAAATGATTCTTTCCACAAACTGGTTTTCCGTTTTAATAGAAAGCGGTCGGATGTGTTTATGTTTCTGTTTTCTTCACTTCTGCTGCTTCACTTCTCATTCAGCTCTTTCCGCTCCATTCTGTCTGCCGTAAATACACAATGATGAATGGCTCCTGAAATAGTAAAGGGACACAATCAGCTCTGCGTCAGCCCCCCTCCTCCACCCGCTGCAGCACGTGAATTATTTTGTTCCAGACTGCGTTTTAGAAAAAACTCCAGGCTTTCGTTTCCCTCCGCTGGACATGAATCACACGAGAAAGTGAAAGGCCTAATCTCAGACTTCACATACAATAATACATGGGAGCAGTGCACAGACCATAATATCAGCAGTGTTCACGGAGCCAGGACTCCCCCAACAGCTCCTGAACCGCCACCAAACCAGAGCTGTTCAGCCAGATGGAGGCTTTTCTCTGTCAGCAAGGAAAACACATTGTTGGTTTTCCTGAATCACTCAATCATGGCCTCCAGGCTTCATCGTCTTTCCTGAAACGTGATGAAGCTGTGAAATGTTCAATGTTTCAAGACTTCAAATCCCCGGTTTACCTTCAATTCGTCTTCTGGATGCGAATAGGCTTTCCACCCACATTTGCTGGTTTGTCCTTGAAAAGCTTTTAATTCAGAGGTTCCATGTGCAGCCTGGGTCAGAGTTACAGTGGTTGTGAGCTTCTGATTCAAACCCTTTAACATCAGAGCTCCTTCTGCGGGCTTCAGTACTCTTCTGGTATTGAAGGGTTGCCAGAAAAACTGTCAGTTTCATGTTTTTAACCCTTGTTCTATCCTAGGCACGTTAACATTGGGAGGTGGGTCATCTAGACCCACTAGACAGAGCTCTGAACCTTTTTTCTTCAATGATTTGTGATCTTCACTGGTGTCATAGTTACGTGAAATCTTTCCACCTTTATCCACCTTTGTCATAGTAGGGAACACCTCCAATGGAAGAGGTCATCTAAAAAAAAGATAGCACAAAGGAGTTTACCTTGATGAGTTCAGTCAAGTCGTGTATATAATGTTTCTCATTGAACACAATAAGTGGTGATCTCCCTTCACTCCTCCACCCCAGACCATCGTTACCACCTCCTTGGAGTTGATGCCAGTTCTGCCTTCTTTAAGTCCAGTTCTTTGTTGTGAAGAAAGCTCAGCTCTGGCTCAGCCTCATCTTTCAGGATTCGCGTGAGTCTCGCGATTGCCGACCGAGTCTCCGTCTTTGATGATGCTCGGCTTAATGTAAATCCAGTTCCCATCATTGATCAAGTCCTCTTTCCCATGCTGCCCAGCATCTCTGTGAACCTCTGCTACTAAATACGACAAACTCGGCTTTTGGATTTCTAGCTCAAACTCACCTCGGTGGACGTCTCACTTCATACCTAAGAGAGCCCCCCTCTACTGCAAGAGATCCAACTCCACTGAAACTCACCGATAAGTCTTGATTGACTCGCCTCGTCCCTAGTTTTTCTTTGTGTTCAGTCTCTCCGTTGGTGAGAACGTACACACAGACGTATATGTCCGGATTCCAACTTGTGCTTTTATGAGCAAATGTGAAATATTTATTAGCTGTTCTTCTTGTGTTCTGTAGTCCAAAAGTGCTGAGTATGCATATTGAATGTGGGGCGTTAAATTCTACTGTTCGATGACATCATACGTTAACCTAATTGGTGAAGAAACAACAGAACAGTCTTTTGCTGGGCGTCTCACAGCAGCCAAACCTTGAGGTCTTCAGATCAGTGAGGTTGGGTTGAGTCTTCATGTTTCCCCAAATCGCACTTTACCTGGGCAAAGCTTTTCCGCGACTCAGCAGTTTGTTTTTCCTACTTATAGTTTTGGGATTTGTCCTTCCCTTCAGTTTTTTCATGTTTAAGTTGATTTATTAGAGTTTAGCTTCCTGCCATCAGCCCAGCCTCCTGAGTTTTTGGCTCCTAAATTACCCAAGATTCCTGACACAAACCAATTAATCCCCTTAAAAGTGACAAATATAGCCTATATGTTACTTTGAGCTGATATATATAAACTTTTTGCACATAAAAATAGAATTAGATTCCATAAGTGAAAATATATGTGGTCTGAGGAGGAGAGGATGGAGAAAAACTCGCTTTGTTCCTTCATTCGTTCATTCATCTTCTTCCGTTTGTTCCCTTTCAGGGTCACGGGGCTGCTGGAGCCTATCCTGGCCACTTATGGGTGAAGGCAGGGGACATCTTGGACAGGTCCCCAGTCTGTCACAGGGCCACAATCTGACCTATGAAGCCTGTTTTGGACGGTGGGAGGAAGACCAGGGAGACCCCGGAGAAAACACACGCATCAAGGGAAACATGCTAACTCCAAACAGAAATGTCCCCCATTGATGTTCTGTTTCAGGTCCCCCAGCCGGGACTTGAACCTAACAGACAGAGCGCTAACCACTGCACCACTATGGTGGTGTGTCATTAATAATCTTATAAATTATAGTCAAGGGGATCCAAGTTGCACATCATCAACAGGGAAGAAGATTTTGTAACATTTTTAGGGAAAGTTTTGATGCTGCTTAAAAAGTTGACCTAATTAATTATTTTAGGGAAAAAAGTACATTTCTACTATATTGTAAATACCATCCATCCATCCATTAATTTCCTTCTGCTCATTCAGAACCCGGGGGGCAGGGCAGAACTCTTAGCAAAGCTGCCCATACTTCTTCTGGGGGGCACAGAGGTGTTCTGGTATTCTGGGATTCTACTTTGAGGTGTCCATCATGTCCGGAACATCTCCCCAGAGTCATTCAGACCAGATGGCTTCCTCATAAATCACCGTCGTCTGTGGTGGAAGGGTTTGACACCTTCGGCTGTCTGGGAAATTAAACTGTCAGGGCCTTTGCCTGGTAAGTCTTATGGCGAACGGGTCTGATGAGCCAGACAAAAGCGGCTCGGAATTGGGGCCCCCACTCTGGAGCCAGGCCTTTTTCCTACTGGAAGCCAGTTAGATTATTAAAAAGATGTCGAGATCAGTCCCCGTGAACCGACCCTGTAGAGACAACTAGGCTGGTCAATGGGGTTTAGTTGCAGGTGAGTGTCTCGTATTTGACCCACGTCTGATAAACAACAACTTTAGTCCAAAAAACCTTTTTCCTTTAAACCGGTCACTCTGGATTTTCAGGAATCAGCTTCTCCATCGGCAGAATGCTTCTTATCCAGAATAAAACAAAAGCTGCACTGCTGGCTGAAACTGTGCACGTCACACACATGCACATCCAGCCATGCAGATGAGCACAAATGAGCTGAATCAGCAGGTTTTTCTTTACAGTAGAGTTTGGGTCCATATGGTTAAATGGAGGCTATCGTGCCATGTGGACAGTGCCGACTCTCCCTTTCCTGCCAGGCCTTCCTGCCAGTAAATCACATAAACTTCTGCAAAACATATGGAAAGGCAAATAGCGCCATCAACTTATTCAGCACATGCGCGGGGGCCTTAACAATGCTTTTGTGTTACTTGTCACCCCCCCCCCCTCCAGACTTGGAACATACCATTTCCTGTCTGCCTCATTCCACTGCAAAAACTGGAGAATGTGAGCTTTCTTCAGGGACAGATGGTAAACTGGGCTCAGACGAGCCGTTAATTATGGTGGCGTTCAGTGTATTGCACATGCACACCTCTGAAAGGCAGCGACGCCCCTCTTCCCTGCAGCACATGGAAATAGCTGGGAGGGGGGTGCATATGGTCCGATCACAGGGGAGTGATTCTCCAACTCTATTATTCTCTGGCAGTTATGATGCAGCGGCCTTTGTCTCCGTGCTGCTGGCGGCTGATGGGAAACTTTGTGAAGCTGAGGAGTCATATCAGGTATGAATATGACATCCATGAGTGTGAATGTGTCAGCGGCCTCAGTGGACGGGTTCTTATATTTAAGCAATGCAGTCAGTTCCAGAAGTCTGAGTGAAGCTTTTTATACACGGATCGCTGATTTTACCCACATTTTCAGCAGAAAAAATGTATTTTTATTTGTGTTTTGACTTTGTTTCACATCAGAATGAGCTGTAAGGTTTGGTATAAAATAAGATTTTGACTGACTGACTGACTGACTGACTGACTGACTGACTGACTGACTGACTGACTGACTGACTGATTTCAAGCATTGTAGTCAAAGCAATAAAGAATGTACACAGATTTATCAAACTCATTACAGAAATACTGAAATACATAGATGAAAAAAAACAGAAAAACAAAGAAACATGAGGTCAGATTTGCTTAATTAAATACAGTGATCACTAACTAAAGTCACGCTGAGCTTGATTCATTGCTTGAAAAGGAGCGGGAAGAAGAAGCAAATTTATATAATCCCACCCCTACTGAGTTAATTCCTTTTATAGTTTTACATAGTTTGTATTTTGAGATCATAGACTTCATTTCCAGGTGGAAATTGAGCAGGAATGGAGGACAGCAGTGTGACACCTGTCAATCAGAGGTGCAGCCTTCTGCAGTGGGTTGGATCAGAGGAAGTAAACTGAAACCAGCTTCTTGCCGTCAGTCCTCTGTGGGTTAATCATTTCGTTTGATGAGTTTTGATCTAAAGTCCCATCTGCTTTTATTTTGAAAATCTGCCTTCGTTGCTTGTCCTGCTCCAGTTGACTTCCTTCTCTGCAGAGTCACGTACCTGTTTCCCCTTTGAGTGGGTGGGGCTGCAGGACCCTGACCGCCTAAACGCAGAAACACCCAGCAGAGTCTGCATTTCACCCCGCTGCTGAAGAGTCCCGGACTCTGGATGACTGAGCCGTCGGCCCCTGATCCAGGCCTTCAGGAGACGCCTTCAAAGCCTCCTCACATGGTTTGATGCGATCAACTGTCAGAACTGCGTCAGATTCCTACAGTTCCTGTACGTCAGGGATCAGGTCACAACTTAAAGCAGACCAGACCCTCAAGCGTCTATGTTCAGCGCATCAGTTTGATCCTTTGTGACTTCAGATCTTTGCACGAGTGTCTTCAGGGCTGCATCCTAACCTCTGTGTGTAAAACATGACAGAAAATGGCGTTTCCATGGATTTTATGGATTAACGATTCACGGATGTGACTCGGCTGGCCTGTCAGCCCCTCCCCTGGCACATGAAGGGACTTTCTCCATCATATTTTTAAAAATCGAAGGTCCTCTCCAGATGTGAACATCACACGGGGATCTCACTTGAAGCTGGAAGTGGGATGAGGGTCACCATCGGAATTTAGGTTCCTTTGTGGGCGGAGTCAGTAAGTGCTGATGGGACTTTGTGTTTGCTAGATAATGCAACGTTTAACATTCCTCTTCAAAATCATCAAGATTTCAGTTCATAGGGTAGAAAAAAGGAACATCTTTTGAGTTGGATGTTGTTTTACGATGACATTTCTGCCAGAGATGGAGCTTTCAGGAAGGCGAGCGGACAGGAACGGAGACGGTTCTTCTTCAGATTCAGATCTGACTCTTAGGCTCACATGACAAACGGAACCAACACGGCACAGAGCAGGAATCCTCACCCAAGAGCTTCTCTTCTTCTCTGCAGAGGTGATGGGTTAGTTCCTGACCTGGAGCCTGGAGCATCGTGCAGCGATGCAGCCTCTGCGGCCGTCGCATGACTCAGCCGCTTCAGGCGCTCTGAATTATCGACCCCAGATTCTGTTTTTTCTCTGCCGCTCAGCTTCTGACGACAACAGACACCTGGAGAGAGGCAGGAGATTATCTCGCCGAATAATGTTTGACTGCGACCTCTCTGATCAACCAACACTTGAGACACTGACCTGTAACAAATCTATATTCATAACCACTCAGAGCACCCCCCCCCACACACACACAGCAGACAGCAGTCCTCCTCAAGTGTCGGAGTCATGAAGCTTTCTCTGCTCATTTGGAGACAGAAATGCCAGGAAACAGCGGCACAGATGTCTCCCAGGTGCAGCAGGTGTCAGAAAAGCTAACCGCAGACATCAGAGCGAGCTAATGAAGCCAGCTGACGGATGTTTGTCACGGTAAAGATGGAGCTCACAGACAAAGAACTGTGGTGACAGCGAGACAAGAACACAAGGGAGACCAAAGTACGACTTTGTCAACTGTACGGCACGACAACAGACCAACAACGGTGCTGTGAGACAAAAGAGGCGCCTCCCCGGTGTGGGGAGGGGGTACCGTTCCATCTGGACTCAGACTAACAGTAACCTTTCAGAAAGGTTAGACATGGTGGTATGGGATTGATACTTGAGGACCAAACCCCTGGTTCCGTTCCAGATCCTGGACCTGCAGTTCCTCAAAAGACCACTGGAGGCGGGGGTCAGCAGGGGTCATTTCCCCATCGACTGGCAAGATGAAAAATCCAACTTTGAACCAAATCAACATAAATGTATAGAATTTACAGGAAATAAAAGGAAGGACAGCGGATGCACATAAAAAAATTCATGCTCCACCGTTACAGATATTTCCTTTTCAACACAACTTGAGACTTTAATGTTGAATAAAGATGATTTCATCTTTTACCGTCACTTGTTCACATTTAACAAACAATTAAAATTCATCAAACACAGGACACTCAACAGAAATCTAAAGTTCAACCATTTTATTAAAGCAACTAAAAATATGGAACAGAATAGAATAGATTAGAAAACACTTTATTGATCCCACAAAAGTGAAATGACCTGGTGACGATAGTTCAGCAGATAGATCATTAATTAATTAACTCTAACAATACATTATAGTATAAACAACAATAATTATTAATGTTTATTGCAAAAAGCTGAATCTCTTCAGCTCATTTTCCAAGAGCTGCTTCAGCACTGACTGAATAGTTTTCTAGCAGACATTTTTATCTGTGAATGACATTTTTTCTAACAAAACAAACTACATGAGGCTTTTGGTGGAACAGAACAAAACAGAAACAGCAGGATTCCATGTAAACCCACCAGATCTTTAAGGCCTGAACCCCCCCCCCCCACCTCCCCACCCCTTCATCTCCATTTACCTCATCCAGGTGACTCCAAGGTCCAGGTGCCACCTCACTGCAAATCAGTCAAAAATTCTTCTTAGATAAGCAAAAAAAAAAAATGTGCTAATGGGGTCAGAAAAATGGTCTTATGAATAATTAAGAAAAATATTTGAGTCACTCAGACATGTTTTCTTAAAGTCAGATTATTTTGCTTTTGAAGAACTTTCTTGATTGACGGAAAAATGTCATTTTTTCTTGAGAAAAGGGTCTTTTTATTTTCTGAAGTCTCCATTTTTGCAGCAGCATCAATTCAATTCAATTTTATTTGTATAGCCCAAATTCATAACAACAGTCGTCTCGGTGGGCTTCGTATAGGTAAGTGAAAAAGTTAAACATAAATGACAAGGATCATGAATGCATAGATCAGTGAGTGGATGACTGCAGGCGGGTTTCCCTTTGCCCAAACTAAGGGGAGAAAGGCCAAACATGAATATTTCATCTGGTATCAACATGATTTAGATACGTTAGTGTAACACGGCTAATAGCAAAGTGTGATCTTCAAGGATAGAATAGGTTTTGTAGGAAACATAAATGGATGTTTATAAAAGCCTGACATCTTACTGTATGTACAGCTCGTGTTTGTCTTTATTTTGCATCCATTTGAACTGTTTGCAGTCATGGACTGGCGGCCGCTGCAGCCCGGGGATCGACCCTGTGACCGTACTCAGGTTCTGATAATGGACCACCAGCTAAAAGACTCGGGTTCGTCTATCTGCGCAGACGGAGGAGGGAACTCAGAGCGAGGTGGGATGGAGAGAATGATCTCTTCATCCTTCCACATCTTTGTCCATCAGTCTGCCGACTCCTCATCCCATCATGTCTGCCGGCCCCCCCCCCGCCTGCTGGATTCCGCTCCGGTCGGCACACAAACAGACGTGTTGATTTATGCCCTGATTCGTGGCAGAGAAGCAGCCATTCAGACGTGACGACATTTGTATTCACAAGACAAATGACAGGCGCCTGTCCACCGGGCCGCTGCCCGAAGGCGCAGGAAGTGACAGCATTTGTCACTCCGGTCCGGCCCGGGGTCCAATGAAGCGGCTAAACTGTTACAGATAGATGTTGACACAGCAGAGGCGTGTTCGGGGAACTGACACGACCGCGGGGATTCGCATGGAAGAAGAGCGCTTTAAGTAAATGTGATGTAGCTCCATACATCAGAGGAGCCGGGAAGCAATGAAGAGACTGTCGGGAGGAGAATGACTCCTCATTTTCTCCCTCACAAACACTTTTATTCTCGCTGTTTCCATTTCTTTTTTTCAACGTATATGTCCTCAAATTTCTCCATTGTCGGCTTTTTTTTTCCATTATATCACAAGTAAATAGTTTTGACTTCATTTAGCCTGTCAAAAAGCTTTTGGAGGTTTATAGGAAGCGCGCCTCCTGGCAGAAAACGAGGGTTTTTACCGGTTCTGACCTCCGAGGAACATCTTTCATCTGAAAGTTTTCCAAAAGTGAAGGAGAAGAGGACAACCAGGAATTCCATGGCAGAAAGTAAAGCTGTAATGGTTGAAAAAGGATTTTACGCTCATTTCATGTTTCAATGATGCATTTATTCTAATAAGTTGATCAGTTTAGCTGTCACTCATGCAGGAGGAGGTCATCTTCAAGACAAAGCTGGTGTTCGATGGACGGAATAGACATCTGCTTGTTTGAGGATTTATAGCAACAAACATTAAAAATTAAAATCTGACACCTTCATGCATCAAACAAACCCGTTTGTTTTTTTACTTCTATGTTTAGCTTCTATTTTTAATCTGCTGTTTATTTGATTTGATTTTTCAATGTTCTGCTTCACAAAAAGCTTCGTCTCCAACAACCAATCACAGCAGACATGAGTTATCGCTGCAAAAGTCCTCCTTGTCGATAAAGAACTAAATTAAATCTCCCCTTTTATTTGCATACATTACACATTCCTTTCGCTGCCCGTGTCTCAGAGTCCTTAAGGAGGCGATGACGACGCGCCGCCGTGCATGTGTGCATCCCACACCGGGGCCGCCGGCGCCACAGAATTCCTACATTCATCAGCGGCGGCAGGACATCTGCCTCAGAGGACGACTCCTTCTGAATGCTGAGTAGAGAAGACTCCAGACGCAACCTTCCCTGGAGAACAAATCAGCTTAAGCCTCTGCAAAGGTGCAACTGGAATCAATGGAAACATCTGTCAGGAAATCCACTACTTTAGCCGAGCACAAAGATATTTAATGAAGATGTCTGAAAACACCTGCATGAAGTCTGAGGTCACTGCAGCAGGTGTGAGGTTCTGCAGGGTTCTGGACGGGTTCACAGAGTTAAATTTAGAATCAATTTGAAATGTTTTTTTTACTCTGTGAGCTGTAAATGAATGGGTCCCCAAATGTATTTGAGAACTGCTGACTCCCTCCGCCTTCAGTCACAGCGGTCCTCAGCCTGAACCTTACTTGAGGGTTGGGGAACCCGGTGTGAACTCATGGAGACCTGTGCTTCCAGCAGCAGCCCTCAGACTCTGGGCCACCGTCTGTGTGATTCTGGTGATTTTATCCAGATAAGCTTTGACTTTACTTTGCAGCATCCTGCCTTGTATTTGTTTGGAATGTTTACTGAACCTGTCTTGTGTTTTACTTATTTATTTGCTTTTCACTTGAACATTGTAAAGAACTTTGTAGTTTTATCTGTAAAAAGTGATGCATCTAGAAATACTTCTTCTTCTTTGGTCTTTTTAATTCCAATCAGGAATGATGACTTCCTTTCTTTGACGATTAACCTTCTCTGTTTAGTCCTGCATCTGCACTCACAATGATAAACCACACCATGAGTCACTTGCAAGTGAACTGAGACAGTTTTGTTCTGAAGGTTTTCTGTTTTGAGCCAAACATCGCTTTAACATTTGAAGATGGAGTTCTACGGAACAAGAAGAGCCAAAAAACTCCTGTTTTTTAAGTCTAGGTGGAGTTGTTCTTTGGTTCAAGGATCTGTCGTCCCAATTTGGCCAAGAGATGCCCTCTTTTCTGTCTGCCCCCCCGTCATCTCCCTGCATCTTTGTTTTTCTGCCTTCATGCCCCTCTCTTCGTCTCTCCTCTTCATCACAGAACAGAAAGGGGCCACCATCTGTGGCAGCATTAAAGCCAAGTCAGACTCCTCATCTTTAATTCAAAGCTACTTTTACTAGCATGCTGATTATCGCACGGGCTGGCGTGTGCAGGCGGGTGCAGGCGGGACGACAACGGGAATAAATGTTTAAAGAGCTCACAAGCTGTCAGGCTGAGCCCGGATCTCCTCTGCTGAACTGTGGATGTGAACAATTTGTAGGTGTCGCAGAAAATGAGATGAGCAAACAGGTGCGGAGATGGAAGGCTCCTCTGCAGGAGCAGTTTACAGAAGAGGAGAAATGGGCTGCAGCTCTCCAACGAGGACATCCAACGAGGACGACCAACGAGGACTTCCAACGAGGACTTCCAACAAGGATATCCACAAGGACGACCAACGAGAACGACCAGCGACGACGACCAACGAGGACTTCCAACAAGGACGACCAACGAGGACGACCAACGAGGACGACCAATGAGGACGTCCAACGAGGACGACCAACGACGACGACCGACGAGGACTTCCAACAAGGACGGCCAATGAGGATGTCCAACGAGGACGACCAACGAGGACGACCAACGACGACGACCAACGAGGATATCCAATGAAGATGTCCAACGAGGACGACCAACGAGGATATCCAATGAGGATTTCCAACGAGGACGAACGACGAGGACTTCCAACGAGGACGGCCAATGAGGATGTCCAACGAGGACGACCAACAACGACGACCAACAACGACGACCAACGAGGATATCCAATGAAGATGTCCAACGAGGACGACCAACGAGGATATCCAATGAGGATATCCAACGAGGACGACCGACGAGGACTTCCAACGAGGACGGCCAATGAGGATGTCCAACGAGGACGACCAACGAGGACGACCAACGACGACGACCAACGAGGATATCCAATGAGGATGTCCAACGAGGACGACCAACGATGACGACCGACGAGGACTTCCAACGAGGACGACCAATGAGGACGACCAACGAGAACGACGACGACCAACTAGGACCTCCAACGAGGACGACCAACGAGGATATCCAACGACGACGACCAACGAGAACGACCAACGAGAACGACCAACGAGGACGACCAACGAGGACGACCAACGACGACGACCGACGAGGACTTCCAACCAGGACGACCAATGAGGACGTCCAACGAGGACGGCCAATGAGGAAGTCCAATGAGGACGACCAACGAGGACGACCAACGACAACGACCAACGAGGATATCCAACGAGGACGACCAACGAGAACGACCAACGAGGATATCCAACGAGGACGACCAACGAGGATATCCAACGAGGACGACCAACGAGGACGTCCAACGAGGACGACCAGCGAGGACGTCCAACGAGGACGACCAACGAGGATGACCAACGGAATCAGGAGGATCAATTGGTGACTAACCTCTTTTCCAAGGTCAAAATATCTGCTTTTTATTAGATTTTTCTGTCTTTGTTAAACTTTACTTTATTTTTCGTCGTTTATTAAGTTTTTGTTATTTTATATTTCAGCATAAATGAATGTTTGTTTAATCATCACTGAAGCTGTTTGATTAGATTGGATTCCAAATTTTGATTTCAAATTCCAGTTTTTTTAACTTAAATGTTGTATTTCATTTAACACTTTGATCATAAAATCTTAAGGTGATGGATAAAAAAGGTTAGGAACATAAACAGAAACTTCAATAAAGGCAGAATGAAAATGGTTGAGGGTTTGAATTTCTGTCTGGGATCTTCTCAGTGAATTGTTGGGAAAGGTCTCCCAAGGAGCGTCATTTTGTTCTGGGGCAGCAGGAGTCTGGGGAGCTGGGAATTTTCTGGGGGGGTCTGAGATGTTTTGGGGCATGACAGTGAAAGGTTAGCGGGCAGATTTTCCTCTGAGACCCATTGGCTGAAGACTGGGGGATGACTGTTCTTGATTGGTTCTCTGTGACGGGGTTCTTCTTAGCAACGAAGAAATAAATTCTGCTAAAATTAAGATGAACAAGCCAGCAGACTCCAAATATCAAGCGATGGGATTATTCCCAAAACAATAATCAAAGAAAGAATTCAGCTGATTCTGGAAGAGCCTGTTGCCATCACTGCAACCAAGACTGCTGCCCTTATAAAGGCTTAGCCCCTCCCACTGGCCAATCAACTAAACACTTCTTTAAAAGAAATTACTGTCTTGCAACCTGTAGGATTCTTAAACATAACCCTAAAATTACAGATATTTAACCAAAAAAGGTAGTAACAATTGAAATACAGAAATAGGTTGGAAACAAAATCAACTGGACAGAAAGGGAAAAAAAGCAAAAAACAGTTCTGACATGTGACGTCGCTTCCTGTTTCCTGTGGACATGTATGCTGATGTGTACAATGCTGTGGTTTGGCTGTTTGTGGAGGGAAACTTAGATGGTGAGTAAGATTCTGTTTAAAAGCAAGTGTGCACCTTTAGAATGAAACAAAATATGAAATGTAAGTGATTTGTTTGGTTGGGTGTGTGCATGTGTCCGGTGAAAACTAGAAACTGCTACTGGAGTGGGTAAAAAGAGACAAACAATTAAGGCTGGTGTTCAGTCGCTGTCCTTCGTCACATCAGGACCAGGGGGGTTTTCCAGGAAGCATGTTTAAACTATCCTGACTTTAATCCTGAACTGGATATGAGTTAGCATAATTAGTCTCGACTTGGTAACCCTGGGTTAATGCACGTGCACAGCAGGTACATAAAGACATTCTCAATAGATCGCCGATTTCCGGAGTCACCATGGAAACGCGTGGAGAAAAAAAGAGAGCGCTACACCTCAGTGAGACGGAGTCTGAGATTTAAATGACGGCGGATGAAGATTAAACAACCATCAAAAAAGTAATGCAGCTGCATCATCAGCAAAAGAAAGAGTTTCTGCTTGGAGAAAAAGAACGGAAAAAGTAAACGCACGAGTTTTTGATCTTATTTTCATTGTGACGCATATAAAAAAAAAAAAAAAACGCCCCTCTCACCCTCCGCGGGTGGTTTCTCCTCCAAGCTCGGGTCCTCTACCAGAGGCCTGGGAGCTTGAGGGTCCTGCAGTATCTTAGCTGTTTCTAGCACTGCGCTTTTCTGGACTGAGAGGCAAAGGGAATGGTATCCCACAATCCCTTGCGGTGCCGATCTAACAGCAGCACCAAAGTTATACCTACTTAATTGAATTAAGTTGAATAAAAGTAAAATAAATGTATAAAAACTACGTGTTATTTTAAGCTGACTTAACTAAAAAAAAAGATTTATCTTAACTGAAGCAAATAATAAATTAGATCAAAGTTTATCTTTCCAACATCCACATGTGGTCTTATCACCCTCTCATGGTGGAAAAAGTATTATCTGAGCTTTTTCATCCACTAAATCATCTTCAAATGGACACGCCATTCTGCTTCACCTCTCTGAAAACAAACTAACCTTCAACTAAACCTGCTCCAGACCAGGTTACGTTCAGAGCATGAGTTACTATGGCAACTTGACCTTCCCTGAAACATACCTCTGTTTTTGGAACCGAAAGTGGTGGTTGTAAACTTCTTTAGCCTCAAACTTACCGTGGGAGCTAGCAGAACCTGCTTTCTGGAATACCCCCCTGCAGTTTTTAATCACCATTATACCATGGTCCGGGTGAATACTCCATTCTGATTGGCTGCTGGATGTGGAATAAAAATCCACAGGAAACTGGTTTGTGTGATTTCATGTTTTGTTTCATGGTGATAGGATATGGATGTGTCTAAATAAATGTGGCGATCACTTCTGAGAGTGAAGTGAGAGAAAAAGGAATTGTTTGTGAGTGTGACTTTTTGCTTCTGGAGCAATGTACTCCGGTTAAGTTTGACACGGTAGTCCAGGTACCACCAGAGCCATAGTGCAGTTATCAACCTGCCAACAAAGCAAATATTATCTGTGCTGTAGATCATGTGTGTATATAAAATATATGACAATAACGCTGACTTGACTTGAGCTATCAGACCCTCCGTCTATCACTCTGTTGTTTGGGACTTCTTGTGGTTTTGGTTTCTGTTGACGTGTTTTAGTTTGTATATTTCCTGAACAGATCTGGTTCCCCACAGTGTCCGCTTTGTGCATTTGTGATTTGATCTATTGTAATTTGATGAATATTCCTAAAAGTATGAAAAAACACCGGCACTGGTTCACCATATCTTATTGTAGCAAGTAAAATGATAAAGTATACGTTTCTGTATTTCTAAAAGGCAGTAAACATCTGCAGCAGAATTCCAGACGCCTCCGTGATGATCTGACACACACACTTCAACAGCATCAGTTAAAGGTTTGTTAAGCAGTCGCTTTGATCACGTGTGAAGATTCACAACAAACCTTGGTGCACTCTGCTGGGAAAACTCTGCTGTAATCCCTTCCACATGTTAAACATCCAATAAGATGCTGACCTTTTAAGAGAACCTGATTGCTTGACATTTGCAGTGTGAAGTGTAGCTGTGTTACCGCACTGTTACATGTGAGGAAAAATCAATGCCACGGATACTCGTGCGGAGGGAAACGAGAGCGCGGCTCTGCAGATCCAGAGCATCGCTGACTTATTCAGGCAGAGAGTCAGAGAGGAGATGTGCAAACTGTACGTCTCCAAAAGTTTAGATCACACATTCAGGGAATTATTCGCTGGGAGAAGACTTTGAAGTTCTTTCAGAAAACTTCAGCCTCCCAGTCAAGTTCCTGTCATGTTCCAGTTATTTAAAAAAGGAGCCAAAGATATTAGATGTATGCTTTTGAAATCAGACAAACAGTAGAACTGAGGAGTTTCAGTAGAAACCAGGCTGGGTTCAGAAGCCTCTGCAGGTCAGGAGCGTTCACGTGTTAACCCACACCAAGAGGGAGAACATCATTCGCCGGCGCCGCCCAACATGTCAATCTTGAAGATAATTTCCAGACAGTCTGCAGTCCATCAGTCTGCAGTGAAGACGCCGCTCGTCTCCTCAGGAGGAGTTCCTCGCCATGTCAGAGGAACTGCAGATGAGCCACGAGCCAAGCCTCGGCCTCGGTTAGCCTCACTGAGCGCGCTGAACGTTAACGTTTGTGACAGTTATAAAATATTACACCAAATGATGCTAACCAAGAGCAGCTCTCCTCATCCAACCAGCCATAGCATTTCTGTTTTTAAACATCTCTGTCTACCTGTGACACACAGCGGCAGACGGGTGATGGTTTGTTTGTTCTATGGCTTCCTGCAGATCAAAAACTGACCATAAACTTTATAAAGACTGGACTTGTGTGGTGAAAAAGTCTCCAGCTGGTCCAAATGGTCTGAATTAAGAGCAGGAGGTAAAGTGGCAGCGTTAGAATCCAGAGAAACCCACTGCCTGTTTGGTTTGGAACACAGACACCATCTCTGGACTTTTCTCCAGGACACAATGAGAATAGAAGTTGGCCTGGGTGACCCTGAGCTGCAGAAATGTGGCTGCAAATGCAGACTTCCATGATTTGAATGTCCTCTTTCTATACTCTGCTCTCCTTTGCATTCACGGTATGCAGGTAAACTTCTTTCAGGTTTAGGTTTCTGGTTTTTCGTATTGACCCAAACAGATCCATGTCTATGGTTGCCATGGCAACAATTTTTAAGAAAACAAGTAAACACCTGAACCCCAAGAAATATTTATGTTCATGTATTATTGAGCTCTAGAGACATCAGGACTGTAAAAGAAATGGGCCAAACAGAATGTAAACACCCACGGAGGGGGAGGGGGCGAATTTACTTTTTTTTTAAATAGAATGTAGAATTTTTTATTTCGTTAACATTATGTCTAAAGTGATGCATTTAGTAAAATACGTATCTGAGAAAAGTGATTATGAATGCACCACACACCGAAAAACTTACACAAGAATGAATAAGCGTTCTCTTTGTCTTAGACACACACAACCATGCACACACACACACACACGCCGTGTCTTTGACCAGCACAGTGGGATCCGTGGGATTGAAAGGCTGCAGGTGGATGACACGTACCTGAAGATGAATACATGGATGGTCTGCTGCGTATCGATTGGTTAAAAAGGTTTGTGGTGAAGTTTAAACTCCCTCTGCTCACGACTTCGGCCGCTCTTCATCACCTGCTAGGTCTGTCTGAAAAGGCCCGGATTCTCCTGGTGTTCTTCCTCGGTCTCTCTGTGAGGTTTCCAAACCCACGGCTGGAGCAGCTCCTGCCAGCCGACATGCAGCCTCCCCCCGGGGCGGGGAAGAAAAGGAGCATCTCGCTTTGCAGCAGATGTTGTACTTGACCTTTGGGCCTGGATGAAAGCGGCCTGCTCTGCCTGCTGTTAATATCAAGTGATGAACATTCAGCTGCCCTTTGTTTCTGCTGCCAGACACTCGTCTGACGGCTCCGCCGGCGCCGGCACAGACGCCTGTGAGGCAGCCGGGTGTTAGCCCACACGACACTCTGTCTTCATCATGTAGACAAACAAGTTATTCATTAGTAAAGAAACACTTCTGAAGAATGAGACTTCAGAGGGCAGCGATCCTGTTTGGTCAGTTCCCTTTGGTTTGAGATAGTTAGTTAAAGTTCAACATCTTGTTAGTCTCTATCTTTCTAGACCACAACATGTTGCTGGTTCCAACCAAAGTCCATTTAGTCGACATTTCTTTGAGGTAGGACACCGCCATGTTGGAGCCAGACAACATTAGTAAGCACTGATTGGTACGACTCGGTTTAAGTCATTGTTTCCATGACAAGCCCTCTCACCAATCAGGAGTGAGCTTGTTGGAAGGCCACTCCCCTACCACTTGAATTTGAGCTACACGAAAGCTGTCAATCAAAGGTTTTGAATGTTAGACATGGGGGCTAGCAGGCTCCACCTACTTTTATTTAGACATCTAAATAGTCCGTTTATAACTTGAACTATAGACAAAATGAGGATTATCAAGAAAATATTAAAAGTTATCAGAGGAAGATGGTTCTTCTGACCGATAGAATGACTGAGTGACAGCTGTTTATTTCTCTATAGAAGTCTGTGGGATTTTGCCACTTCCTGTTTGGAACACCAGGGGGGAGGAGTCACTCAGCCCAGCTCTCATATACAGTCAATAATTTTACTGGATTTAAAACAAACACAATTCCAAGCAGTTGACGTTCCCTTAATGACCACTGGAGGCACATTTTGCAACTTTACACAGAAAAAGGGGGAAATGTCAAATCAGAGCTCCAAACTTTACAATGACACAACCCATCTGCCTTCAATACAATCATCCCAGACATACTGATCAGGAAACTGGACACTTTAGGCCTGCCCCCCCTCACATGTGCCTGGATAAAGGACTTCCTCACTGACCGGCCCAGGCTGTGAGGCTGGGCCCCCGCCTCTCCCCCACACACACTGAGTCCTGGCACCCCACAGGGCTGAGCCCCCTCCTGTACTGCCTCTGCACCCACGACTGCATTCTGCAGCACGACAGCAACCTCATGGTGAAGTTTGCTGATGACACCACAGTCGTCAGACTCATCTCAAAGGGAGACGAGGCACAGCACCGACCCAGCTCCCCTCTACATCAATGGAGAGCGTGTGGAGAGGGTCCACACCTTCTGGTTTCTGGGAGGTATTCTCCAACAACATCTCCTGGACAGAAAACCTCACAGAGGTCATCAAGAAAGCTCAGCAGAGACTCCACTTTCTGAGGACCCGCAGAAAGCACAATCTGGAGCCCAGCCTGCTCCGTACGTCCATTGAAAGCCTCCTGACCCACTGCATTACAGTGTGGTACGGCAGCTGCACCATGGCGGACAGGGAGAGACTGCAGAGGGTAGTCAAAGCGGCTCAGAGGATCATCGGCTCCCCCCTCCCCTCCCTGTCGGACATGTGCTCCTGCCGCTGTCTTAGCAGAGCTGGAAAGATCTTAAAAGACAGTCCCCCCCCCCCCGCTCTAGACTGCTGACCTGCTGCCCTCGGGAAGGCGCTACAGGTGCATCATTTTCCCCAAAGCCACAACCATCCTGAACTCACACATGCACTGACACTGACAGCTCCACACTGCACAGATGTGCACACACCCACACACACACACACACACACCCACACACAAACACACACCCATGTCTCTCTCTCTCTCACTATGCACATCTCATTAAGTGCAATATATCTCTGCTATCATGGGCATAGCAGTTTTTATTTTTACCTACCTCTCTGCGGAAAGTAAAAGCTACCCAGCAAAAAAAATTATTGTACATTTTTGTACTTTTGCAAATTGTACTTTTCTTTTTTGTGAAATTATTTAATTATTTTATTATTTTTGTGAAATTATTTTTATCATGCATGTTTGCACTGAAATTATTTTTATCATGCATGTTTGCACTGAACAGTGAGCGTCTCTCATTTCACTGTATGCGCGTGTGATGCAAATTGTTCATGTGTATAGTGACAATACAGGCATTCTATTCTATTCTATTCAATCGCCCATTGTAGATGTTAGAACGTTGTTCTAAAAATGAGGTGGGCGGAGTTACCTCCAGTCCAGGTAGTCACCCCCTGTCAGGTTTTCTCCCAGAATCCTTTGGGTAATCTCAGAGATTTAGGCTCAGTTTGTGCGTCAGACCCCCAAACTCCCAGTCAGCAGGTTACATTTTTAGGGGAGCCTTTTTTGTTGTTGTTTTCTGACTCATTTTTCCTTTAGACTTGTTTTGAGCTTCTCCAGAAAAAAGCTTTCAGTTCACAAATATTGCATTACAGGGGAGTAAACCTGCATGGGGAGTTTGAATGTCCACACACGGAGCTCCCACCTTTACCTGTTGAGAAAGAGGAGCCTCTTTCTTCTCCTCACAGCAGAAAGGAGGAGTGCGAACGCTAAAGCTATCAGGAGGCACAGACAGGGATTAAAGCAAAAACGGCTTCTCCTGCACAGGATTTAGGATGAAACAAGACAAATAATCTTTGAATAAGCACAACCCGCCGCATGTGGACATGTGTGCACACATGCATGCTGCCTCCAAGCTGCTACCCTTCAGTGAGAAGAGGCTTAACAACAACCACAGCTTACCGCTCTGCCGCCGATCAATACCTCCATCCGATTAAAAAACAACAAAAAAGAGCAGAATCCAACCAGCTCCAAGTCTTCCACCTCTCCTCCTCCTGCATAGCATCATCTATTTATCAGAGAATCGGGAACCAGATTTCATTTTCAGAATTTCTCAACGACCCTTTCTCAGACCTTCCATTCATCGGGGCTCCAATTCAGACAAACCCGCATCAGGTTCTGGAAATTCATGATTTCTTTTCTGCATCCAATCATCTAAGGTTGAACCAACCGAACTTCTTTTTTATGATGTTTTTTATTATCACCAGAAGAAGCGTTCCAAGAAACTTCACTTCTTTAGATTCTGTTTATTGTGGGATTTGGTAAAATTAGAATTACTTCCATCAAAAACAGAACCTCTCAGGCTGGTTTTAAGTGAAATATTGGAGGAATCCCAAATGAAGCAAGCTTTAGAGGTTATCTCTAGACACTACAGGCCTACAGGTCAAACCGAGTCACAAACCTGATGGTTCAGGTTTTTCAGGAAACGGAAACCCTTCAGTCCAGTTTGCTCACATGATCCAACCTCCTCTGGAGTCATCCGGACACCCCCAGCTGATAAGGACACCACACTAAGTCTTCTTGGGATGATTATTCTCTGCTGGGATGACTGGTGTCTGTTTTTTAATCAACTTTTCTTGTTCTTGCTGTTTTGCAGGTCTATAACTGGACGAATGGCGTGTGACGTCATCCATAGAAATGGACTCGCTTCCAGACAAGACGTCCTCAGTAAGCCGTGGTTGGTTCGAATTAGTCTTAGTTGACATTTCTATGGCAACCACTCTCTCCAGCACGTCACAAGGCCACACCCCTTCCACTGAAAGCGAGCTTGAAGGAATCTGTCAAACATTTCGAATGTTGGACGCAAAACCATGCCTGGTCAGTTTATGGCTTGAATAATTTAAACTACAAAAAAAAAAAAGATATCAGATCCTTAATGGCCAACAGTATGACCGAGTAACAGCTGGTTATTTCTCTATTTCTCTATCTTTGGGATTTTGGCTTCTTGGAGCCACTTCCTTTTGAAGTCACTCAGTCCAGTTCTTGTATACAGTCAATGGGTCCAGCCTTTTCTATTGTGCTTTCTCCAACAGAGCAGATTACAAGCTTTAAACTCCACCAATCACCAGGCTGGGAAGGAGGTTTAAAGGCTCCCAGAATGCAATGCTCCAGCAACCCTGGGATGAACCTGGTCCACAGCCTGCCCCTGCTGTCTGCCTGCCTGTTTTTTCTCTGTTTGAGTGGATTTTCTCACCCTGCAGTTCTTACGTCTGCCTGTGATGTGGTTCAGCTCTCGGTTGGATCCTGTGACGTTAAGGAGAACGTGCCTTTAAATCTGGAGACATTTGGGTCAAATGAGGCTGGATCTTTGTTTTGAAGCTTCAGGTTTTTCCAGAACCCAGAAAAAACCCCACAGGAATCCAAACTCAGTGGTGCTGACAGCTGCAGCTACAAAAAGCTGGTGGGTGGAAAGACTGGACAGTTATTTACATTTTTACTCAGGCATATTAGAAAAGCATGTTCCTAACAAACGGTTCAAAGAGAAAATATAATTAATGTTGTTCATTTGGAGCTGATTGCTTTCCTCAGATTCTCCTCATTTGCCTCTGGAATCTGGAACAAACCTCTGTCTAGTGTTGGAAGCAGGGCGATGCTGCCTAATCCCAGTCATTCCACGTATTTGAATTCCTCCTCTGTGTCCACAGGTCTTCATCTCCTCGGCTTATGATCATCTCATGATTAGACTTAATGTCACTCCTTCTGCATTTAACATTCGTTTAAATTTCCACTCGCACCGCTCCTCCTTATCATCTCTGCCTCTGTATTAAAAATCCACTTAACGAGTTCTGAGTCCTTTAGTCCCTTTTCATTAGCAGATAGCACTTTTGCTGTCCGGCTTTCATCACCTCTCAGCCTCATCAGCATGCGGGTCCCGTCCCGGCCTTCACGCACACTTCATTAGGCGACATGATGTGTGTAGTTCCCCCATTAAAGGAGCATGTAGATAATGTTGGAATGTGACATGCATGCACTTACGGCTCAAACCACATTTGCTGCCTCAGAGCCGTCACTCAGTTTCCAGGAGATTCTGTCTTTCCATTTCGGCCCAAAGTCCTGAACTTAACCTCCTTTCCCAGAGGATTCACCGCTCCCCATTATCGCACATTTGTTTTTCAACTTTTTCACACTTTGACTTTTTTTTCAACTTTATGTTTATTCACCATCATTCGACTCTTTAGAGGCAACAGAAAAGCCTCCGTCTTTATGAGACCAGACTGTAAAGTCAGAGCAGCAGCTGCCTTACGGACAGAAGAGTCAAGGTCCAGTTCAATCATGATTCCACGAATCCAAACGTAGAGAAACTGATGAGGAGGATGCAAATGCAAACTCTAACTGCTGCTTTTGTGTTTTTGCAAACGGGATGCAGAAATATTTGAAAACTGGACCGAAAGATACGATAAAAACCCCAGATAAACTTTAGCCTAGTTTAGGAAATGTACAGAAACTCACGACACTGAGATCTTCAAAGGTTTTCTTCTCATCTGTTTTACCTCATCTTGTTGAAAAGGTCTGGGATAAACGAGGGGAGAATTCATGAGGACCGTCTGATTCCAGATCCTCTCCCCCACGGAGGACGTGTGGTCTGCCCGGCAGAGCCGATCGACGACAAAAAGACATTTGAAGTTATTCAAATATATCCCTGTTGGAGCCACTAATCTTTAAGACAGTGTTTGGGTGAAATGTGCTCACGCCTACGTTTAAATGAACGATCTTCTCCCCACCAGAAATGATGCAAAAGGATGAGCTTCTTCTGTCAGCTGATGAGCTCAGACGGCCTATTTCTCTAACTCAAGATCATTTCTAAAGTTTGAAGAATTCAGACAAAATCCAGGAAATATGTCGTAAAATAAATGCAAACAGGAAGTCCATCTTTTCTGACCACGCCCCTGCTTCTCAGCCCGATCTCTGCTTCAGGCCTCTTTGAGGTTGGAGGTTCAGAGTCTTGTGTAAAAGAAGCTGGAACAGTGAGCTAACTGTTGAGAGCAGCTTCAGTAAATCTGCTGGGTTTGATCAGATCTGTGGGCTTTGGTCTTCAATCTGATCAAAGGATTCAATCTGGATTCTTTCATCCGCGCAGCTCCGAGTCAAAGTGATGCTTTGAGTTGTAACATCTGACCTGAAGGCCTGACTCTAATCTGACGAATTTCAACAGCAGAGACTTTGCTGGACTTTCAGGCGTTCTGCAGTCAGACGTTTCAAAGTTAGCATCACATGTTGACCTCTGCATGTGTGTTCTCCTTCCTCCATTCACTGTTTTGACTTCACTCAGCTTCAGACCCTGCCTTCACAGTTTTAAAAGATTTGAAAGGTTCAAAATGAACTTTTGGCAGATGTACAGGAGCATCTTAACAAAATAAAATATCATCAAAAGGTTGAATAATTTAGATAATCCAGTTTAAAAATGAACAATTGATTATTACAAAAAGATCTTTAAAATTGGATTTATTTTGCAAACAGTTTAAGGTTCCACTCCGATCATCTTCTGATCTGTTTTCAAATCGTTCCCAGTGGAATTTCAACTATGACGATGCAGTTTTCAGCCAAAATCGTAAAACCTGTGTCGTTTTCTAGGACATAGTTTCTGCTGAGCGGCAGGAGTTCCTTAGAAACTCTCCTCTGAGTTGTGGGTGGGACTGTTGGTGTGAAGCAGTCCCGCCCCCACATCCCGTCCGTGTTGCTGAGAGCCTGGAGCAGGGAGCTTGTGGCCCAACCAGCGGATTTTCTACACCACAAATAGCATCACTTTCCAACAGCTTCTGATTCACAACAATTTGGAGAAAGAAATATTCAGCAATACAATTTTAAATGTCAATCATGATCAGAAAAACGGCACAAGAACATGTTAAAAACTCCATTTTTATTAAAGTGGGTCGTTAAAGAAACAATATCTAGAAATAGAAATTTTTTTTCAAAAAATAAAAGTTTGACACCAGATTCACATGTTGTATTAAAATCATGGATTTAGCTCCTCTGCAGAGGTTTTCTGGGACCATGATGGATCAGCCGGTGACCACGTCCAAACTACAGCCGGGTCTGGCCGGGGTTAGAAAGTTCTGGATGCAGATGGGACAGAAGATGTTTGTGATTTTCAGAAATGACAGATAAATAGTAAAAATAGAAAAATGCAGGATCCTGGCGGACATGTGAGATGTAGAGCATGAGGCCCGCAGGCAGGCAGATACCTGTAGCTGTGCGATAGAGGACCTTAGTCAGAACTAATCCTGGACCTTCATCTGCTGCATTCAGAGGTTTCCTCCATGACTGAAGGAGGAACAAAAGGCCAAAGTCACTGCTGGCAAAAAGAGCGACAGACAGGAAGATGGACAGCAGGATGATTTAATGACCATGTCCTTTCTGATCCCCTGCAGCTGCTCTGGAACGCGGTGATCTATGTTACCTGTCACAGGTCTGAGTCACATTCAGGTGTCGCCTACAAACCAACGAGCAGAAGGGAGATTTTATTCTTAAATCACGAGTCTTTTAGTGATTTCGTCTCTGATAGGAGTCTCTGTGGATTTAGAAAAGAAGGATGCCGGAGTTTAGATTTTCATACCCAATTAACCTCCGAACCTTGGAATCGAAAACCTTCTCAGCTCGATTCTCCAACAGGGAGCCCTAGCGGACCCCGCCATGTTAAACACAACCCAGCTCTCGCAGGAACAAAGAGAAGGTTAGCTTTCATTGCACATTTTATTCCTCCCTGCAGCTGTCATGACTGTGAGAGCTGCAGGTACAAAATTAATCGAGCCAGGTGCTGCTCACCCTGCAGGAGCTGAAACAACAGCTCTGACATTTCAGAAAGGAGCCTCGGTCAGAAGCTCTGGGATGGATGGAGAAGAATTCCTCACAGACATAAACACTTTGGGGGCTTATTTCAGCTTTAGGGGCAACAGAAAGCAGTCACACACAGGTTTGTCTGATTTTAACACACAAGAAGACTAGATTGTTTTACATGGAACAATCTGGTACACTAAAAAAAGGCAAGTGGGGTTTTGTTCACTAACCTAAATCTAACCAATCGCACACACTTTGATAATTAGTGTTTTAACATTTTGAAGTTATGTTTATATACAAGCGTTTCCATTCAAGACCTTTTGTCAACTTAAACCGACTTGTAACGTGTTTAGATTGCAATCATGACTGGTGGCAGAAGCCCTGCCCCTTTGCATTGTGGGTAGTAATGTGTTTTGTTCTGTTTGAGATTTTTTCTGTGTTTTAGTTGTTAAAGGTTGTGTTGGTTTTGATTGTTGCTCTGTGTGTTATTGTGATTGTGATGTTTGGTTATGTCGGCATGCTTTGCATCACAAAATGTGTGTAACATCTCACTACCACAATCCTGTTGTGTTGACTGGTTCTTTATCACACAAAATCAACCTTTTGAGCTTCAATTGTATTATAATGTTCATTCCTTACAAGATAAATCCCCAAAGTGGTATTTTGATCCATCCATCCAAGTATTGTCCAAAAACCTTTCTCTGAGCAACAGCCCCTCCCAATCCATAAAAATGAGTGGGTCTTCACATTGTGACATCACAAAGTGAGGAACAGTCTGCACTGCCAGCCCCGCCCCCAGGCTAACAGACACCCACTTTCTCCGTGAAGCTAGCGGTGATCGGCAGAACGCTTCGATTTTATATGAACAATCTGCACGTCCATCTTTGCAAAAGTTTGGATGTAGTTTGCTTAATGGGAGGAAAGCAGACATGCTGCTGAGCCCGGCTCTAGGAGGACGTCATGAAATGGGCGGCACCCACACGGAGCGAAAGGCGGAGCCTCAGAGATCGAGACGTCCTGCTTTTGGGTTGGAAAATGACCTGGGAAAATTACTCATAATTCATTAGAAAATGGTTCTTTAGTGTGCCGAAGGTAATATAGATGGATGCAGATGGTTTCCTTGAAGAGGGAAACAAACCAAAAAAGAATGATGACACGCCTCTTCTCATCTCTGAGAATAATAAAAATATTTATTCCCTACAAGCCACTAAAACAATTGAAGGAACAGTTTAAATCCACCTCTTTGTTTTATTTTGTCTTTTTTCTTTCTGATCTGGATGTCAAATTTTGGCAAAAGTCTTTCTGTTCTGTTGAATGCAGAGAGGTGCTGCTCAGTGAATAAATGGAATCAATGACACCTTCATGAATGCTGTGCAGCAGCAAAAAAGGATGCATGCCACAGGGAAGCTGAAAATCTGCTCATATTTATTGACGGTGGCTTTGATTGCTGCCACAGGATTTATGAACAGCGTGACCCTGACCCAGCCCGAAGGAACCGATTTAAAGACTCTGCAATGCAAAGATTAGCGCGCTGTCTGTTACAACCTCGTTACCGGAATAAACGGCAAACCGTGGTCTGAAATATGCCCCCAGTTTTACGCTGATGCTGCTCCGCTGTGTCGCTTTAAGTGAAAACTAAATGTAAGACGTGATGCTCTGAAAATCACTGCAGCTGTCAGCTAACAAGCTCGCTGTCAGTCCAGCTACAAATCCTGGCTGCAGAGTGACAGCTGCTGAATTTCAACTCTGGCTTTTGAAAGGCTCCACCTGGGTGTGTGTGTCTGTGGGGGTGCGTGCGTGTGTGTGTTAGGGTCAGAGTGTATATTGTTGCTCGTTTAAATTCTATTTAGTTCCTGAACTAACTCACTTATAGCAGTAATCTAATTTTAGTTCTCTATTATCACAATCTATTTAAGTTTAGATTAACTGTTTCTTAAAGGGTCTATATCATGTAAAATCAATTATTTACCTGTATCATACTATTAATTCCTTCCTAGAAACATCCCCAAAGCCTTATTTTGATCCATTCACGCATTTTTTTGTATTCCTCTAAAAACCTCCGCTCTGAGCTACAGCCCCTCCCAATCCACAAAATGAATGGGTCCTCACATTGTGACATCACAAAGTTAGGTACAGCCCCTTCCAGGAAGAGTTTGTGCTGCCAGCCCCGCCCCCAGGCTAACATACTCTTTCTCAGTGGAGCTAGCAGCTAAACGCTTTCATGTTCTATGAACAATCTGCACATCAATCTTTACAAAAGTTCAGATGTTATTTGCTTTCATAGGAGAGACGCAAACACGCTGCTGAGGCCGGCTCTAGGAGGACATCATGAGATGGGCGGCACCCACACTGAGAGAAAGGCGGAGCCTCAGAGATCCAGTAGTCTTACTTCCGGGTAGAGAAAAAGCACTTTACCACCTGAGCCAAAAAAAAGGTTTAATCAAACCTCTGTGTACCCACGTCTCACCCTGCTGTAGAACGATGACATCACTGTCTTTATGATGTCATCACCACCCACCTGATGCTAACGATGACATCACCAAAGAGGTTACCTCATTTCATCAGCTTAGCCCCATGACACAATAGTACTGATGATGTCATTTGATGTCATTTGATGCTGTTGCCCTTTGATGTCACCAATGATATTGATGATGTCATATGATGTCATTTGATGTCATATGATGTCTTTTGATGTAATTTGATGTCGTTTGATGTAATTTGATGTCGTTTGATATCATCAAATAATCTTTATGAATACACCCCGTTCTCACTAACTTCAGATCTTTTGAGCAAAGCTGGTGAGCTAAGCCAACGGGATTGAGACACACGATCGAGACCTAACTGAATTATTACTGACGGATTGAGATTTTAAAGCAACAATTCACTTTAAAATGTCAGACGCCGTGAGTTTTACTGAGATGGAAGTTCAAAACAATTCTTTCAACAAAATCAACAAGGTTTTGGCGGGAATTCTTCATCAAAATTCTGCTTCCACCAAATACTTGGAAGAACTCTGCAAGGATTTACCTACCATGAAAACCTTGAAAAACCAACGCAAACAACTGAAAAACGTCCAAAAAGCTGCTTCTGAGGAAAAGGATAGACTGATGAAGAAGGTAAAACAGATTAGAAAAGCCATGAAGAAGCAAATGCTGGTGGAAGAGGAGTGTGAGGGAGAAAAACAAAAAGTCCGAGAGACCTTTGAAAGCTTCAGGACTTTGAAAGAAGAAATGACAGCTCTGCAGTCCAAAGTAAGGCCACTCAAAGAGGTAGAAGAAGAACTTTCTGACATGAAGTTTGAAAGAAGGAGCTTGGAATCAAAGTACGCAGCTCTGAAAGCAGAACTCCCCAAACTCCAGAAGAAAATGGACAGCAACGAACAGATGGCAAAGATATACAATCATGAATTTGATCAGTTCCACACTCTGGAAAAGGAAACTGCTGCACTTAGGCAACACCATGAAGAGCTACTGAAACAAGTAAATGAACATGAGAACATGAGGATAATTTATCCCAAAATGATGGCACAAAGATCCCTGCTAGAGCAGCAGAAGAAGAGACTGGAGGAGGAGATTTCACAACTTGGACTGCAGGAAGACGAAGCAGGACAGCTGCTTTTTTACTTTAAGGGTCTAAATGATGAAATGGATTCTCTCAGAGAAGAAACCAAAAATCTCACAGTGAAGAGAAACAAACTGATGGATCTTCTTAAACAGCGAGAAACGTTGGAAACTGAATGCTATGAAATTAAAGCAGAAACCGTCACCTTGAACCAAATCAAGACGGATCTGATCCTGGAAGTGAAAAAACTGCAACGCGAGGATTCAGGCCATGTGGAGAAAAAGCTTCAACCTGTGAAGAAGGAAGATGAGACTTTGAGGAAAGATATCAGAAACTTGAGGAATCAAGGTAAAGCTCTCCAGGAGAAACAAAAGGGGCAGCAGCAGAAGGACAAAGAGCTGGGAATCCAATTGAACCAGGAACAATTAGATTCACTGGAACAGGAGACTGAAGACCTGGAAAAAGAAAAGAAAAACTTGACAGACATGATCCAAAGTCTAAAAGAAGAAGATTCCCAATATGAGGAAGTCAAAGCAAAAACAGCCAATCGAATGAAGAGAAACTTGGAGCTCAGCGATCAAGTCTTAAAGCTGCAAAACCAAGTCCTACAGTTTGGCGATGTGGAAGAAAGAATCCGTGCTGTGAAGGAGGCGAATCTGAATGCAAGAAAAGAAAGTTCTGTTCTACAGGACAAAATCACAAATCTAAATGTTCAGGTTCAGACTCTGCAGCAGCAAACTAGAGCCTACCAGCAGGAGCTTCATGAACTCCAAGACCAACACCAGGAAACAGACAAAATGCAGAAAACATTGATTACAATTCTGGAAGAAAGCCGTGACCTACAGAAGCAAAAGGGAGAGCTTGAAACTGAGGTTCTATCCAAACGACAGCAGTTTGCCAAAACCAAGGGCCTCACTCTCAAACACAAAAAGCAAAAAGAACATTTGGATCACCTGAAGCAGGAAACTGAGGAGCTGAAAGAAGAAAAGAACAATTTGACAGAAATGATCCAAGATCTGAAAGAAGAGGTTTCAGAATGTGAGGAACTAGAAAAAAAGACAGAGAATCAGACCAAGACAAACTTGGAGCTCGGCAATGAAGTCCTAAAGCTGCAAGACCAAGTCCTTCAGTTAGTCGACGTGCAGGAAAACATCTGTGCTGTGAAGGAGGTGAATTGGACCCAAAAGGGGGGAAGTCCTGATTTACTGGAAAAAATGAGCGATTTGGATGTTCAGGTTCAGACTCTACGACAGCAAACTGGAGCTTTACAGCAGGAAGTTACTGAACGCCAGAATATGAAAGAAAACTATCTGAAGAAATTAAAGGAAAAATCCAGACTGGAAAAGCTGAAGAGAGAGCTGGAAAATAACCTGCGAGGAAAGAACAAAGAATGCCATTGGTATTGGGTTGATGCATAACCAGCAAAAACACTTTCTGGCTTCATTTAATCGATAAAACATCTAAAAAGTGTTATCTTAAAAATTCAATTCAGTATAAAAAGAATAAAAACCAATATAAAAAATATAAATAAAATGTCATATTATAGAAACAGTGTTGTTGCACATTCAGTGGTGAGTTATTCTGAGGGAAGTGTGAGATGACATTAGGGTTAGGGGGAGGTAAAGGGGGGGGGGTACAGTCCTGTGTGAAAAGTGGGAAGATGCTGGACTGAGCACACAGGCCTGTGGTGTGTTTGTGCTCAGGATTATGGTGTCAGATGTCAGGCCCCCCATGCTGACATTCTGAGGTCTGTTGTTCAGGAAGTCCATAATCCATGAACAGAGTGTGGATGAGAGGCCCAGATTGGAGAGTTTGTGGACCAGTTTATGGGGGGTCACAGTGTTCAGGGCTGTGTGAAGTGTGGTGGAAATGGCGTCCTCTGTAGATCTATCTGCCCGGTAATCAAACTGATGGTTGTCAAAGTTTGTGGGGATGTTGTCTTTGGTATGTTCTAAGACGATCCTCCCAAACGTTTCATTATAACCAGAGTGAGGGCAGCTGGACGGTAGTCATTATCTCCTACATTTTATCAGACATAAAAAAGGGCGACACACTAACGTGACGGCCACATTAGCGTGCTCGTGTGGGTTTTTCTCTGAGTGCTTCAGTTTCCCCCACCTAACTAAAAACTACTGACTGTTTAGTTCAAGATTTACATATTAAATTTACCCCAAAAAAAATGATTGGAGGCACAAAAAAAACTTCAGTTAGAGATTGTTAGTAGACATTTGGACAAGACCAACAGTATTGTTACTGTTTTTGACTGCTAGCTGTTCTTCCTCACCTTCTGGATTAGTCACTAATTAATGAAACTCCTCCAACATCCACTTTCTACACTATTCCCCAAAATTAGGCCAAATATAAAAAAAGGGCGACACGCTAACGTGACGGTCAGCTACAGCCTCACATTGGCGTGCTCGTGTGGGTTTTTCTCTGAGAGCTTCAGTTTCCCCCACCCAAGCAAGAACTACTGATCATTTAGTTCAAGATTTACAAATTAAATTCACCCAAAAAATTGATTGTAGGCAAAAAAAAAAAAACCTCAGTTTGAGATTGTTAGCAGACATTTGGACAAGACCAACATTATTATAACTTTGTTTAACTGCTAGCTGTTCTTCCTCACCTTGTGGATTAGGCCAAACATAAAAAAGGGCGACAGGCTAACGTGACGGTCACATTAGCGTGCTCGTGTGGGTTTTTCTCTGAGTGCTTCAGTTTCCCCCACCCAACCAAGAACTACTGATCTTTTAGTTCAAGATTTACAAATTAAATTCATACAAAAAAACTGATTGGAGGCAAAAAGAAAACTTTAGTTTGAGATTAATAGCAGACATTTGGACAAGGCTAGCATTGAGGCAGGGTTCCTGGATTGGCGCCTTATGGATGAGGGGCGGGAACGGCAGCCAGGGGTCATGCTGGATGCTGGCTGCTGTGGTGTGGGTTGTGGGAGGGGCATGGGATTCTGGGGTCGGCTGCCCTCGGCTGGTGTTTTGCCTGTGGCCTGTTGCTTGGCGCTTGGCCGGGCCCCCCGGGGGTCAATGATGCATCCACAGCAGAGGGGTAAAGGGGTCAATTTATTTTTTATTTTATTTTATTTTTATTATTTACCTTTATTTTATTTTAATAAATGTACTGTAGTGAGGAAAAAATATTTTGGGTACATGTCCACATCAGTGACCCCCCAGTCAAGTTCACACAATACACTACCACAGGACCCCCCCGATCTAAGATTAAGAGCCAGACCTGGGAGATCAGACTGCAGTGACCCCGTTCACTGAGAAGGGTCGGTCACTGATGTGGAGGATCCCTCTGAGGAAAACACTGGAGTTACAAATATAAATTAAAATAGATCAATAACCAAATAAATACATAAATAAACCTCAATAGACAGATATTGGACAATAAATATGAATTTAAGAAAAATATGTGTATATATATATATATAAATATTTATGTACTTATATACATACAGACATATCAAATGAGTAAAAAGAGAACATAAATAATTAAAATATCAAATAAATTCCTAAATTTCAACTAAAAGCAGATTAAAAAGGTCTTGAGCCTTCCATTAAAAACATGAACAGTCTCTGCGGCCCTGAGGCATGCTGGGAGGCTGTTCCACTGGCGAGCTCCAGAAAAACTGAATGAGGCCTCGCCGTTACTTTTGGGTTAACCAAAAGGCCGGTATCAGAGGACCTCAGGGTCTGCGAGGGCTCCTACTTTAAAATCATATCAGATAAACATGAAGGCCCGAGACCATAAAAACATTTACAAACCAATCAAAGAACTTTAAATTCACATAAAGTCACATCAGGGAATATTTTATAGTGACTGATTAAACCCCTTTACAAAAAAAGGGGCCAAATTTTTCCCCTCCGTGAACCGCCACCTTATCGTGGTGGGGGGGTTTGAGAGCTCGAGTGATCCGAGGACCTAAGCTGTCTGGGACCACGGCCCTGGTAGGGTCTCCCATGCCAGACAGGTCCTAGGTGACGAGCCAGACTAAGAGCGGTTCAGACCATTTTGTAATTACACCAAACAAATGATGGCATGAATTCAAAAGGTAATGACTAAAATAAATAGACTAGGCTAAACCTTTCAAATATGTCCAGCATGAGAGACTTTCAGCTCTCGCACAGTCCACACTATTTGACCTCTGGAAGAGGCCGCCATGTTGAATTTTATAAAAGCACCTTTAGTACCAGATCTACTGAAAACCCGTTGTTGGGATTTTTAACCTGTAAAATGTGAGTTTACATAGGGTTCTATGGTGTAATGGTTAGCACACTGAATCCAGTAGTCTGAGTTCAAATCTCAGTAGAACCTTGAAACTCTCCTTACTCATCATTGTTACATGGATCTAAACAATCAAGCATCTTAAACTAACAAATCAAAAATAACTGGCACCCTCAAACAAACATTCTGTCCTCTAGCAACTAATTTCTTTGTTCCCAAAACTGTTTTTATGCACTTTACTGTAAGTGTGTACAAAATATGCCACAGTATTTTTCATATATATTTCTAATTTTGATCATAAATCTTTATCTTGGTCAGCATATTTTCCAATGTATTACAATTTTTCTTGTGAAACCTGTGAAAATGCAGATGCTAGTAGGGTTTTATGGTGTAAGGGTTGGCTGCATGGTGCAATAGTCTGATTTAAAATGTCAGTAGAACCTTGAAACCCAACCAACTCTCCTTACTCATCAATGTTACATGGACCTAAACAATCAAGCATCTCAAATTAATGGACTAAAAATAACAGACATGGTTATACATAACTTCAGTTTTCTGGCCTTTAGCAATAAAATGCCTTTTTTTTGTTTTAAAAAAAAGTGTACAAAGTTAGTGTACAAAATATGCCACATTAATTTGTCATATAATGTTTATTTTTTTGATAAATATTTTGTTTTGGTCAGCATATTACTCATTTTGTTAGAATATTTATGGCCTGCAGCAGCAGTCACTGGGACCATATTGTTTTCGCAACGAGGCTCAAACACTCAAAACGGTTCAATATTCAAAAAAAGCCCAAAACGACATGAAGACTGTGTAGTGCAACAAAAAATACACACACAACATCCAAGCAGAATCGTACAAATTGTTATCGCAAAATTGACGACACAGAAAACACAAAAAGCCTCAAAAAGCCCTCAAAGGAAAGGTATACCCAGTAAATATTGATTCTTTGCATTTTTATACAATATGGAAAAATGAAATTTTTTTCTAGCAATTTTCATGAAATTCCACGCACATGTTGCTGGCTTAAGTCTACAACGAGTCGACCTTTGACTTCAGGAAGAGGCCGCCATCTTGAATTTTTCATAAAAAGCACCTTTACTGGATACAAAAGTAAACTTGTCATTGGGATTTTTATCGATCATCTCGTAACTTTCAAGACTGTTCAGCAAGGAGAGAGTGCCGCCGGGCCCAGGAAGCCAGCACCCAAGGGACACGCCGCCGTTGCAGAGAGCCAGGTTCCTCCTGCCAGAGATGGGGTAGGGGGCAAACGATCAGAGGTCCGTCCTTCCTTATTTGTGTGTTTGTGTTTGAACTAATCTCATTATCACCACCAAAAGAGGGTAGTCCTTGTCAGTTTGGGACTGTTAGCAAGGATCCTCCCCGAGGAAAAGTGAAGTCATTATGTCCCGGTGTGGTCGCCCTTGTTTCAAAGTCTGTGTGCAGAAAAGTATTTTGAGGTTGAAGAAGTTCAGGATGGGGGGGTTGGGTTGACAGGGTGGGCTGTGTGTGATGAATGGAGTTTACCCAACCAGAAGACAGGGGCCTCAGCCGGTGACATGAGAAGCGGAACGTGGATTTATCAGGAGAAACAGAAAAATCAATTAAGCTTCACTTGTGTGAGTCTTTGTATGTTGCTTGTTTGTGGAGGGAGGCGGACAGAGACGAAGAGGAAGAAAAACCATCTGTGAAGTCTTCCCAGAAAACATTTGAACTCCTCCTCTGTCATCAACCATCCAAGAGATTTGCAAAAAGCTGCACTCTCAACCAGAACCGGACCTTCACCCCTCCAGCCCCAATGACATTGTAGAAGAATATGAATCATGAAAACAACAGCTTAGCTTTTTGCAACATTATCACAAAAAGAGCTTTTTGTGGGAGGTGAAGACGTTTTTCTGTGAAGCTGTCAGGAAAGTGCTCATTTGTGAAGAAGGATCATTCAGTTTCCTCTTTTTGCTTGTCTTTAGGAGAGTTTTTCATTTGATGTGAGAGGCGTCATCCGAGCTCAGTGCTGTTCTTTCTGCTAACATGACAACATCTCTGCATCCTGCATCCCCACTGCTCCAGGGCAAAGGGGCAGCAAAGCCCAGACAGTTTCCTGCTCCATCGCAGGGCATTTACATGAAATGTATGCCTACTGACAAAACTACCTCTGCTCTCCATGTCCATCCATCCTGACTGTCTGAGTGGTGAGCATCACTGCTTTGGGTTTTTCCATTTCATAGTTTAGATGGAGTCAGATCACTGCATAGATTTGTTCACAGACACTGTCTGAATGTTGCTGCTGCTGCAGTCTGTCACATTCACCTGGGGAGTCTCAGGCTTAACTTAAAGCTTTACATCGTTCTTGCTGGGAATAAAAAGCAAACCTGTCTCCACTGAGGTGGGAGAAATGACCTGCAGGTCTGCTGCGCTTCACTACATCACCATGCAGCTATCTAATCTGGTCTGTCCAGTTTTTGTCTTGTCATGTAAGATTCTTCCTGCATTTGAGGTTAAAGGAATTGTTAATCTCAGACTCAAGATTATTTTATAAAAGCTGTTCATACCCAAAAAACTCAGTTTTGAAAACACAGGAGAGCAGATGTGAATTTGTGACAAAATAATGCAGTGATGCCATTTGTAGGATGTCTCAGTTTAATACGGAAGAAGAGTTTGTATAATTCAAATTGTTATGTAAATAAAGGTAAAATTATGTTTTATGTATGATTCAAAAATATTAACATAAAAACTTAATGTACATAAGAATCGAAAACAAGAAAATTCCAAATTGCTTTCGAGGTATTTTTGGAGATTTTATTATGAAGAGCTACAGGAAGTAGTACGTTTGTGAAACCGGAAGTGATAAACGCTAGCTTGATCGTTCAGGGGAATAAATTGTGTTTTCTGATTGTTTACGCATGAATCGTCAAAGGACATTTTTAGAAAACATTTTTCTGGATTTCTTTCAGACATTTCAGGAGTAATTTGTCCTTTAGTGAGGAGTTTTGTAGTCTTCCAGAATGTTAGCATGACATGATCTGAATCTGTTGCTGTTGAACCACCTCAGCTGCTAAAGAGGACGTTAACTTACTGCGTCCTCCTCACAGCCTGGAGGAGAACTCCACTGTCACCAGTCTTAGCTGAAGTGCTGACAGACTGCTAAAAGATTTTTTGATGATTTCTTCCTTGTTAACTGGAGCAATGAACCAGCAGACGGGTCATGGCGCCGCCATCTTTTTTGACTTTGGACGCCATTTGGGTTTCTTCCTACTCTAAACTTCTGTGGACTCACCTTCTGAAATAGGTAAGTGTTTATTCTGTTTTGCTGATGAAATAATTTGAGCTCAAACCTGCAGCTGAGAGGCTTTTGCAGACTATGTGACGTCACAAACTGCCTGTTTTTCAATGAAAGGTTCAGTAAATGGCTCTGAACCTTCAGCATCGGCTGGTTTTGCGGATAGATTAAGTGCGTTTGTGTGAACAACAGACACTTTAAATAGTAAATAGGACTTAAAGGCCTTCCTTCAGTAACATGAGAACAGCTCCCCCTACAGGATAAGCATCACACATGTGTGAAAAACAGCAGACAGCACTGTTATTGTTTGATTAATTATGGTAACCCTTAACGATCCTCCTGTTTTACTAACTGGGGATTATGTTCTTGTTGTTTTTTCTTTGCCGTACATTGACATCATTGTGGTGTAACAGCTGGTAGTAACTGCTGAGGATGTTATTTGAAGTGTCTTCCTGGGATCCTGATGGTGTGGTTTTCCAACTAATTACTTGTGATAATTAGGTCAGGAGGTAGCGGCGTGCTGATGGGGGGACGACAGCCCGTGGCCACGCGGCAGAAAGCTGCTGGGGATCCAAAGGTGAGCCCATCATGTGCGCTCCGTCTTGTGGTTGTAAACACGAGTAGAAGCGGGAACGCCGTCTGAGGCGGCGGATGTGTTTGCCCTCCTAGCTTCCTCAGCTCTGAGCTCTGCTTGTTAAAACAGCACAAAAACCCAGTAGCCTTCTGGGTAATACGTTCAATTAAGCAAATCCTATTTACTGCCTATTAGCTGACATGTATTAGTAATGTATGAGTCATTAATTATGGCTTTCCCATCTCCAGTATAACACATACCAGCATCAGGCAAACAAAGCCAGTCAAAAACTTAACCTTCTAAATGCTAATAATGCACATGAATAAAAAATAAAGTTCCATATGGAGAGCTTAGCCCCCCTGAGAAATACTCATCTGCTTCATTCTACCTGCAACTAACTCCACTTTCATTCAAAAGACTCATTTACATGTAAATGTGCCATCACAATTAAAACCAGCTTTATCAATATTCAAATGAGCAGCAACATGAAATGTAAATGAAACCAACAGTCAGAAGATGCTACAACTGGATTAGATGGTAAATAATCAGATTGGGGGTGGGGGGGGTGTCTGGAGGTTGAGGTGGGGGCCATCTGAATGTTGTTTTGTTTTCTTGTGGTCCACGCGGCCCGGCATCAACTTCTGATTGGCCCACAGAGCAACCAATAGAAACGATTGGAGGCACAGCATTGATTTAACACACATGGATGAAGCAAGGATCTGATGTTTTAGATGTTTTATTTTGGTGATGTGAATCTGAATTCAACTTACAAACACTCTTAAATTCATGAGCACGTTTGGCCAATTTAACAATTTTTAATGTCAAAAGAGCTCAGATGATGAAAAGTTTAATGCTAAAAACAAAAAGTCAACAAAACGACTAAAACGTGCAGAAATGTCAGAGTATTGGTTTGATTAAATTAGTTTCTGTTATGGCTTTGTTTACACTGCTCCAGTCTTTTCTGGTTTTGTTGGTGTAGTGAGTCTGACATGTGCAGCTAAATGGAAGCCAGTCTTCTGCTGACCGTGTGGAGGAGCTCATGGAAATGGTTTACATGCAAGAATTTCTGTTTATGAAATGCAATTTCACTGTTTCCCCCCTCCAACTCCAGAATCAACCTGAACGTTCGTCAGCCTGACCGTCGTGGGTGGCATGTACTAAAATGCCTTTTGTGCCCCCCCCTCCCCTTTTCTCCCTGCTGGGCTCTCGTCTACAAAGAGAAGCAGGGCTTGAGGGCATCAGGCAGCTCTGGCAACTAAATAATTCATAGCTTGTCAATGTGAATCATGACACACTTGCTGCTGCAATCGCAGGAATCATTTGCTCAGAAAACGCTGTTAAACGCCTCTGCCATATGTCACAACAGTAATTAAACACTTCCGATTGATCCAAGCACCTGTGGGTGATGCAGATGACCTGAAACAAAGTGGAAAATCCCCAGGTGGGCTAATGTGGGGGCCGACGTGCTGCCCAGCGAATGAGGAGCTCCATATGGATCCGGTTTGATCCAAACGAGTTTTGACGTGTTGTCGCCCTTTATGGGATTCACGTCATCAAGGCAACGTTCTGCCCGATGATGGAGAAAAGAGGTTTCAGTTCCAGGACCTTTGGACCACGTCACGGTCAGTCTCTAGCCAAATCTGACATTTTTCTATGCTACGATTCTGTAGCGGCTGCCGTGGCTGGATAGATGGACTGAACGGAACGGAACTCAGCTATACTAGCTATGTATAATGTTGAGCTGACTGGGGTCCTATATACCCCACGTTCCTGAGCTGCCAGTAGTACAGGAGGTACAAAGAATATCCTCAGAGAGTTGGTCTGTTTGTGCACAGAACAAGCACACAAGTGACATGTGTGATGTTGTCCCTGTGAGCAATCCACTAACTTGTGGTGCACATGACAACAACACAAAACCAAACATTACTCTCCATCAGGGGGCCCCAAATCCAGGCCTTGAGGGCTGGTTCCCTTCATGTTTTCCAACCAACCTGCCAATGAAACTCCTTGGCTAAACGCACCTGATCCAGGTAATCGACAGCAGATAAGGCGGGGTTTCTGGATTTGGGCCCCTCGTGTATCCATAATGCCATCCTCCCTCTACGGGTGCTGCAGTGGGTGGGGTCATTACACAACCAAACTTCCTCTCCCTTGAGATGAGCATCATTATCTTCTGCTTTGTTTCTCTGCATAGCAGCCATGGGTCTGCGTGATATGAGGAAAACCTGCCTTCAGCGATATACCATGGCAGTATGACTTGTGAGGGTTGTATGTGATTGGTCAATGACGAGTCAAATGAGTAACAGGCTGTATTTGATTCAGTAAATATTTCAGGGTGCCATGAGATTGTGTAAACATTTGGGTTAACCATTTATTGCAGTTAATGCCGTCTTTTGCGATATGCGTAGCACACAGGCTGATATCGTGATGACGATCAATTTTTGATTGACTGCTGAGGTCTAATAGCAGCACCTCTAATCAAAGATTCATTTCAGCTCAGAAATGGTCAAAGATCAGCTGAACGGAGGATGTCCAGACTGAATGGGATGAACTCAGTGACACCATTCACTTTGGTGAGTGACTCATTAAAACCAGTCAGTAGAAGGATTCGAGTTTACCATCACTAGTGCATACTGAGGCTCTATTGTCTATTCCCACTTTATTTTTCAGTTATTCTAAAGTTTTTGAAAGAGTTCTTTGCTTTTAGCTTCCACTCCCCACTAAATATGGTTTAATTATGTTATTGTACCATTGATCATAAAACTCTTGTTTATGACATCATGTTTATATTTTTCCTTCTTTTTTAAGTAAGCTACACTTGGTCTATAAGTATAAGTTTATTTTGGCAGTTGTTGTCTGCCGTAGCTACTGTCATGGAAAACTGCAGGGTTTTTAGACTAAGGGAAATGAAACTTGGGGGGATTCTGGTCCGTTAAGTCAGGAAGTGACTTTATTTGGAGCAGGATCACTCACAATGCCACTTCTCCTGGAAGTTTCTGGATTAATGTCGGTCTCATTCACGCCATTTTCTGGAACTAATTAAGCTGGAGTTGTTTTTCCTACACACCGCGCGGCAGACATCTTCGCAGGGACTCATCAACTCAGATTTATCTGTCGCCCGATGTCACAGTGACGTCTCAGCAGGCTTTACTCACAGAAGCGGAAAAACAACAGAACACCCCTGAAAATTGAGGTCAGCTCTCTGACAAGCCAGCTCTTCGGAGGTTTGTTAGGACTGAGAATATAATGAGGAGACATCGCTGAAATACATGGATTTAAGGGGAGAAGGACATGGATGCTGACATCTGACTGCCAACTGTTTCTAATGAACAAACCACACTGAGACGGACCAGATTGATGCACATATCCGGAAAATTCCTCATGTCCTTCCCACTGATACCAACTTGAGACAGAAGGGCAATTACAGCAGACGCAGAGACAATGGAAATGATTTGTCTGGCATCTAACAGCTTGCTAGGACTGTAACATCTGCCATGTGACACTAAAGCTATGTGCTTCAGAGGCTTAACAGTCTACTGTCGCCATCGGGAGTGAACCCCGACCTTCAGGAAAATAGGGTCCAGAACAACTGAGGACTGGAAAAGTGGTTTTGTTCACCCAGAGGAGGAGGGCGGTTGATCAATCTGACTTTAAAAGATCAATGAAAAAAAAAGGACTTTTTGGTCTCATTCATGTTTTTCTCTTTAAAATATGGGAGTGTCATCAGTTGAGCTTAGTGAGGTTTCAGTAGAGCTCACATTTCTACGCCTGTAGCTGAAGAATATGTATAAGAAAGTTTACCTGATTACGTCTACAGTATTGGTATTCATCCAGAGGAGAACAGAACAAAGTCATTAGAAGCTGATGTCTATGTGAGGATAAGAAACAACAATATTCAATTTCCACTGCTTTAATTTTAGCTAACAAAGAAAAATTCTATCTACAAATAAACGTAATGGAATAAACTGAGCCCCCTCCTATGAAAGTAGATTTCTTAACAAGAGATGGATGGGGCGTAAATGAAATGGGATTGGGTTTGACCAATAACTTATAAACATGTGTATGGCTGTGGACATGTACCCAAATATGACAATAGATACAGAAGCTAACAAATGTAGAGGACATATAGAAAGACAATTAAGCCTAAAATTGCATTTCTCAGTATTTCTTTATGTGAATTGTTGTGAATCAGGAGCAGATGAAAAAGCGCTGTTAGAAAAAGATCATATTTGTGATGTAGAAAATGCGCTGGGCGGAGCCACCAGCTCCATGCTCCGCCCCATCCTGATGCAGACACACAGATCCATGAACGTCTTTGTTCTGGTCTGAGCTGGAATCTGGATCCAAACTGTACCTGGATAGATCTGATGTTGCTGCTTGGTGTTAGGCTGTGGTTGTGGGGGGCTGTAAGCTAGTGGGGAAGAAGGTGTAAACAGAGCTCTTAGTAACAAGAGGGGGAAGGTGGTTGATATGCACCAACAGAAAGGCCACAACTCAGGTCAATTTCTAATGAACTGTCCTAGAATAGGACCAAAGTTTTTTTGGGATGTTGGCTAAAAACGGCATAATCATAATCAAAAAACCGCTATGTAAGCTTTGGAAATAGATCAGAAGACGACTGGAGTGGACCGACTCGCTTCTCTTCAATCCATTATTTAGAAGCTAATGCCATCTTTATTTGAGACGTTCAGATTGTTTACAGGTGAATAGGATCATTTTTTCACTTTTTTAACCTCTTTTAAACTTAAATCTGAAATAATTAATGTCATCAATTAGTTTAGCTTTTGTTTTTTTCAAATCTTGGCTTTAATCTGGGGAACTCTCACAGCCAGCTGGAGATTTTTATCTTCATCTCCAACCTGTTTCATTCCATCAGTGGGAAATTCTTCATCACATTTCATTTTTTCTTCTGTTTGAGTCACAGAAGTTAAAGTAATTTATGGAACATCTCTAATAGCTCTGACTTTTTAGGACCATTTTTTTCAAATGCTTTGATCCTCATTCATAATGGTGCCGGGGGGGGGTTTGGAGGGAGGGCTTTAGTTTGTGGCCAGCTTGATGTCCCAATGAGAGCAGACGTTCATGACCCTAAAGGTTGTTTGCTGAACGTCCATCTTTGTGAGTCTGCTTCATGTTCAGTAGAACCCATCGATCTGCTGTTCCGGTTTGTAATCATTGAAACCTTAAAGCAGCCGGTTGGTTTTTTCCTTCCTTTCTCAGCTTTCAGTCCTTAATTATGCCGCATCAAACTGAACTTCACTCCAACTTTGCTTTCCTGGTTAATTTATTTCCTCCCTAGAGGCTGTTTTCCTCTTTTTTCCCATCACATATGTGGTAAGAATTTATTCCTGTCAATGTTTTCTCTGAAAAGCTGCCCTGTTCTGTTTGGCTGTTGACATGGCAGGAAGCTGAGTGCAGTCTGTGCATTTGATGAGAAGCTGCCTGGGCTCCATTAATTATATTGAAGGCTGCGAGTTGGCTACAAGAAAAGATCAACAAACTCTGCCTAAACAAAACTGACACACGTACACGATGAGAGTCCTCAGCGCTGAAGTGCAGCTTTTGTTTCTTATTGCAAATGTTCCCGACTCCACAGAGACACCCGGCTCAGTAAACAGAAGGAGCCTCCATCACTGTTAACTGATGGGAGCAGATTTACTTTCCTGTTCAGGTATTTCAGGGTTCCTCATAGTTTAAGTTAGAGGCATTCTATAAGCTGGACTTGTATTAATTCTGTGCGTTGTGGATGACGTCTCACCTGCAGCCCTTTCAGCTGAACAGCTCTCCTGCTCTTTGATTTAAAAAGTTCTGCCAACTCGCATGTTTCATACTGAGTTGGCTTAAATTTGACAAAATGAAACTGGAATTGAACCTGAATTTGCTTGCATGGCCCCGCTGACCTGTTGCCATGCCAACGCAGCGGCTCCGTGGCAGAATTTGAAGAACAGAGTGGACTGAGATGTCTCAATCATTTCAGGGAAAGAGGCAGAAACGGAGGGAAACTTGTGACTTCCTCGTAAAATCCAGTAGTCGGTTGAAAAAAAGACTCAAGTCTGACTGAAGAAGTGATTTTTACTGAAGTACCGATGGTTAGGAGCAGAAATACAGAATCAGGTGTTTCACAGCAACACAAGAAAATGACACTTTTGAGACTCGGGTTGCTGTGAATCTAATACGCTGATTGAAGTCGCTGCTTCCAAACAGCAGAGGAACAACCGTGAAGGTGCAGTTATGATAAATAATAGAGGAGAAGAGAACATGTGCAACCGATGGACGGCTGTGGACAGTTGGGCTGCACTTTCAGAGGCGTGGCGGGAAGCGGCAAACTCGCCGCAGCTGCAATAATTCTTTATTGCACATCCAGAACGCTGATATTGGCAATGATATCAATGTTTCCATGGAGTTCCACCTCCTGTCCATGTGGCATTCCACAAACTCATTAGTTGGGAAGTCTTAATAGTCAATTTGTTTGCTCCTGTAGCCCCTCCCACACGCAGCCCACTGGTCGGAGTGAAGGAGAACATTAGAAAAGCCCCCACCTGTCTCCTGATGAAGGTTGGAGCCCTGGAATGCTGCATGAGAGCCAGAGTCAAGAACCACATGGATGAAGCCGGTTCTAGATGCTTCTCAGATGTTTCTCCAAGGAGTAACGTTCCCAAGACTGATGACACTGCAGACCATCTTCATAGTGATGAACGGACAGCATCTTCAGGTCGGCTGCAGCGTCACAGGAAGAGAAGGCCTTTCCAGCAGGTGACCACAGAGTGACAAACAGAATGACCTTTATTTCTCCTTCTGTCTGCAACACCTGCAGCTAATGTGGACCGACAGCCTGCTGGTCATCTGCTGTCCCGTGTCACCTTCAGCCTGACTGCTGCTGCACAGAGACGACGCACAGCAAAAACCAGACACGTTTCTGCATCCACCACGGGGCCAGCCGGTGCATTATTAACCAGAACCTGCAGAGCTGACGGCGGGCTTCAGCACGGCCTTATGTGGAGGTGAGAAACTCACACCTTCTGCCTTCACTTTGGCTTTTAAAAGGATTTTCAGCTGCTTCTTCATTTTCATCCTCATGTAATTTAAGGTAATTTAATTACAGTGATCCCTCGCTATAACACGGTTTACTTTTCACGGATTTGCATCGTGCTTTGTGTTCTGCATTCTGATTGGCTAAAAGTCACTCCGCTTATCCTCTACCTGTGCGTCAATAACGTTGCAGTTTAATATGTACATGTACGTAAAACAGCTTGACAAATTCACAACACGTACGTGCAGATTCTCTTGATGGTGGCATGTCGGTGTATAAGGATCTTTTTGCAAAGCAGAAAAAAGAGCGACAACAACTGTCAATCACTATGTTCTCCTGAACAAACACAGCTGCACCGCGGCTTCAGAAGAAGAAAACACTGCAGAGCAGAGTCAGGATGCAGCGGCTCAGTCTGAAGGGCAGTGAAATACACCTGAGCCACTGTTTGTCCCACTGTACTTTGTATTTTATTCATAATCATTTTCAATTTTCTCCCGTTTAATCCAATACTCGGGTCGCGGTGGGCGGGGCTAATCTCCGGGATTTGAAGCCTTCTGTTCACATTCATTAAAACGATTATTTTACAGTACAGGACAAAAGTTATTTGTTGAAAAAAGGTTTCTAAAGTACTTTTATTTGTGAAACAAATGCTTGAGCCTGTAAAATGGTTTCTTCTTTCTTTTCAATGTATAATAGAGGATTTAATTGTATAATAATAGTTAAAAAAATAAAGGTTCCTACTTCACGGATTTTACCTATCACGGGTTCTTTTTGGAACGTAACCCCCGCGAAAAACAAGGGTTTACTGTAAATAGATAAATGGAGGATCTTAAAGAAAGCTTTTACTACTCCCTATTTTCTAAAAACAAACTCTGTTCTTTTGTATTCAACTATTAAGATGTATAATTTAGTTCTTCTTGTAGACATTTTGTCTTTTGTTGTAAATAATAAATAAAAGTGGAAGTTTTGAGTCTTAGTGCTAAATTTGCTATTCAGGCTCATCAGCACACTTTAAATATACATTAACAGCTGATTTTCTATTGGATTATCTGAATAATGTCTTTATTTTTTCCTCTAAATGTTTTGCAGAATCAGTGGGAAGAATTTGTCATAAAAAAACGCCTTTATTTCCATCACCACTGATTGCAGCAGAAGCCATGATGCAAACAAAGACGTGAACATTTTACAGGTGGAATCCTGAAACCTTTAGTTTGTTTCCAGGTAAAGATCAGCCAACAGAGTTTGGAAACAACTTTTCTTATAGAATTCAAACCCAGTGTGGAAAGCTGATGGATGATTAAATAATATCTACCTGGTTTGGCAAATAAAATGTTTACATAGTTCGGTAAATTCTCCAGTTTTATTTTAAAGTGTCTGGTTCCAAATCGAATGAACCTCATGACGGGCTGGTCTTCTTCCAGATAAGACTTCAAAAGTGGCACGCACATACAAATATTCACACGTACGCAAATCCTTTTAGCTAGGAATATTTAACAAAAGCACACTGAGGTGACACAACAATTTGTCATAAAATATGACAAAGCAAAACAGCAGTGTGGTTAAAAAGATGCCAAATAAATGCTGAAAACGAATAAATTAAGTGAAAGTGCCCAAAGCACAAAGTACAACACACACCAAAACACATCTACATGTTAAAAACAATCAACATTCCCAAACACAAATGCAAAAAGTAAAGTTATTCTGCAGAAGAGTAAAAACAGACGTGTTCCTTTGTTTCTGCTCAGAGCTGGTCTAAACACACAAACGGTCTCTGCTGCCGTAAACAGACGGCCTGCTGGGGGTCTGACTGTCCTGCTCTTCCTCCTGTTTCTGCATGTTGACAACAGGAAAACTCTGTTTCTAATCGTTGTGATGATCACTTCCATCAAACACTTTAATGATGGTGTGTTTTTGATGTCAAACATGGCATAAACCAGTGTGATTGCTGCTTAAATATCAACTTTAAAGCTCCCATTGCAAACTGTTGCATCAGGACTAATACAGGAGCGTGGCCGCTATGCGTTCCAGCACGGGGACAGCTTAGGAAACACTCTGGGAGGGGTCGGACGGGTACCGGTCCCGGTAGGATTGTGTCTCCGAATCAGATGGTGACTATTTTAAAGCTGCATTTGTTTACTCAGCAGGAGTCATGCCGTTGAGGTTTAATCAAGCTGAAACCCGTTTGTGTGACTCCAGAGCGGTTCTCCAACAACCAGGTCCTCCAGACATCTTTATCAGCCTTCTATTCCTGTCTGAGGGAAATTCAGCTCAAGCAGCGAGAGCGGATTACACAGCCGCCGCTGTGGGACCCCGCAGACCCCCCCCCGTGTTCTGTATGACAGCTTTTCCACTGTCTGTGGCAGCGTTTTTCCCTCCTGCTATTACTGTCGCCTTTCCCTCTGTGTCCTTTAACCCTTTACCACCACAACCTTAGCTCCAGTGTTTACATTGTTGGAGCTCCTCAACCGTTTACAGAAAAGTGGCGTTGGGCCGTTATGCAACCCTTGATGTTAGCGATGAGTTGCATGACGCTGCAAAGCCGAAATAAAAAGCTGCTGTTCCTGTTGATGGCGTGAACGTTGGAGGAGTTTCGGTGCGTCAAAGATAGCGTGTTCTTTAGGAGTCGCTGGCGGCATCTCCAGCATTAGAGGGTTTAGGTCGTCTCGTCATGTCACCACTTTAGGTAAAAAAAGAAACTGTCAAACAATAAAGTTCACTTTAGTTGCCACATCACTGCAAAACTAGAACATGTGGTGTTTATTCAAACTCTGCTTTTTCCATAAATATTAACAGATGGAAAAGTGAATTTTATCCTGTTGGTTGTTTTTAAGCTTTGTGTTGTAGGACCCCCCCCCCCCTGCGTGGAAATAAACAGCAATGAGATATACTCCTATGACATTTAGTGAAACTGTCAATAAAGAACTCTTCATAAGTGAAAAGGTCAGCAGGCATAGCTGCTGTGCTGCAGACAGCATTTAAATGGGAATTTCTCCCATTCACTGAAGCAATTTATCCACCTTCTTTCCTAACCTTCACTCCTGTATTCTGTTAACGTATAGGTTTGCATTCATATGCCAAAGTGGTTTAGGTACTTGAGGAGCGCTATGTAGCATCTAGACTTAACCTGCTCTCTCAGAAACATTCACAGAAACACTGAGACTAATTCACGCCTCAATACGTGACTTATCCTCCTGAAGTGAAGGACGTAAATGTGACGACTTTTAAACCTCAACCCACCTTTGTCCTTCAGGCTTCTTAACCGGTACACTGGTTGGTGGAAAGAGGTGTAAGCACTCTTCCTCTTTTGTTCAGGCTTTCAGACCCTGGTAATCTTTAGATCTTCAAACTGGCAGTAACACTGTAGGGTCATGAAGGTGTGAACTTTGTTGTGGTACAAAAATACACTTCTTTTCATCTTCCAGTGGGTAGAGACAGCCTGTAAAGTTCTATCTTTGAATATAAAAACACACCAACTTTTTCCATAAACATTGAAGAGTGATGAACAACGTGTCAGGGTGAAGGAGAGCGCTGGAATGACTTTATTTGCTTTATTTCATTCTCTGTGATTATCTGTGCTGCAACTGTGCATCTTCGTTTTCACAAACACAATCATTAACCCGTGTTATCGCCATGACGACAGTCTTTTTTCAAAGCGTTAACTCTGATCCATCAGTTGTCTGAAATTGAATATTTTGCTGGGAAGTACAAACTTTCGTTCACTCCATTTTCAGCATTTTGACTTAAGCTCCGCCCATCCTCATGACCTCACCCACTCTTCGATGGGCCCACTAATCGCCCGCCAGTCGCTAGAAATGTAAAACGATTGGCTGGAATTGTACATTAAAAGTAAAGGGAATACAAGTGATTGACATGTCTGAAATGAAGCACCGTAAACGTGTTTTGATTCGGTACCAGGAGTACCGTAGACATCAGTACCGGTACCAACTTGGCTCAGAGCGTTGGTGCCCCTCCCTATCTATGAATCATTAGCTAACATTTTAACTAGGGCAACTATTTCTCCATCAAAGACATTTTACTGCCCTATGAGGGTTTGGATGGCCGTTATGATGTCATTTATTTTGGACCCTTTTGTCTGTAAACTATTGCTGTTCCACAATAAGAGCATAAATAAAAGGAGTAAAGCAGAGGCTAACTTTTTCTACATTTAGATTGCATCCACAGTTTATTTGATCAAATCTCACTGCCATAAAAAAGCTTCTGAGATGGGGGGTCAGATTGTGGTTCGACTGCATGGTGAGGGAAGGGGAGGGCGACATTATGTAATCACTTTCCATATTTCCTACCGGGGCAGCATATTAGGGAAAGTATGTGGGAGACAGATAAGCTTAGACTCTCCGCTTGAGGCGATTCCATGGCTGCTTTGTCCCATGAGGCTCCACTGTACAAGAGTATAATCAAACTCCCACTTTCTAACTGCACGTCACGCTGCGTTTGCTGTGGCCTCAAGTTTTAAAAAGTGAACGCACAAGCTAACTCCTATCTTATCGCTGTTTATCAGATTCTCCCCTTTGGCAAATAGAAGCTATTGTTGGGTTGATGTCTGGTTGGGGGTTCAGTCAGAGTATGAAGAACTAAGAAGACCAAGAAGGAATTTTGAGGTCATGCTCCCCAAAAGTTACACAAAACTGTGATGATCAGGTTCCGCTGGCAGGAAATCAGAGATTCCCCAAACACAACACCAAAGCTGGCATTTTAAACTTTAACAAGGATTTGCAAAAGGTGCCTCGGCTGATGGCGACGTGTTGGTCCATAGGACCATAAACCCCACCCTCCACCTTGGTCCTGGGGGTAACAGGGGGGAGGAGGGCCGGCGAACCATCCAGAATGCAGAGATGAACATCTGTGAATTGAAAGGCTACATTTATGAGTGACATGTTTTTACTTTGCTTTTGATGTTTCTTTACCGTTCGTCACACTTTAATACAAACTGCTTGATTTTATTACTTTCATTTTTTTTTCTTTAGTGCTTTTAGTTTTGCTTTGAAACGTATTCTTGCTTTGCATCATTCAAACCTGTTTTTCAATCATCTTTTCATCCTCTGTTAGTGTCCGAGTCCATCCTTTGTGATGCTCAATGTCAGCTCTTCATGGTATCTTTTTGTTGTCTTGTTCTGGTTTTGTCTTGATTTAGTTTCCGGTCTCCTTTGATTGAAGTTCTTCAAACTCCAGCGGTGAGATGTGACCAGTAGAACAGCAGAGTCTCCCTGCTGCCTCTTCCCCACCTGGCCGTCCGCTGAAGGTACCGATGGTGCAGCGTGCCGCCTCTTCCATCACAAAACACAAACGTTGACTTGTTTACCAGCTGAGAGGTTTCAAACATGTACCTTTAAGTCAGTTGACAGATTTTATTGTAAACTGGTTTGGATTTAAGCCAAATTGGAGCAGCAGGTTTCCTGTTTGTTTCTCTGGACAAAAACCCAGGATTACTGTGGCGCAGCGGCGCCGCTGGTCGATGTGATCAAAAAGAAGTCCTGGAGGTGGAAGAAAGCGATGGCGGCGACACCTTTCTGTGGGGGTGCAGCCTGTAAACACAGGTGCAGTGGGAACATCAGGGTTGACAAAAACAATCCTGGCATGAGGCTGTAATGAGCCTTTGATTAACACCACTGCTGTGATTGCCAGCTTATTATTTCCAGATTTGTAAAAGCTGCTGCAAACATGATCAGCCATCATTGGGAAATTTGAATTAATTATTGAGAAGACCGGAGAATCTAAACACCAGCCGCCCTTCAGGTGACGGAAAAACAGGCGTATGATTCAGTTAGTCCCGTAAACATGATATACTAATGATTTGTCATTGATTAATATTTAAACAAAGAGCCATACGCAGCATCACTGTAGAAATCTTTAAAGATTATTGACTGCGTCGGGTGTAAAAACCAGCAGTTTTTCCCTTTTTATGGTCAAAAATGATGAATAATTTCTGTGCTAAGAAATGCTGAAAACATATATTTGCAAAACTCGGTGATGCAGAAAGCCATCTCGGCTGTATATGGAGAGTCTCTGGGAGGGAAAAGAAACACTCGGGGCCATTTTCTTCTTTGTTCATCATCAGGGGATCTCACAGGCATCTTTGGTGTCTTGAAATTTTAAAAGCAGTTAGACAATAAATGGAAGAACACGTCATCAGATGGAGCAGACAGATGTGGCTCCGAGCAAACACACACAACACTCCGTCACATCTCTGTAAACGGCTCCAAACATCTTCACCACAGAGAACCTCTGACGGCTTCATTCACGGGGTTTGGGGGGGGGGCATCCATTCACACCATCCTGGCCTTAATTTCCCTAAATGGTGGAGCGGCCCAAACATTTATGCCTGACAGGGATGAATGGTGGAGGAGTTAATGAGCAGGAAGGGAAGCTGAAATGAAGGCGGTCTGGGGTTTTTGGTTGCTTCATCGTTGCCTCAGCACCATCCAAAGGGGAGATGATGCAAACGCTGCATTGTTCCCTAACCTAGTTAGAGCTTTTATGTTCACCACAACGACCTGTGTACATTTGAAAGATTTGACTTCATGGTATTATAGCAATGATGTGTTTTATGATTTAGAAAGTAAATAGAAAAAATAGCTTCAAATCTAAAACTTTAATCACATTCTAGAAAAGCCAACATGCATCTGAATTCTCTCCAGAATAATAACCAACCAGGTGTCCATTACCAGCAATGAGTGGACGGTTGCTTCTGCAAAGTCTATGCGTGTCTGAAGAGTGTTATCCCGCTAATACCATGGTCACTTACAAAAGAAATCAGCATTGAATCAATTATTAGTAGTTTATTCCAACGATTTTTTTGTTTAACTCATTTTTCTGTGCTGATGCTGAAGTTATGGTTCCTTCCAGAATCAGAAGCTACCAAAACTGAGGTGAGATATATGCATCATTTTCAGGAAGCTCCTTAGAAACATGGAAGCCCTGGATCCTCATTGATCCTGGTTTTTTATGTCACTTTGATAAGGAAACTTTCCAGACACTAAAGGAAACTTCTGTTCTCTAAATCAAAGTGTTCGTTTTATTAGAGATTCCTCTCAGACTTGAACCTTTCAGGTTTATTAGTCTCATTTTTGTCCTGCTTTTGTCTACAATCTCCTCATGAAAAGGGGGGAGGAAAGGTGTGGGTTTGTTGGAAACCTCCAGGAGGGGTGTGTTGCACGTCGTTCCTCCCGGCTGTTCACTTCATTTTCCGGCGGAGTGTTTGCCTGCTCTCTGCAGCAGATAAGCAGACTCCGTCAGCAGGTGGATTTACAGTCCGCAGCGGACGCCTGTCACTAACAGACAGCTGAAATGAGAATGACGGCGCCTGGGCACACGCCGTTTTACATCCTGTTCCTTCCTCTGGGGGGGCTCTGCCTGCCCCCACACAGATTGGTAACACCTCTGGAGCGGGCCGAAGATGAACACTTTTTCCATCTTGCAGCCTGATGGTTCTCAGGGATGTCTTTTTTCCCTTTGCACTCTGAAAATTGTGTCCAGGAGCCACAAGAGATGAGTGGAAATGAATAAAAAAGTGTGTAAGGACTCCACAGAGGCTGAGCTGGAGTGCTTGTGGTTGAATAGTTGAGGTGACTTCATCCTGCTGGATTTCTTCCCATCTTAAAGCCAGCTGTCTGCTTAGATCTTTACTTTCTTCATTATTATGTGAAAGACTTGATGGGTTTTCATCAGTCATGTTGTGTCTAGTTTAAGCTGCAGTTTCTCAGCTGGTTCTGTTTGTGTTGATCCCCTTTAGGTTTACTTAACTTCATGGCTTTCACCATTTTTTCTGGTATCGTGGCTTCAGTTGTTTTGTCTCTTGTCAAGTTTTCTCTTTATAAGTTCCTAAAACTAGCCCGGTCTCCTGCATTCTTGACAGAAATTGTCATTAAGCAGTGATTGGCCCGTGTCTGTCGACGTTTCTATGGCAACAATATGGAGAGGGCTTGTTGGAAGGCCACACCCCTACCTCCTGAAAACGAGCTACACAAAATCTGTCAAACATTTTGAGTGTATGGGGCCAACAGTCTCCGCCTCCTCTTTTGAGGCATCTGATTGGCCTGTTTATAACTTCAATAACTTGAACTACAGAAAAATATGAATGAAAAACATGTTTCAGGTTCTTCTGACCAATAGAATGAGAAACAGGTCTCTTGTTTGGTCTGAACCAGATTTCAGGTGGACTTTCACACCTGCCCAACCATGTGGACCTGACGAGGAAAAAAGATCTTTGGTTCTTTGAAAATGCAGCACCGTCCAACCAGATCCATCAGTCTGAGGCAGAATCCAAACAAATCGACCAATACCATTAAATAATCATTTCATAATTAAATCAATTGATAATCAAATCAATATTGGAAAATACTATTTGGATTGAGGTCCAGCAGGTTTATTTGACTAGAAGGTAAACCGACCAATCACTGCGGACTACACACATGTGATGTCATCAACACGGATCAGTGCATCATTCCAGTCCAATGTGTGGACAGACTGTGAATAAAGTCATGTGACCATCCAGAGTCTAGAATGTTCTAAGAATGTTCCCTTTGGATTCTCTGGATGTGGAAAAACAACAGTGGTGAACTTTAGGAAACTAACATGTGAATGGATTTGACATTCATTCTAGTTTACTGGTTGGTTTGGACACAGATTTCATTAACTTGATGATCTGGAAGAAATCCAAGAATCTGGAAAACTGTTCAGTAGCAGGAATTTCTGTCTGGAAGTTTGGATCAAGATGATCTGGATCCACTTTAGGAAAGAGGATCTGGATCCACTTTAGGTCAGAGGACCGGATCCAATCAGATCGTTCAAATTCTACAATCGTTGGTTCTATATATGTGAAAAGTACCATAATACTTGAAAGAAGATTGTAATAACAAACGCCTCGCCTCTAATGAAAGTAAGGTTCAGAAGTCCTGTAGTTGTTACCAATCTCCACTTATTTAAAGTCTGCATCCCATAATATGCTGACATCTCATTCATCTTCCAGTTATAAGCCCGTCACAGCGTGTTTGCTGCAGAGATGAACGGGTGAAGGTGTTTTTTTTAGCCGCTGCAGCCGAACTCACAGCAAATGTACTTCTTTATGTAAGAACATTTGCATATTTCAATAAATAATGTAGCTGAAGGTCCATGCCGCACATGTGCAGCCTGCGTGTCATTCCGTGACGCCGCGTGGTCGCTGGCGGAGCGCCGTGTCACGGTGGAGGATGGTGTGATGAATAGCTGCAGAGCAGGAGGACGGACAACAACGCTGGTGTGTGGACATGAGATAATGCTGCTGGCTGCCGTCATATGCAGAATGTTACACGTTATTAAAGTAAACATTAAAACCATCCATTACATCATGACAGAGCTGAAGCAAATCACCACATTAGTAAAGCTGTCACAGGTTATTTATTCCTAATCTGCATGGATTGAAGTGAACAGAGAAAATCCACTTCAGTCCAGCACACGTCCACAGGTTTCTGACGGTTTCACATCAGTCCACACGTCTGTCATGAATGTATTCAGAAAGCGTCTCATTGGGTCAGAAAGCAGCAGCTCTTTCCGTCCAAGACCATCGCTTCTTCTGCTTTAGGTCATGTTCTCCTAAAGTCTCAACCATCTGCTTTGTCTGAGATCAGCGGTTGTAGCAGAAGCATTACTCTCAGCACCTGAATGGAGGGTTAACCTCTGCGGGTGCTGGGGGGTTTGGGGAGGGTCGTAGAAGAGCGGCAGCATCTTAAAGGGAGTAAACGGTCGACTAACGGCCGACTTGAACAGTCTGCAGGATTTATGAGAGGTTGAAAACAAGGAAGAATGTGTCCGACACGCCTGCGTCTCACCTACGTCACCCTGACGTGGTGCATCAGTGTTCACTACGACCTGTCGCCCTCAGCATGGGCACCCTGTGGTCTCCGACCTTGGGGTGTGCGGGTGACCTGCGTGCCGCGTACGTTTGACCCTTTTTCATCCGCAGACAGCCCATATTCACTCTTAAGGTCAGTTGGGACAATACCTCAGCATTCAAGACCTATGGTTCTTATTTAGAAGAGCTCCAAACACCTGCAGGTCTACCTGTGCTCGCTCAGTCTGAGCGGGTCAGTCTTTGACCTTCCAGCCAGAGCCGGAAGCTTCAGTCCAAGTCTCCAGTCTCCTCAAAGCTGAGGGTGGAGACGCTCCGGCAAAGCTGCTGTGAGGACGCCTTCCTGACCGGCCCCCTCCTCCTTCAGACTGTCACACCATGCAGACAAAAGAATTTTAAATAGAGGGGGGTTATAATTGGGGGTTAAAGGTCATTTCTTTATGTAATCACACCAGACCAGATCAGGTCTCTGCTGAAGATGCTCTCTGGGAGGTAACGGGGTGACAGCATTACGGTCCTCAGATCCTTGGCGGGGAGGCGGGTGAGCAGCCAAAAGGCAGCAATGCCTGATGATATTTCAGGTGCTGTGACAGAGCAGCTTCATAGAAACACCTGAAACTGATTTCCTACAAATATCCTGACCGCGGTTGGACCTGCTCATCAGAACTTTGACATTCTGCCCCAGACTCTTGGATCAGCTTATTGCTTCCTGTCAAAAAAATGAGTTTTGCTCAAACTTTTTTCTGCTCCTCTCAATAATTTGTGTGTCTGTCACTTTTTTCTTCTCTCTTGCCCTTCCCTCCTCGTCTCCACAGGATGATGGATGTGCCTGCACCAATAATAAGCTCTCCATCCTCCCTCATCTGCTGGCAGACTCTGTTCTCCATGTATTATTTCCTGTTGTTCTCTCTTCTTTTTAGCTCCCTCCTTCCGTCTCCACTCTTTATCTCTCCTTCGCATCTTCTCTCGTCTGGGTTTGTTGATGGATTTGGTCTCATCGGCTGCAGCGATTGCAGGGCGTCTGCGGCCAAACCAAACTCACCCAGTGAGACCTTCTGGATGCAGAGGGAGCTCTGAAGTGTCGCTTTATCAGTTCAATCCACAGAACACAAGCTGTTTGGGTTTCTGACTGAACACGTCACAGGAAAACCAGGGACTTTTTTATACGAAACGGGGAAATCCTAAACCAGGGGTCTCAAACTCGCGGCCCGCAGGCTATTTGTGGCCCCCAAGAGGATATGTTGCGGCCCCCGCCTCAATATGAAAGTCTAATGTTAATGCGGCCCGCCAGTCTGTGTGAATGACACCTCTGCAGTGTTCGCGGAGCTGACAACCAACCAATCACCGTGGGGTAAATGACTCTTGGGGGCGGGACATTTACCGGGCTTGACAACATTTAAGACAAGAACCTGACAGCCCCCCCCCCCCCCCCGGACCACATTAGGAGTTCCTTACTTTCCTTTTTAGAACGTATTTATCGCTTGTAATTTTCTAGATCCATGCAGCCGTTGCTGAACTTGTTTCTGGGTCGCATGGACCCGGAGGAGGGTTATGGTTACGGTTAGGCGCGCGGCGGCGTTCAACCGCGACCAAACGGGTCTCTCCGCTCCCACAGGAGAGTCGGGTCGCTGCCCAGAAAGATGTCCCACATGTACATGCGTGACACCTAACGGGGCTCTAAATTAAACACGTGCGAGAAAACAGTTTCCAAAATAAAACGCCCATCAGAATCAGATTAGTAATAAAATGGAAAAAAAGTGTGGTCAGGTTAATTTCTCTGGAGCTCGGTCCCGTCCCACGGACCGGTACCCGGGCATGCCAGCCTTTATTTTCAGTTAAACTTGAATATGTTGGACTTTTGGAATAACATTTACTAATCATGCTAATGTGTAATAAATGTTTTACAGTCGCTGTCACGCAAAGTATTTTGAAATAAATCCCTGTGTAATAAGGAAGCTCAGAAATTCTGAGCATTTCTTTTGTTGTTACAAAATAATGATTTTCAATAAACTGGAAAATCTTTTTTTACATTATTCTGCAACTTTTAGTTGAAAATGATCGTAACTTTTTTTTTTTTTTTTTTTGCAACTTCAGGATATTTGTGTCTCATTAACCATGAAGGAGGATCCTGTTTAGCACAGAAAACCTTTTGGCATCTAGAAACCAAAGTAAAATGAAAATATATTTTTTTAAAGCTAGCATTTCCTCTGTGATAATTGATACCACCCATCTATCTGTGAAAACATTTTAGCAGACTGTAGGGATGCAGCGATGACTGTAACCTTAAGAGTGGAAGCGCTCTTCTTCATTACATTGTGTAATTTGCCCCCACAACGGTCTAGGGACTATCAAGCCGTCTGTATCATTTAATTATAGGTGTATGAAAGGAGAGTTTTTCCTGCCGTAGCCGTTAATGTTTCCTGGAATTGATAAGAGAGCGGAAGCTCATCACATTTCACTGCAGAGCTGTGATCCTCCTTTGTTACGGCTCACTCACACTAATGGGCCTCATCAGCATCGCAGGCAGACACGCCACTATTAACCAGGAAGAGGCAGAAGTCGTAATGGGAAGCACAGAAACAGAGGGTGGGAAAATGGGGGGATGAAGATGGGAAGCAGTGAGGAAGAAGAAGGAGGCGGTGCGGGAGAAGACGAAAACGGGAGGAAGGGAAAAGGTCAGATCAAAAACCAGCAAGGTATGATGGGAGAGCACTCCTGCTTTTCACGGTCAGGCTTTGTGTTCGGTTCAGCCCAAACCGTCTGATTAGCGCTGGAACATTCTCCAGCATCGTCAGGGTCTGCTTTCCAGCAAGGTGACAAACTGGAGCTAACATGTGAGAGCAAAGCAAAAGCAGAGGTTTTCTGTTGGTCTCCTGAGCTGAACGGTCAGACAGCAGGCAGGTAATGCAAAGCTCTTATTCACTGAGACGTCTTACAAACTCACCGCTCGGTTCTGAACAAACAGAAATCCTCCACAGAAGCCCTTTGATGTTTGATCTCATTACTGGGAGGAAAAGTCGGGTTTCACAGAGAGATGATGCGTTTCCTTTTAAAGGTGCAACAGGAACAAACTGACTCCAGACGGCTTCCACATGGAAGACCATGAGACAAGGAAATTGATCTTTATTGGAAACGTGAAGCAGTCTGCAGTTTCAGCTGGTTCTGATTCTGCATCAAGGCTGTTCACCAAACTGGTCCTGGTTTCCACTTTGACTGCAAATGTCATGTTTTATTTGACAAACTGTCTCATGAAGACTTCCAGCTTAACAAGCCCACATCATCCTTCTGTCACCGCCATGCCCACTGCTGATTCTGAACATTCCTTTTCTAAAAAAACATTTAGGTTACGTTGTCACATTTATCCTTGACGAAAGGATTATGATTCTATTAATCACCATAGAAGTATGATGTTAATGATTAATGCAAAACGGAAATATTCCTAAAGTTTTACACAAAAAAAATCCTAAACCAACAAAAGTCTATCTTTAGACAGAAGAGGGTCACAGATCCTAAAGTGAGCAGTCAAACTAAATGAAAGTGGTTAAGGCTGCTCGGTCTGAGGGGGAGGTGGTGGAGGCTGACTGGTGACCTCAGCGTGAGTCCCGCCTTCATCCAGCAACAGCTGGGGTAGGCTCCAGCAAGCGTGACCCCCCTGCCCCCCAAGGGTCATGCTGCTCAGTTCAGTCTGTCTGGAAGTTGAACCATTGACTATCCAAGAGAACTGGACCAAGACAATGTGGCGTCATCCACAGACATCGGTAGGCAGCGATTGGTCCGAATTGGTTTGGGTCGAGGTTTCTATGGCAACCGCTCTCAGCAATTAGGTGTAACTTGTTGGAAGGCCACACCCCTACCACTTGAAAGCGGGCTGCACAAAACCTGTCAAACATTTTGAACATTGGATTTGGGGGCCAGCAGGCTCCACCTACTTTTATTGAGGCATCTAATTGGTTAGTTTATAACTTAATTAACTTGAACTACAGAAAAAATATTGTGGAAAAATAATGAGGATTATCAAGAAGATGTAGAAAAAGGTATTAGATCCAGAATGGTTCTTCTGACCAATAGAAAGACTCAGTTACAGCTGATCATTTCTCTATAGACGTCTGTGGGACTTTTGCTTCTTGGGACCAGCAGATACTTCCTGTTTGGAACGCCATGGGGGAGGGAAACGCGGCCCACTTTTTATGTACAGACTAGCGCTCTTGTCTGTTGGACCAGATGCCTTGTGATGCTGCAGAGGCGTGTCAGTCCCACAGCTTCCAGACTTCAGGTACTCGTCCTCTCCCGGTGCCTAGCCCCCCAGGAAGCTACTGGACTACGACAGTGACTTCGACTCAGGTGATAGACTGCCCCACCTCAGAATCGGCAGCCCGTGTTTCCTAAAATAACAGGTGTCAACAGGGTTCAAGATCCTATAAATAATATTTCCAGCAATGTGTCCAGTTGGGGTCCACCGCTCCCCGCCTGCACTAAAACGGTGCTTGAAGAAACTGCTTCCCCGTTCTGAGGAACCGGGCCATTTGCCAGAACTTCTGCAAGTCCAACTAATGAGTCTGAGAGACTTCAAGAGATCCAGGTTCTCTGAACTGCAGTGTTTTTTCCTCCTTTACTCCCTTTGGTCCACTTCTGAACCTTGGTTCCTTCTCAAGCTGACCAGGGCTCACCGCTTTGGTCCACACGCCAAACGAAGTGGACTATCCCTGCAAACAGACCCTGGTCTAAATCAAACCTGCCACCTCCAACTGCTGGGCTTTAGACGATGTGTGTGACAGGTGATTGTTATCGGAGCAGGTGAACAGGAAGTGAGGATTGGCTGTAGAAACCCTAACAGGAAATGACATAGGAAAGTCAAGAAGCCATCAGAATCCATGAAGGAAAAAAGACTGATGTAAAGGTGTTTCTTTTTGTGTTTTGTTCCTGATATGACTGGATGGAATGAAAAGGTGCACGTTTGTGTTTCTGGATGCTTTCATCTGCACTCGTCGTCTGCAGTGTGCTTCTAGTGAGCCCGTTCCTCCTGCTCGATTCTTTTACGGAGTAAAATGCCATCATTTATATTCATAACTCGCCCGAGGAGGAAGGGAGCAGCTCACTTTGTATTCGACACTAATGCACATAAGACATTTTATAAATAATAGTTCATCCTTCAGGCTTTTCGTTTCCCCCACCGCTCCGCTTTCCCTGCCGGTTTCACGGCAGACCTTCCTTCTTTTAAACATATCATTAAAACTGTGTGAATTAGAATGAAACTGTTTACATCTGATTTACACCACGTTTCTCCTGAAAGGCTGCAGATGAAGAAAAGCCTCATTTCTCTGCTCTTTGTCCATCAGCTGGAACACAGGAAACCCTCTATAAATGATGATGGAAACAGTTACAGCAGAATCAAATGTGTCATGACGTCTGCATTTATATTCTTATTGGAGCAGCACTTGGAGGGTGTCGGCTCTTTGTTTGAGTTTCTTTCTGTAGATTTCTTCCAGGATTAGAACCCCGTTTGTGATTCCGGTGAGGCCTGCAGGTCTTTCCGTCATCTGCTGCTGGATGAGTCCTCCTCATCTTCTTGGACTCTTTTCAGACGGTTGCCCTCAAGGAGGTTCTCCTCTGATCCCTCTTTCTATGCATTTTCATCAAAAACTACATCATTTCTTTCAATCTCAGATCATATTTTGTAAAAAAGCAGAACTGCTTTGAAAGTGTTGACTGATTTCATGTGCAACCAGCAATTTAGAGTAATTATAGTTCAAAGACATGAAACTGCCGCCGTTGTGTTTTGAGCTAAAAAGAAATGGTTGAGCTGCTTCAGTGGAAATGTATTCATTTGTAATTTCATGCTTTTAAATGTTTATATTGTTGGTAGGAGTTTGTTAACAAGGATTTTGTTGGAATTTTCTTTTAGTTTTGAAGGTTTTTATAACCCTACAACCCCTTTGGGTCATACTTTTTTCACGTCTTTCTTGACCTTGAAGCATCTGAAGGGCGCCAAAAACAGCCAACATGTAACAGAGAACGTTCAAGTGTGGAAATGAAAACCTAAACCTCTCTGAGTTAATGCCGTCCCCTGAGATGAAACTGCAGAAGGAATCACTCGGCCCGATGGGTGGCGTTTACGGTTTCTTTGATGCTGCACGGCGAGTACGCTGCGTTTGACATGATGAAGTCTGTCAGAGGAGCGGCTCCGCCTCCTCACGCCGGCTCAGGCGTGAGGAGGAGGTCAGGGCTCCATATTTGCTGATGTGATCTGCGGGGCAGCTATGCCATAAAGAGATCAGGCGGGATCCTCCTGAGCAGGTGACCTTTCGGCGAAACGGAGGAAATGACACTGACATTTGAACGCTGCATAATGTTGAGCTGCTGGGAGCTGATCATCCACCTAAATATTAGTGGAAGACTAACAGCCGCACTTCCACGCCCCGCTGTTAATTATTAATATTTCATTCACTCTCTGTGCTGTTTTAGTACAGACAGACAATAAAAGCGACTTTTCTGCCTCTGATGGACTGAAGCTGTGATGGACCATCAGGGGAAATGAAAGCATAAACCTCTCATTCTCATTCTTATTGGATGATGACATTTTAGCTGAGACCTCCTAACTTTATGTATCAACCTTTTTTTAACACAGGTTCACCTGAAAAAGCTCAAAATAACAACCCTCATCATAAATAATGCTTATTAATACAGAATCGGAAAAACTGAATACGTGTTTCTTAAAGTTCAGCAGAAATCAGACAAATACTCGCAAAGGAGAAGATCTGGAAAGTCTAGAATGAAACCTGCAGAGAACATCTTTTCTGGGACATCATCAACTCCGACATTACAGAGAAGGATTTCCTGCAGGGGGTTCCAGTGTCTGCTGAGCTTTTTATTGAAAACATCAAGAATGGCTGAAACACTTTCAGACGGGATAAATGTTCCAGGTTTCTTCCTGAACACAGTGGTTCAGTGGGTTCTGCATCAGTCAGCTGATGACTGCTGAGCAGCTGACAAATCAGTCTGCATAACAAACAAAACATTTTCCTTTTGGTTTTATTTATTTTTGTGTAAACTTTGTGGAGGATTTCAACCATTTGAAATATTTAACTTGGGCTGAACAATATGAGGAAAACTTGCTAAATTAATGATCAATATGGCGATGAAGATAGACTGGCGATACATGAACAAATGGCAAAACATAATTTCCATTTCACTGCAACAGCTTAATTTAAACAAGAGTCAACATACCTTAAACTATACTCCAAATGACCCTCGTCTAATTCAATTCAATTGAATTTAATTTCTATAGCCCAAATTTTCAACAACAGTCGTGTCAGTGGGCTTCGTACGGTAAGTGAATATACAATCAAAAGGATCATAAATGCATAGAATTCAATAAGATAATACTAAACTGTAACTAAACAGACTAAACTAAACTGTTCATCCCTTAGACCAGCCTTCACGGTAAAGAAAAACCAGGAGGGGAAAGAGGGACAATACATGAATCACACTGTACCAAACAGAGGCATGGAGAACTAAATGATAAATAATGATCAAGAATAGAGGAGAGGAAGGGTAGAAGTAGAAGAGATATGAGGACAGAACCCCAGAGCACCATAGTTACCCCAGCTTCAACTTCTAGCAGCCTTTTAAAACAAATAGTTAAGTTTAATTTAAACACATTAACATTAAGTTAAATAATCTCTGAATACTAACTAGTCTGACAATAAGCCTGTCCACAGAGGAATGTTTTCAGTCTAACTTTGAATGTAGAAACTGAGTCGGCCTCTCTTCCATGAGCTGGGAGTTTATTCCATAAGACAGGGGCTTGGTGGCTAAACGCTCTACCTCCAACCGTACTTTTACTAATTCTAGGAACCACAAGCAGTCCTGCATTTAGTGAGTGAAGTGTTCTGATTGGATGGTAAGGGACTATGAGGTCCTTAATATAGGACGGGGCCATTCCATGTAAGGCCTTATAGGTTAACAGGAGGATCTTGAACTTGATTCTGGAATCAACTGGGATCCATTGAAGTGAAACTAACACAGGAGTGATGTGATCTCTTCTGCTGGTTCCAGCTAACAATCTAGCTGCTGCGTTCTGAACAAGCTGGAGACTTCTTAAGGAACTCTTAGGACACGCTGCTAACAAGGAGTTACAGTAATCCAGCCTCCACGTAACAAATGCATGAATGAGTTTTTCAGCATCACTCTTAGAAAGTATATTTCTGATCTTAGCAATATTCCGCAGATGGAAAAAGGCAGTTCTACACGCCTGAGATATGTGAGCCTTAAATGATAAATCCTGGTCAAATAAAACCCCAAGGTTTCTAACTGTGGAATTGGGGGCTATACTTATGCCATCCAGGGAGACTATCTGAGCAGACAGAGCATCTCTGAGGTTTTTAGGTCCAAGTATAATGACCTCAGTTTTTTCTGGGTTCAAGAGGAGGTAATTAATTGTCATCCAGGTCTTGATGTCACTGATGCAGGCGTTCAGTTTCTCTATCTGGTCATTCTGGTCAGGCTTCATGGATAAATACAACTGCGTATCGTCGGCATAGCAATGAAAATTAATGCTGTGTTTCCTGATTATGTTTCCTAGGGGTAGCATATAAAGCGTAAACAGGATCGGTCCCAAGACTGTGCCCTGTGGGACTCCATAGTTGACTCGAGTGCACTGAGAGGAATGGCCATTTACATTAACGAACTGATACCTATCGGACAGATAGGATTTAAACCACTGGAGAGCAGATCCTCTGATCCCTATGTCCTGCTCTAGTCTATGGAGTAAAATACTGTGGTCGATAGTATCAAAGGCTGCACTGAGGTCCAACAGGACCAGAATAGAAAGTAGTCCCTTTTCTGAGGCCAATAACAAGTCATTAGAGACTCTAACTAGTGCAGTTTCCGTACTGTGGTGGGGTCTAAACCCCGACTGAAAGTCTTCAAAGAGGCAGTTGTCCTGTAGGTGGCAGTAAAGCTGCTTAACTACAACTCTTTCTAGGATTTTAGAAATAAAGGGCAGGTTTGATATCGGTCTATAGTTGGCCAAGATGCTAGGATCCAAACTGGGCTTTTTCAGAAGAGGTTTAACAACTGCATATTTAAAAGACTGTGGCACGTAACCCGTTTCCAGAGAGGCATTTATCATTGTTAATATAGAGCTACAGCTAGACTGTGATATTACTGCCAAACCACCTCCTTTCCCTGAAATCCTGGATTTCTGATAGTTAGCATAAGTGGGGGGGCTTGCTTCATTCAATCTAACATAGTCATCCTGTTGGAGCCAGGTTTCTGTTAAGGCTAAAAGACTAAGGTTGTTATCAATGATTAACTCATTGACTAAGAGGGACTTGGAGGAAATGGATCGAATGTTTAATAAACCGCATTTAATTACATCATAATTCTGCTTGTGAGAACTGCTGTCTGTCACTTTAAGGTTTCTATGACGGGCTCCTTTCATTTGTCTTTCAGCACATAAGCTAACGCTTGAACCTGCTTGACTTTCCCTGCATGGGTTTTGCACCGGCACTAACCCTAAGGGAGGCTCAGAGGAGCGTTTTACACTGCTGCTCTGCGCCCGGGTCTCGTCTCTGGATTGTCAGGTTAACAGACTAAGGCTAGCAGAAATGTTTCTAGAAAGAAGAGCGGCACCGTCCCGGGTGGGATGGACGCCGTCTCTCCGCATGAGACCGGGCTTCCCCCAAAACGCGCTCCAGTTATCCACAAAACCAACGCTGTACATTTCATCACTGACTAAGTTCGGCAGGGGACCAGAGAAAATTACAGTGTCGGACATCGTCTTAGCCAGTTTACACACCGAAGTTACGTTTGACTTAACCACCTCTGATTGTCTCTGTCGGGCATCATTACCGCCTGCGTGAGTCACGACTCGACGGAACCTGGACTTACTCTGAGCTAACATCCTAAGGTTCCCCTCGATGTCACCAACTCTGGCCCCCGGATAACACCTGACTGTAGCCGCTGGGAGCTCCACGTTTCTAACTTCAGAAGAGCCTATAACCAGAGTTGAGTGTTCAGCGGGTGTGTCGCTGAGGGGGGAGAACCTATTACTAACGTGGAGTCTCGGGTGCTCTAAGTCTTTGCGTTTAGCACTATGTTTCCTCCCAACCGGTACAAACCCCTGACTGTCTCCCGGCTGTTGGGAGGGCGCTGGGGTGCTAACTAAGGTAGCCCTGGCAGCGCGGCCCGCGCTACGAGTAACGACCTGGCTAGCCGGCTTAGCTTGCACTGTGCGGAGCTGCGCTTCTAACTGCTCCAGCCTGGCCTCCAAGTCTAACACAAGACTACACTTAACACACCTACCGCTATCTTCACTAAAGGAGGCAGGGTCATCACTAAACATATGGCACATGGGGCAGGAGAAAGGAGGAGAGGCAGAAAGAGCGGTGGCCATGCTAGGTTCTAAGCTAAGGCTAGCTGTGTTTAGGTAAAGAGAAGTGGTCTATTTAGCAATATGAGAAAGTGAACAGCAAGCGGTTTAACAGTGGTGAATTCGCTAATAAAAGGTACTAGATGTGAATATTAACCCATATAACCCTTAGAGTAAGCAATAGTAGTCAGGCTAATGCCAAACAAGAGGACAGCAGTCGCACACGACTAGAACTGGCACTGGGAATAGCTCACCTGGAAATGACGTCACAGGAAACATTTCTTTAAAAAATTAAAGAAATGTAATAACGAAATCAGATTTTTGATGTCATTTTTATTTTGAGGATTTGAACAAAAGAATGCTCCCCTGGCATATCTGAAGTTTAATTTGTAAATTTGTGTTTTGTAATGTACTTTAGTTTTATACAATAAAATTAAAAAAGGTGTCATGGTGTTAGCAGCAAGGGATTGTGGGACGCGGTTTCCTGATCTAATTAGGGCTCAGCATGAACTTTTCTGTTTGCCCACGTTTCTTTTCATATGGCAATTTTGTTCCACCTTAGTTCATTCTTCCTGTTATGTTGTTTCTTTATGCTGCACCATGAGTGTGGAAGGGAGAGAGGTTGATGACTTCTGTGCAATGTTCAATGTGGTGCGTGTTTTAAGTAAACAGGTTTGGATTGCTAGGAAGGAATCGATGCTCTCAGCTAAGCTTGATGTCTGTTCCTCTCTGAACCTGTTCAAAGACGAGGCTTTCATGGGTCACGGACATTTCTGCAGCGCAGCCAATATATTGATAGCTCTACTTTTTGACAGCTTGGCTCCCGATTTGCCCTCTGAAACCGATGAACCTGCTTGACGTTACAAAGTTTTTTCTACGCATTCTTACAGCATTGGAAAACATTTATAATGTTTGTATCTGGTTTTTCCTCCTACATAAACCATATTAAAACAAAAAATATATTTTTCTCCACCATCTTTTTACATTTTCAAACATTTTTGAAAATGCTCCAGGGAGCCACTAGGGCAGCGCCAAAGAGGTGCTCCTGCGCCGCGGGTTGCCGACCCCTGCCTTAGACCCTCCTTCTCGGTAAGGAAAAACTCCTAAAAAAATAGAAGAAACCTCAGGGGTGCCCACACGAAGGAGGGATCCTCCCCCAGGATGGACAGGCGAATACCAGAACTCTTAGAGAAGAACTAACTAATCTAAATCTACAACTACATGTTTAAATGGTCCTCAGATTACAATAGAATTGATAGAAACCACAAAAGTAGAAACTGTAATCATGATTTAGTGAAACATGACAGACAAAAGATGAGAATTTAAAAAGTTTAGGACTCTTATTTAAATCTCACACTTAAGCATGTCTTGACTTGAGGATCCAAAGATGAACACTGATGGTAAAGCTTCACAGCAGAAGGTTGAAGCTTTAGTCCAGCTGTACTTTTTCTTCTTTGAACCCTGCAGACTGCACTGCAGCCTGACTGTTAGAAATGAGGAAATTAGACAGTAGCTGCAGTTCCATGTGCAAAATATCTTGATGGGATCAATGGTCGGATTAGAATCCAACCGTGTACATGGGCCCAGAAAAACCTTTTCCGATTAGAACAAACGTTCAGATGCGCAGCACTCTCGGTCGGAATAAATCATTTGGGCATGCGCAGTTTCTGTTTAAAATACCTGAAGAGGAAATGAGTCCCACTGTAAAGAAGCCGAGCTGCCACATGCATATGTGTAAAGATGATCTTCTAAATGTGCTTTTGTTAATGTTATAGTTATTATTAAGCGCCTGTTTGCTCATCATTTTATTTTTAATCTGTGTGGTCGGTGCTTTTTTAGTTTAAGAGCGAAGCTGGAAGGAGGTTTAAGAGAGGCTAACACGCTAACAACAACATTAGCCTGGATGAACAGAAATCCATGCAGGAAACGCTGCAATCTGCATGTTTGCTGCACATAAACATGCGGGAATAACATCAGCCTTTATTTAGTCGGGACACGACTGGAAACACAAATCCATGTGATTGTTTGAACGGTCTCTAAGGACTGAACAGCATTTCTGCTTTAAGCTCACACACCGCCCCAAAGCCGCTGTGAGAGCTGGATGTCCAAGCTCTGCTCAGAGACCCGGTTCTCCTGAGAGACCCGGGTCGGGACGGATGGCAGTCCCAAGCCTCCCACAACAACAAAGCATCCTCCCCTCCCCTCAAACACAAAGCTATAAGTCCGGCTGCTCTGCTCGGAGACACGGTTCCCTCCGTCTGGGAGCCTGGACCGTGCAGGGTCCGGACGTCAGGGGGCACGAAGCGCTCCTCCCCAGCGCCCCCCTCGCGGGGGTGTCAGAGAAGATAGGAAGGGAGAGGCGAGAAGCCCGCGGGGCGAAGGCCGAGCCCAGAGGCGTCCGCAGAGCAGCTGGTCGGTCCTGTTTGAGCTCCAAAGCTTCTCTGGAGGGAAACATCGTCTATGTGTGACGTTAAACCAGAGCAGCAGTGACACATGATCAGAATGAACCGTTTACATGAACAACGACGGGATCAACAATCAGTATAACCATCTATCTCCATCGGAAAGAAATGTTGATCTGAACGAGTCTGATGGGGGCAGACTATTCTGAACGGCGTGTTCACGTGACGCATTTTACTTCTGATCAGGCGTTCATTCCGATTACTTTTGTCCGTGTAAATGCAGCTAGTCAGAGTGTAATTAACACAGACGTCCTTTTACAGCATTTAGGGATCTCGTGCACACCCTGTGCATGCACCACAACTACAGTGTGGTGTAAGGCCGCCGTACGACAGAATCACCTGCTCGTCATAAATGCGTGGAACTTCCAATATCATTATGAATACATTACGATACCACACGCATGACAATGGTACGTTCCATTTTCTTGACGTCTCTTGAGGTGGCCGTACGAGCCTCAAGGGAACTGTAGACACACCTGCGCCGCTCCGCTCTACAGCCCTCCACGGACCTGGACAACCTGAAACCCCGCAGGCTTGAGCTGATGACACCCAGATTTAGGGCTTTCAAAGGTTTCTGCACCCAACCAAAGTTAGGGCCTCCAAAACTCCATCAGAGCTGAAGCTGCAGTGACGGTGCTCCAGTGCTTTTGTCAAACCGTGTTTAGCTCTGCTGTTGATCTTTCAGCGATTCGGATCCTGACAATAACGACATCTTCTGACAAAAGGCGTGAAGTCGGAGAACGTGCTGCTTTAATGCAGTTTGGATTAGTGTCATGGCTTATCTGCAAGGACAGTCGGTGCGGCGGAGTCATTATCAGTCCCAGCTGTGCTTCGCCGTCTGTGATAAGTTACAGCCTGAAACACATCTGCTCTGACAGGGAAGGCCATCTCCCCGAACACCTTTGAAATCCACTTCTCAATGTTCTGCCACAAATAAGCGGGAATCCATAAACACTGATGTCGAATGATGTTTATGTGGCACGCGTGTCTTCCTGCTGTGGTTCAGAGTTACACGCCGCGGTTTAATTTCCGTGACATGACTAAAGGTATTTTAATAAGTCAGAGCCTAGAGACAGACGGTGATGGTGGTGAAGGCCTGGATCAAACCAAAGCATCGCAGCTGTAGAAACTATCTGGAACACAGAGAGATCAAGATGAAAGTCTGATGTGATTGGCTGAGAGGAAAAGGCGGGTAGATTATCTGTTGGTTCAGAATAAAGTCGTGATGATGATGATGGACGTGTAGAAGTGAAGAAGATCCTCATAATGGAAACTCTGGCAAAGCATCATTTTATTGATGATCAAGTATCAGGAAGAAAAAAAAAACTATAATGACATTTTCATGGTCTGGGTGAATTCTGGACTCTGATTGGCTGCAGAGTGTCCATAGAAAGTTATAGGGACGTCTATAAAAGCAGAAATTATTTGTTGATATACATTTTTTTGTGGATATAAATAAATACATTTATTATTTATAAATAATTATTTATTATATGTGTTTTTGCAATTCTTTTTCTTTGTTTTTTTTTTCCGTTAATTTATCTTCTTCCGTTTATTCACAGGGATGCTGGAGCCTATCCCAGCCACGTCGAAGGCAGGGACGCCCTGGACAGGTCATCAGTCTGTCGCAGGGTAGAGTATCCACAATCACACACCCACACATGGATTAACCAATGAACCTTTGAAGCATGTTTTTGGATGGTGGGAGGAAGCCGGAGAAAACCCACGGGGAGAACATGCAAACTCCACCCCCTTTGGTGTTCTGGTTCAGGTCCAGGGGCCTTCTTGCTGTGAGGCAAGAGCGATAACCACTGCAACGCCGTTCAGCCTGTTTCGTTTTCATTTCTTAAAAGTATAAAATGCTTTTTACATTGGAAAAGTGCTATACAAATAAAGTTTTCGTTTAATGTGTTGAATGCCATAAATCCTTCAACCATTGTTTTCCTGTCTCTCTTTCTTTATTCTAGTATCTTCCACCAGCTTTTTGCTGCTTAACTCCGTCTACAATCTTTCATCTATTTCAACCATTCATCTATTCAAACATTCAGCTCTTTCAGCTTTTTCCAGCTGTGTCTTTTGGTTCTTCAAATCCTTGAACTTTTCCAGATATTCCAGATATTCCAGGATTTCTGCCTCCATTGAAATACATGGGGGATCCTTGGAGCAGAGGCTCGCTGGTTCGATACCCGGCTCTGGTATTTTTCACAAACATTTTTTTTTGTCATTGTGCTGTTTTCACTTCGTTTATGGTCAACTTTCTTTTGTTTTGCCAATTATTATGACCCTATAAGTGTCATTTTTATTCAGCGTTATCTCCTACATATTTTACCATCTACAGTTGGAGATTTGTCAGGAGTTTTGTTCATCTGGGTCAGAGCTGAGCTTTTTGCTTTTTACTTCTGGATTATGCAGGATGGAGCTGTTGCTCGTGTGGAAGAACGGAGCTCTAGAAGCTTTAACTGCATTTCACGGTCAGAATGTGTGAAATCTGCTCCAAACTCCGTTTAACAGCATCCCCGAAACTAATGAGGCCGTTCTGTCGCTGCCTTCACACCCATTTGTCATAATTAGCTCAACTTTGGTGAACTCTGACTTCTGCTTGTCGTTATTTTCCCAATAATTATGCTCAGACGTTCAGACTAATGACTGTAAAAGCCCAAGAATTAGATAAACTAATGTTTATAGAATCATAAAGTGTTAGAACGTTGGGCTCGGCCTAAATGAGCAGTCTTTGGTGAAAAAGAGAGGAACGCGTCCATATCAACACATTTAAACTCTTCATTTTGAAGCAAAAGAGGAGATTGTGATCTTTTTTTTTTTTGGTAAAAATATTATCAGAGAAATCTCCTCTGATCAGATCTGCAAAGGTTCATGTTTTATTCAGTGAGAACCTGCTGAGCATGTTGGTCTTTCAGGGTTCCTCTCCACACCTCAGAACCTCCCCGATGGGCCCGACTGTCGGCACAAACATTTATCACAGAAGTGCCTTCATTTTGAGTTTTCATCCGGCACTTTTGGGAGACGCCTCATCTGAAGAACGGCCTCCTCCGGTGAATTGACGGGCTGACCTTCGTTCCTGCAGATAATGAGAGTGAAAAGCAAGTAAACAGCTTTTTGCCGTTTTCTCCCCCCAGAGAGACCTGGGCAGACCAGAGGAGCGGGAGGCTCGCAGCTCATTACTGTGGGGGGGGGGTCGCAGAGGAGCGAGGTTCTCTGGAAGGAGGAAACAACAAACATCATCTTTCCGGTGCCACCTCCTCTTCCTCCTCCTCCTCCTCCTCCTCCTCCTCCTCCACTTAGCAGAGGTTTAGGAAGATGACATCGTTCAAAGTGGGAGAATTATATTAAGCCTTCCTCTGGTGTTGCTCTAAGCCGCCGGGGCTTTTCTGTGAGCAAACACAGTGAGGTGAGCAGGCAGGACAGAGCTCGCCTGGGGAGATGAAAATCTGTGGCTGAGGGCGCGCCGCGCTCAGAGCTGTCATATCTGTTTACTGCTTAGCGCCACGCCGGGCGTCCGGGGACGCCGCTTTACGCCCAACGCCACTTTGGATTTCCTCACTCGACTTTCCCTCCTTAAACAATTAGGAATCATCCACATGGTAGCAGCAAACGGTCTGATCAGAGATCCACGATTCCTCTCTTGTGTCTGAGTTAGCTGTGCTTGTTAGGAGGATTTTGATTGGCTTTCTCCCTGAATGATGCTGTTTTGATTTGGAGAATCTCAGACTGTTCTCAGGTTTAGCTCTCTTGGCATTCATTAGCATAATCTGTGTTTCTGCTCAGGACGACCTCACAACTTCCAAAGATTGTCTTTGCTGTCTGCTTTTGTTCTGAAGAACGGCGCAGACGTTTCTCCCATTGTTGGTGACAGTGGATGCAGTTTATTATTGCTAGAAACATAACGAGGTCTGGAAGACTTTGTGTGTTTGGGTTACTTCATGGAGGACAGCGTCGTGAGCAAACATCAGTGTGAAGCTGCTTTGTCACAAAAATGTCTCCTAAATCAGGGATCATCTGACCAGGATTCTGTCCTGTAACCGTCAGATTACCTGCTGATGCTGCCTTCACGCTGACCTGGATTATCACGTCTAATCTGGCTCCGCCCACTCTGTTAGGGCACACAGGACAGTGTCTGTATGACACGAGTCCAAAAGAGCGTTCACCACATGCATCGGTTTATGTGTGGGCGGAGCTACCACTAAGCTTGATTTTAAGGGCTCACGCTGAGTCATGGAAGACGTTTAGAGACCACGTTTCTTTAATTTGAAGAGTTCTACAAAAGACTCTGCAATCATGTCTCCATGTCTGGGTTCATGACATCATTCAGAGATTCTCCCGCCATCCACTGCAGGAGCTGCGTCTGAATGGCGGCGCTTTTAGCGGTACTTCCTTCTCTCTGCACTGCAGTTGAATGTTTTGCTGGATTAGTCCACCAAATGAGAAATTACAATAACAAATGAAGGGAAAGACTTTGTTGTTGTGTTTTGGTGCAAATTTGAAAAAACCATGAAGCTCAGGACGAGCTCAAAATGTACCACTGAGCCTCTCCTCCATGTTGGTTTGGACTCCACCCACTCGTCACATCATCAATCAGTCAGTTTATTTATGTCAGGTGACACAGAACCTGATGTTTCCCCTCTGACTGTCCGATCAACTGACATCCCGTCAGTTGCTTGTTTTTTTTATTACGGGCGATTACGATGACGCCTGGTGGGGGGGTCCACAAAGAGAAGCTGCTGGCCGTCCGTGCGTCAGGGAAAGGTCCGGCAGCGTTAAAGCAGCTCAGACGGGTGGACGGTTTGTGGGGCGTTGAAGCCTCTGGAACATCCTTCCAACCTTACATTCAGCTTTCATTGATCTGGCCTTTGTTGTTGAAGGACGAGATGCATAAATCAACGTGTTTTATGGATCTGCTACTTCTTTATCCGAAACTCCTGAAGCAAATGTCTGAGCAGAGTTTTTATCTACAGCTGGAATTCAAACATTTCAACAACTTCAGGCAGATTTATTCATTCACTGCAGAAAATGAAGAGAGTTCCCGACACATTTGAAAGTCTTGGACGGCTAAAACCTATTAGCAGGTTGATTTAGTGCTGCGTCTTCTGCAGAAATGCAGTGAATGTACTGACCAAGCCTGCGTCCAGAGCGTGCAGAAATGTGAGAGTCGATGCAGCCGGCTGACAGACGACACTCTTCACAGTCTCTGACGCTCCCTTCAAGCACCGACCTGACTGACAGCTCCCATCACACATGCAAAGTCACAACTCTGTTTGCCCAAATGAACAGAGGACTGTAAACAACGGCGTTCCTGTTGGGCTGTCTCTGGGGCCGAGGAAAAGAGTTCAATTCAACAACACTTCTTCTATGATAAAACATGCAATCTGTTCAAATTCCACAGTCCTCCTCGCTTCATATCAGATTAAATTGTCCGTCTAATTAGACCAACATGTCGCCTTTCATGAGGAATAGGAATGGCTGCTTCAGGACACAAACATATGATGATGTTCTGAGGGGCACAGTCATGTGGAGCAGAAAATGCATTCGGTAATGAGCTTTTATGTTTTGGAGCATAAAAACTGGAAGACGATCTCCCGGACCAGAGAAACTCTTTACGATTGAAAGAATAGGACAAAAGAAATGATTTTTATTCTCACAAGAATGAGACACGACAACCACAGGTTTCACACACTAGACTGTCTGATAAGAATTATCCAACTGAAGTCAAAGATTTGACCTTTTCAAAGAAGATTTTCACATTAGTGGATTTTAAAATGAAAACTTCAGACAAATAAAAACATGTAAAAAAAATACATTTTCATTTTCATACTAGTTACCTAAACAGTTAGTTGCAAATTGCATTTATTTACACATGTGTGCATTAAAATAGACTTTTTTTTTGCTATTTTATTGTCATTGCTGGGTTTTTGAATCTTAACCCTTTGATGCACAACATGGGTCAAAAGTGACCCGGCTGAGTTTTTATTTCTGATATCTTTGCAATAAATGAATAGTCTCATTCAGTTGTCAAGGTTTTCTTCAACTGACTTGTTTTAGACCATCACACGTGATTATTTTATTTTTTCCTTTGAGCACCTCCAAAAGAGCAGATAAATCCAAACCATTATAATAAAATTATTTTTACTATTGAGGCAATGGGAAGATGTGGGTTTAAAAACCCAACAGAGCCACCATCCAGCCTGAAGAGAGCATCAGACCGGAGGAAGAGCTGTGCGATCTGACCGCTATCCAAAGACAGGACAGTCAAAAGGTGCTGCTTTCACTGCACCAGAACAAATATCACATTATAATGTGGGAGACATGAAACAACGAAGGTCGCAATGTGTGTAAACGGATGTGCCACAAGTTGTTAAGCTGTTGTGTTATCAGAGGCATGTGTTACAAAATGAAAATAACCATGTTTCAATCAAAGACATCAATGTTTTTCCCGACTCATTGCAAAAATATTGCTTCAAATCAAATGTTGTAATGATAGTATTAAGTAATTTAATTCAAATGAGATGACTGGTCATCCGTGGATGTAAATTTGTTGGTAAAAACCATTCTCTTCCATAAAGTATGAAAGAAAAAAATGAAAATAAAAATCTGTGTTAAAACAAAAAAAGATATGTAAAGAATACTTGGAATGTTCAACAGTAAAAATATATATTTTAAAAGATACAACCAAATAAAAACTCAGCCATCATAAAGTAACCTAGAAAATGAATGCGGGTCATTTTTGACCTATATTATGCACTAGAGGGGGTGTGGAAATGTTGCGCATCAAAGGGTTCAGAAATTCAGAGAATTGAACACATTTTAGGTAACTCCTGTTCTCTCAAAATACAGTTTATAACTAAAAGTGGGTTCTAGAAAACTGACAGGTGATTGGACGCTCAGGTAATGTGTCAAAGGAGGGGGGGGGGTCTATGTGTAATAAACTTCCCCACAACGAACCTTCTGTGACTCACGTCAGTGTGGTGATATCTGGACTTTAATGTACACCTCCCTCGTTTTTAACTAAGTTGCTGAAATTCTGAATTGAATGGTCGTGCCTAGCCCGGGTCATCATGCTACCACTGCCGTGCTTGACACACAGAGGCTTTGTTCTAGGAAGGGGCAAATATCCTGGATGAATAGAGAACCAGTTGTTGTCTGAACAGTCTTGCGTTTGGTTTGTATCTCCAGCCGTATTTATTTTTCTGTTGATTAGAATTGGGACGTGCTAGAAGGGGTCAGTGGGGGGAGGGGGTGACACGCACCGTCTGCAGATTTTTGTTTGCAGAACCCGATTCTCTCAGAAACCTGTTTGCTAATTGTTCTCTACTTGAGGACATTTGTTCCCAGCCGTGTTCAGATTCTCATGAAAATCCAGGATTTCCTCTTTAACACAAGTGCAGTTGGGTGGATCTGATGGGGTTTCCACGGCGTGTGACGGATTCAAGTCTGAACATGTGAGGAGGAGGAGGAGGAGGAGGAGGAGCAGCCGTGTTGTGAAGGAGCAGAGTGTGCCGACAGTAAATCAAACCTTCTTTGAAGATAATCAACTTGTACACCTCAACACAATCAGCTCCTCCTGTATCATTACATCTTGGCGTGCTCCTCACCCCAGTCATAATAATTAACCTCCTTCATTTAGCTCAGTGGGTTACTGTAGGCCTGTCGGTGCAGCCAATCAATTCCCGCATAATTACATCAAACAGATACAGGAGCGAAGCAGCAGAATCCGCTCCGTCTTTGGCTGATGACGGATGGCAGCTCCGTTCCTGCCCCACATTCATATTCATAACTCCCAGTACGATTCCCGCAGGACTGGGTTTTGTTAGGGGCTCAATAAATATTGAATGAGAGCTAATAGTTGGGGTTAATTGCTGAAAGGAAAGGTGAAAGCAGTTATTGACGAGCGAGTGTGGGGGTGAGGAGCAGAGGTCAGGAGGCAGAAGAGGGGGATTTGTGACCTCATGAAGCCCAAACAATGTGGAAGACGTGATCTGACAAAAACCTGGAAAATACTAAAATGACTTTATTCAAAACTATTTTGTTAAGGTTTTAAACCCTTAAATGCTTTAAAGTTTCAGCAGTTTTATCAAAACAAATTACCTTAAAACTGAAAAATGATTTATAGATGACATTAAATGTACAAAAATACCTTTTTCAGGGAAAATGGGATGGGATTTAAACAACAGTTAAACACGGAGGTGGAAGTGTTATGGTTTCTGGCTCCATGGTTGGTTCCTTCCACAGAGTAAAACTCATCCTGATCCAAAGCCGAACCATGGCACGTCCATGCAGAACCTCCTGCTGTTGACCCGGTACAGTTCAGGCTGCAGCAATGACCCCAAACGTCAGTCCTGGCGGCGCCAGAGCGGCGTCTGATGGGTTTTGGTGATCAGAGTGTTTCCCCCATCGGTTGAAGAACTCCTGCCTTTCTGTTTTTAGGCCTGAAGACCTTCGACCGTCTACTTTTGGATGAAGCGCAGCAGAGACGGGTCTGGACCGAGCTGCAGGACGGATGTTCTGTCGGCATCGGTGGGAATTCTAAAGGAGCGGTTGACTTTGGGAGAAGTGCACGTCGGAGCGCCGCCGGACTGATGAGAAGATCACGCACGACAATGGGCTCGGCTCCAAAGCACCACAGCTCCTCTGAGCTCCTTTGTCTGCTCTTTCCAGTCAACCCACAAGAGATTTGGGCAAAATCAAAGTCTTCCCTCCTAAAGTGAAGCAGTTAGAGATGTGAAGCAGAAACGACATGTTGGTTTGTGATGTGAAGTGAATTAAAATGCTAATTTAAACATGAAGGTAAACAGCTTTCATGCTCGTCTGACTAAAATGATCAAATGCGTTTGTCTGCTGCAACAAAACACCAGTGATGCTGCAGTGTGGGCTCTGGAGGATGGATATCTAATTCTGTTTAACGCCTGTCGCATCGCCCCCCTTCACTCAGCCCTCTGGTGGGAGGAACCAAGAGGAGGGGAAGAATTCAGGATTCTCCTGAGCAACTCTTATCATATTTGTTGATCCAGAATCTTCTCCTTTCTTTTCCTTCTTCCCACAACCATCCCAACAGTCTTTGGACTTCCAAAATCACAGAGTCCTGTTGTAAGATGCTATTTCACTGTTTGCTCTGGCATCAAATGAATTCAAATGTGATCTGCTGAGCGGAAAAGCGTCTCTTTGAAAGAAGCTGAAAGCGTCAGAGAAGGAAAACTCCCAAATCCTGTCCATCACTGCGTATGATTCCTCCAGAGAGCCTCTCCTCAGCCGCATGTTTTCTCTATTTCAGGTCACACTCAGAAGGACGCCGCGGAGACGAGAGGAGGACGAACAAATTAGAGAAATGAGAAAAGCCTGAGGAGAGGTGAGGAAGGAGCGCGAGGAGCAAACACGACAGCTCCGCCGCAATTCACTCTTTTCTATCAAGTTTTGCAAAGAGGAACGGAGCGTCTGCAGAAGGTCACCACAGCTCTGTGATGGAAGAAAGGCTCAGGTATTAGGCTGGCAAAGATTTTCAGATGGATCGTCTGAATGTTCCCATCACGGCCAGGACTCCATTACCATACGGAGTTTAGGCAAACGTGTGGAAAGAAACAACAAATAGGTGCCAAAGTAAAGCATTCGAGGTCCTTTGATTCATTTACCTTCATAGTGCACGAAACACGAGAAAGCATTAAAGTTATTAATATTCTAGCCTTGAAATGCTTCAGACTAAGCTGTTATAAAATGTTAGGAATGTAATAATGAAAGTATCTGATCCTCTGGACTGACAGCAGTGGCAGAGTTTGCTTTGTCCTCTTTTTTTGACTTTCATTAAAGCTAAAGGAAGGACACCAGGAGGGCGAGACTGAGAATGCTGATAAATGCCCCCCAGAAGAGAAGTAACCCAACAGGCCAACACCACGTCGTTTCAAAAACTGCTCATTGGGGGGGCGCTGTTTTCTAGAACGAGCTCCGACAGAGGAGAGCAGAGCGGGAAGAAGCACAGCAGCCGGTCCTGCTAACATCCAGACAATCGAGCAGAGAGCTCTGGTGCGACCCATCAGTCCATCCTCTGAATCCCTCTGGGGGTCACACGGTTGCTGGAGCCTAACCTACTATTGGGCGAAGGCAAGGTTCACCCTGAGCAGGTCATGGCAGGACCACATAATCACATCAGTGGGTCAAAGCGCCGTCCTGTCTGGACAGGAAGTCCAGGTTCTGAACTTTGGGAACCAGAAGATCAGAGCTGTGAAGCTGCAGCATCAAAGACAGATTATTGGTGAAGATGGACGAGACATCTAAGTGTAACACTCATATTTACTAATAACAGAGTTTGAGTCAAACATATATCTACATTTTTAATTACACTTGTTTTCAAATGTTTATTCTATTAAAGTAAAAATGCTGTTCAGCCAGGTTTGGATGCAAAAACATTACATTTCTTCATTTTTGATTCAAACTTTTATCAAGAATGTCAACAAGAATGTCAACAAGAATGTCCCCAAACTAAGATCCAGGATCAATAATCCAGAATGTGCCTTGTGGAGTTCAACCATCAGTCCAAAGATGCCTGAAGGGAATAGAAGAGATGATTTACTACACTGTCACCTCAGATTAGTTAATCCTTTGACTGATGTCTTCATTAAATGACGCTCAAGCGAATCAGAGTCCAAAGAGAGAATGTGATAAAAAATAAGACGATGAATTAGGACCAAATAGAGAGGAAGGCCTGAAGAAGAAGAGGTCACTCAGAGGATACGCAGTCATCCATACGTGGATTTATAATTTAAAATGAGCCACTTTTCAGTCTCCAAATCAGCACTCTGTGATGCCTGCAGACTGTTCCGCTCATGCGCTCGTCATCTGCTGCTCATAATGGCAGCATTAGCCGCCAATGGGATCCGTTAATTGAAAATCCAGGAAGATGGCTCCCATTCTCATCCATTTTACCAAAAATCATTTTTTCCAGTTATCATTGGGATAAATTGACAAATTTCTGCAAAGAACTCCTTTCAACTATTTTTGTCAACGACATTTAACCAAAATACTTTGAGAAGGAACATCCTTTTTTTTCTGACGGTCCAGCCTCGACTGAGGCAGGAATGGAGCAAATGTATGGAGTTTCTGCAGTAGATCAGCATCAAAGGACAGGAAGGCTTCTGCCGAAGCCGTGTCAAGATCTTTCTCTGTTTTTTAAAGTGTTTCCAAAAGGAAAAAAGAAACAGTCAACAGCAAAGAATCTAACAAAGTGCAGTTTAATTATCCAGTCACATTCTTTTTGCAAACAAAATACTCCAAACTGAAACAAACTGCAACTCTTTGACTTCCAGATTGAAGCCCTTTTCTAAGTGGAATAAACAAGCTGCAGGTTTCTCTGACCTTTCTAACTAGTTGAGTAGAATTAAACTAGTTTTTCCTGTTTTTTCAAGCATCCTTATGAACTGAAGCTGAAAGTAGTTGTCTGCATGAGTCCAGACTGCTGATCTAAGCATCATGGGATGTTTGATAAGTTTTTTTGGTAAAAATGGAATTTCTAACTTTTTAGTTCTGCAGATTTTCATTTCTTTTCATTTTCATTCGTTTATGTTTGACTTGGCTGTTCAGCTCTGAACGGGGGCTTGTCCAGGATGGGTCACCACAGCCATGGACTGAGGTTGCTGAGTGTGCTGAGGGTCTTCTGTCAGCAGGTCAGAGGTCATCCTTTCCATCCGTTCTGCGTGAGCGGTGAAACGCAGCGCAGGCGGACAGCGTCAGTCTTTTCCAGAGACGGCGGGCAGCATATGGTGGCTCCTGACTGCAGATAACCATCTGTGCTGAGGCTCGGCGCAGCTGCTGGTGACGCCGTCTGCTCCAGGACGTTGATAATTGGCGCCCGTACACACATTGAGTTACACAATCCAACACTTTGATGGTTTGTTGTGAATCAGTGTAATCTCTGTGTCACGCTTCCACATCAAATAGTCCTCCGTCAGATCTGAAGCATCACATTTAGACCTTTCATCTCCTTTCTGGGATCACTTTCTCCAGCTTTAGCTTTTCCTTTTTGGTTAAAGCCAGGAGAAATGTTTTATCTTTCTTCTGGCTTGTAGGAAAATGTATGACGAAGCTGAATTATATCCTCCAGATCTGACAGTTTCATCATTTCTTTACAGAACTCTCCGCTCTGAGGACGGATTTGAGGGAAATCCTTCTTCTGTTGTGGAAAGAACCTCCTGCCGGGCTTTCCTCTTCCTGCTGTTAAGGAAATTCTTCAATCGTTTTTATGTCGAGTTTGCGGCCAGAGCAGACTGAGTGGACACCCCTAATTCTACCTTTAGGCCCCAGATCCTTTTGGGGGTCATGGGGTTGCTGGAGCCTAAATCTGCCTTCCTTACAAAAGGATTTGGACTGATTTAAAAGCTCCACGCTGCAGATACATAGTTCTGTTTAGGATAGATCAGCAAACCGTACAGATGGCCTCCTCTTTGATAAAGGTGAGTCCAGCAGCACTTCTGTTTACCTGAAATTCTAGATTCTTTTCTGGGAACATCTACGTGAAAATTATTGACTTCCAACACAAATGACCCAACAAATGAGACCCATAGAACTCACTTAAACAGGTTCTGGATTTCTCATGTGTATTCATCTATTTAAAGGTAAAAGTATTATTTCAGTCAAACCCCGCACTTGGTACGATCCATGTTGCTGCTCTGCCACACCTGTAGAGGGGGGACTGCAGGTGGGAAGGCTGACGATAAGCAGACAATTCAATTCAGTTTTATTTGGAGCCCAAATTCACAACAACAGTCGTCTCGATGGGCTTTGAATTGAAAAAGTTAAACATTAAATCAAAAGGATCATGAATACATAGAAATCAATGGGAAAAGACTAAACTGAACTAACAAACTGACTAAACTAAACTGGACATCCCTGCCCTTTGACCCCCCTTCTCTGTAAGGAAAAACTCCTAAAAAAACAGATTCCAGAAAAAAAGCAGAAACCTCAGGGGTGTCCCCATGAAGGAGGGATCCTCCCCCAGGACGGACAGCTGATTACCAGAACTCTTTCTATATATGAATATATATATCTATTAGGTTAACAGGGGGATCTTGAACTTGATTCTAGAATCAACTGGGATCCAGTGAAGAGAAACTAACACTCCTGTGTTAGTTTCTCTTCCATTTCTCATGGAAGTTTCAGCAGCCTCAAAGGTCTTTGCAGTCCTTCAGGTCAAAGGTCACCGTATCAAAGCTTCAACAGCAGCTGAGGAACAGGACCGACCATTTGGATCAGCAGCTCCAGCCTGATGGAGGAAAAGGTGAACCAGGATGTGTGAATGAACTGGATTAGAAGTCAAGAGTCTGACTTTGATGGTAGGAGGTTCTGGAGTTTGTTGATGTCCACCATGACCAGGGGCCTGTTTCAGAAAGGAGGTTAAGTGTAAACTCTGAGTGCATTAACCCTGAAATCAGGGAAACCCTGGGTTTTCCGTTTCAGAATGGGAGGTTTGTTAAACCACAGAAAGCAGAGTAAGTCAAACCCGTTTCTGAAAGAGAGGTAACTTCTACTCCGAGTCAGTGTCCATGGTTACTTATGCTGTGAACCTAACCTGGTCGGGAGCAGGTTTTATTCTCCAAACTCAAGGTTTCTGCCGGTCCCCTCCCCTTTTTAAAGACGAAGCGATATTTTTCGCTTTAACCTTCATTGCCCAAATGTCCGTCACACAGAGACGGTCTAAGTGACAAGAATGGCTTGTTCTTTTTTGTAGGACCCAATAGACGAGGAGGCTGCATTAATTCATAGAGAATTACATTTACCTCGTACGAGGATTTTGAGATGACTCGATGTTTTGTCATTTCCCCGTACGTTTTTGTTTGAGCGTTACCGTTTGTCGTTGCAGTCAATCACATATATACAATGAAAACAACATTAGATAGATATTGCTATGTAGATGTTTCATATGTCAAATATTGTCAACAAAGCCTACATCCATGACATGCTCACATTTGACCTGATTGAATTATGTTTTTATACTTCATTTTTAGCTGCTGCCATGTTCTTTTAATTCCTGCAGGATTGCATCTACAATGAAATCAGGGACATTGAATTAGATTAATGTAACAATTACTTTTTGGAAACACAATTTGCTAGCACTGCTTACTTTCTTAATCCCGTATAAACCTATACCACTTGATCAATACAAGGGTAGACAAAAGTTCACTTTTAAAAACACAATTGCATGTATTAATATTAAACTGACCAACGTTTGCTAGAGGGGAAGGTTAACAAAAAAGTCCTCTAAACATTACCAACGTTAAATGTATTTCCCCCCCCCCAGATTGGTTCTGTACACTATGCAGCATTTCATGCATTTACACCAGGAATGACACTTCAAAAGTACACCTAAATATAGCCATTTTTTATTTCACTCCTTACGCTATTTAAAAAGTTATTACAGTCAATATTTTATAACAATGATTTAAATGCAAACTTAGGCATTAACTTGAGCAGCTATGTTTTCCACGCTAACTGTCTCTGTTTTGCAGATGCAGCGGTGTTGCTTTTCTTCTGGAATATCTGCTCATATTCACTGTAACTCTGCAGCAGCACGTCAAGTTCAGCTGGAGAAAAATACGCAGACCTCTTTTTTTCACTGTTGCCATGGTGACTCGTGATATCTGCGCTCCATTGATAATGGCTTCTTATAGTCGCGGTGCGCACGCTCACCTCCGAATCAGTCCACTCAGAGTTGATTGATCTAACGCGGATCAGCTGCTCTGAAACTGAAAACTCAGAGTTGTTAATCTCCCGATTGACCAACTCAGAGTTCAAGTTCAACCTCAGAGTTGGTTGAACCTCCTTTCTGAAACAGGCCCCTGGAAGCTGTTTTTCTGATCCAGGTTCTACTGGACGCTCCTCCTTTTACCCCCCTGTGGATCATCGGGATGAGACTCGGGTAAAGTCGATCTACGCGCTCCACCTAAATGTGACGGTTTCAGTGTTTTGTGAGTGAAGACGGTATTCTGAAGCAGTGACGGCTGAACGTTTTTAGGTTTAATGTCAGACAATATTTTCATGGTTGGTTTGTTTGTTTTCCTTCCAGTTTCCCTTAACTCTTGAGGTTATTAGAGGTAAATCCACGGATCATCTTAAAATGTACAGTAAACTATAGCCCAGTCAAAATTTGAAAAATAAAATAAAAAATTAGACTAAGCCACTAAAACATGAATAAGTTATTTAGGTCAGACATACTTCCATAGTTTTAAAAGATAAATACATAATATTTGTTAAAAAATGTTCAATGGCCGCTTGCTTGTAGGGTTTGATTAACAAGTTGTTTTTTAGTTCAGTTGAGCATCAAGTTCGTTTGGTCTTGTTTGTTGTAAAAGTGTTCTTTTGCTCCTCAACCTAACCTGTATGCATCTTTTGTTAATTCTGGGATGTGACTTGTTATGTTATTTGTCTGTATAATGATCCATCCAATCAGAGATAAGTGGGTGCGTCCTCAGAGTTACGATGGAAGAAACTCCTCACTGCCGGGCAGAGAGCGGCAGACCGCCGTGAGGAGCGGAGCTGAGCGGTTGTTGTCTACGATTCTCTTCAAGTTCGACGCAGAGTCAACTTTGTGTGTAAAATGGTGGGAACTGTTGTCATGTAAGTAATGATTTTGTTAGATGTGTTTATGGCTACATGTGAAGCAAAATGCTAATTACTAGCTAGCATGTAAGTGTAACGTATTGGGTTAATCTCACTATGTTGGGTAAAAACAACCAAAAACTAACGTTCAAAGTTCTAAAGGGGACTTTTATGGATTGACCAGAGACGAATCTTTTTTGTGGAAGGCTGAACACACCGTGCCGTTCGTCTGAGCCGATCACAGACCTCGGATTCCCGCCTCCTCTGTCCCGCTGCGCAGCCGGATGATGAGCTGAGTTGGCCTGTAGCCTTAGCCCGCCAACCATCAGCTACGTGCACGTGCACGTTCTTTTTCTTCTGCTTGCTTCAAGTGAAATGGCTCTCTGAGTCATCAGGCCTGCAACAATAACAAAGTCCAAGGAGAAAAGGGGGACTAAACACATTAGTTTCTAAGGAACTGATTACCCCCCTCTCTTTTGTTAACATAAACTGTAATTTTTTTATTTTAACTGTGTGGGGGTTAATTTAATAAAGAAAAGAAGACAAAAAATGTTTTAATGTTTAAATTCAAACTATTCTTAGTAGGAAAATTCTAATGTTGCAAAATTCCTGTTAAGTGGAGGCGCCGCCATTTTCCAGCATTTTCTTTATAATAAATGTAGTGATTTTTTTTATTTTTTTTTGTATTTCCAGTTTACCCCTAACATAATCAAAATAGGGGCTGCATGGTGCAGCAGTGGTTAGCGCTCTTGCCTCACAGCAAGAAGGTTCAAGTTCTGGCTGGGGAACCTGAACCTGAACATCAATGGGGGTCCTTTCCGTCTGGAGTTAGCATGTTCTCCAGTGCATGTGTGGGTTCTCTCTGGGGTCTCCGGCTTCCTCCCACTGTCCAAAAACAGGCTTCATAGGTCAATTGGCAACTCTAAATTGTCCCTAGGTGTGGTGGGAGAGTGAATGGGTGTGTGACATGTGTGGCCCTGTGACAGACTGGGGACCTGTCTAGGATGTCCCCTGCCTTCACCCATAAGTGACCGGGATAGGCTCCAGCAGCCCCGTGACCCCGAAAGGGATAAAACGGCAGAAGTTGAATGAATGCATTAGGGTTGGGCGATGTCCCCTAAATTGGCAGTTGACGATGGTTGCAGTCAACCATCGGGATGGACGATGATATCGTCGGGGGGGCGCTATTTATAATTTTTCGTTCTTATCTAATTGCTTTTAATTTAATATAAATTTTAATATATGAAGTAAAAATTACTATTATATAATTTAATTATTATTATTTAATTATATATTATATTATAATTATTATAATTTTTTTCATAAAAGGACATTATAGTCCAGGCTCTGAGAGAAAACTACAGATAACTCAGTTCAGGGTTGAAAGATGAATCCCAGTTTTTTCTTGATGGTTTGTGATACATCATGTCTTTATTTAACACAGTTCAGTATTTTTAATACACAGTGAATCAAAACATTTAAGCTATGCGTGGACTATGCCAGAAAGATCCCCATACCCTCTGTTCATCAGGCAGCTTCCTTCTTCAGGTCCCCCCCACCAGGCTCCACACGATGGGAGACAGAGCATTCTGTGGAACTCCCTTCCTATCAATCTCAGAACATCACACACCCTGGACTCTTTTAAAGACATTTCTATTTAAAAAAATGCTATGACTGCTGATAGTTTTATTTTTTTGCTTGTTAAGTGCTAATTTTTTTAGTTTTAGGTTAGTTTTGTATTAAAATGTGCACATTATTTCTTTTTAATCGAGTTTTATTCATATCTTGTAGCACTTTGAGGTTTCATTTAATGAAAAGTGCATTATAAATAAACTTTATTATTATTATTATGCGCAGAACCACCGCTGCAGTCAAGTTTCGGCGATATATAAATATATTTATATGCTGATCGTCCCGATGGCTTGAATAAAGCATCAGTTCAGAGAGAAAGTTCTCTTACCGCTTGTTTTTGTCCAGATGATGAAGTTAAAGGTTGTTTTAAAGAAGCCGGCGCAGTGATACAAAACATTTAAGCTAGGTGACCGAACTTCTTTTTTCACTGTGCGGTTATCAGGTTTTAATGCATACCCAGCAGCCAATCAGAATCGAGTATTCACCCGGAACATGGTATAATGTGTGATAAATAAAAGTAAATCAGTAAAATGATTTTCTGATTTTGAATACTAATGAAGAATCTGCTGAGTCAGGGAGTCAGTTGCTGTATAAAATGCAGAGCGGGTTTTGTGCACACAAACTTATACCTACCTATATTGCCCCTGGTAGTTGGTTGAATGTGATTGTAAAGGTCTTTGGGCCTTAAAGATAGCTGCAAACCCCCATAAGTGCTGGTCATTTACTACGTCAATGTTCACGTGTTTGCATGATGCAACAGGAAGTGCTTTTACTTGTGGGTGGACGGACATCCTGCCTTCCTGACGACCAGCGTTGTCTTCTGTCGAGGACACATTTGTCTCCAACCACTGCCTCCTACTGAATCAACTCCATCTACAGAAGACATCTGGAGCTTTTCTATGATCCCAGTAAAAAGGGGCGGGGCTCTGGGAGTTGTAGTTTTTAGTGAATTTAAAAACATCTTGACTGAAGTCATTGATGTTGCTGCTTTTCTTTGTGCTTGCTGTTTTAAAATGCAACCATTGAAGACTCAAATACAGAAACAGAATCTGAACTATTTCCCTGCTGCTGAGGAAGGAACCAAAATGTTCTGGATGAAAGTCCAGTTCTGTGTCCCATAAAGGCCTCTGTGGTTCTGTTCTACAAGCACATAAAGACCCAGAGGGACGCCTGGGTTCTGATCCGAATCCTTTCACACACCTAACCTCACGGAGGAGAAGTGCTTCTGAAGGCCAGCAGCGTTTCAGAGGCTGCCTGCTGACCTGGGACTGATCATCATTCATGTGTATGTGCGTGCGTGTGCCGCGAGTCTATGGAGGCTAGAGTCCAACGACCACACAAACGGGTCTCCCTCCTTGAGCTGTGGGTGGTGTTTGTGGATCAGCAGCAGGTGAAGGTGAACAGCTGATGGAGGAGGAGCTGCTGAATCAGACTGCAGCTTCTCACAGATGGATGTCTATCGTCCTCTTCATCAGGCCCAAAGTGTTTCTTCATCGCTCAGTTTGTAAAATGCTGACGCTGTGGCCGTCAGCCATCGCCAAAGAGGTCTCAGCATCCAGTTCTGACCTTAATGACAGAACCTGGACTACAACTTCCTTTCAGGATTATGTTCAGCAAAAAGAAGTTTTCTGAGCACAGACGTAATTCATCACATGAATCCCTCGTTCCCGTGTTTGCTGATGGATGGCGTTCAGACCGTGATGGCGATGGCAGAGTTATTGAACAGGAGGACGGAGTGTTTAGACCATGGAGTGAAGGTGAGACTCCTTCAGGTGGACGTGTTGAGTTCAAGGAAGGGAATTCATGTAGTAGAAAATGATCTTCCTGGGAGACTTTGGACTGTTTATGGAGGATCGTCCTGAGCTTTGGTCTCCATCCACATCACGTCTCCGTCCTCAAACGCATCTGGACCCAGTGGAACCAGAGAAGCTGGGAAGTTTCTCCCAGCAGGACAGGATCCAGACGTCCAACACTGCACAAATACATTGAAGTCATCATTTTCTAGATTGATTTGTCTTTGTCTGCCCCTTTTCATGGATTTTGATTTTCCAAAGCTTCCAACAGAAGAGTTGAGTCTCTGCTATTGATTTAAACCTAAAGTGAGTCGCAGCAGATAAGCAGCAGCACTTATTGTTTCTCTGGGCCTCAGCTGAGGAGGGCTCGGTTGTTTCTTCAGCCTGCATCTGCAGATAACAGACAACAAATGGCTTTGTGTTAATTATTCACCTGTGAGGTAAAGACGCTAACTTAATCCGATTTTTCATCCAAAGTTTTCGTCTGGAGTTGGAGGTGAACCTCAGCTGTGATGGATGCAGGACCGAGTCATGAAGTTTCATCACCAAAGCTCTGCGTGACGTTAAAGTCCCGTTAGCCGTGACTCCAGTTCTCTGCATTCGACCCCTTGAATGTGTCACTCAATCTCCTCTGTGTTGTGTCTCCAGAATGGTTCCGTTTACCAAATCTACGTAATCAATTCTATGTTTTTTTGTTCTATAATAATTTTTCTATGAAGGTTTGAACTTTGAGTTTAAACGAGAGAGAAAAGTCTGAAAATGTTCGTGTCTGTCTGGGAAAAGTGGATAAAGTTTGTAGTGAGGAGGTTTACAGCCTGAAAATGTTAAGAATTAGAAAAGACTAAAGATGACTACTTCTGGGATTTTTGTCCATCGCGGGCTATTTTTAGAATGTAGTTCCCACGATAAACGAGGAAACGCCGTCTTCCTGAAGGAACAGCAGAGCAGAAAAGCACCAAAGACGGACCGCCGTCTGTAAACTCTGTTACGGGAAACGGAGGGAATCTCAGTGAAATACATTTTCAAAGTAAAAATACTGCAGACAGGCTTTTGTCTGCTGGAGTGGTCTCTGTCAGCTCTAATCACGCCATTCATCCGTTCTCCCACAGACTCCACCCACAATCACCTTCATCCTTCACAGTGCACCAATCCAAAAGCAGAACGGAATCTCAGAGCACAATACCCAAAAGATGCTAAACATTTCTATTTTTGTTTGGGGGCAGATCAAAGAGGCAAACCGCACTGTTGTCCCCCACAAACCATTACTGGTCAACCAAGCTTTATTTCCTGCTCCAGGCTCAACCCAAACACCACCATGCTGTTGAGAGTTCACCTGCAGGGCTGTGTAGAAACTCCTGACAGGGTCCAGGGTTTCAGCAACTGGTTCTGCAGAGACGTCCCACAGTCTTCGCTGTGTGGAGAATTAGCAGCTCCCAGTCTAAAGCCGTGTCCTGGACATGACGGTTTTCCTGTCTGTGTGGACCTGCAGACGTTCAAGCAACGAACCCTAGGATCACCAGAGGGTCCTGGTTCCTCTGCAGGGTGGGGACGTCAGGACGGACTTCAGAGTTCTGTTGTTCTGTGGCTGTTTCAGACCACGGGGGAACGGCTGCTGCCAGGGGAATCATGGAGGATCTTCCCTGTTTAGGGCTGAATTTGCATCAAAACAAAAATATTCCATCATCACAACTTTAGAGGATCGGTTGGACCCCAACCCGTGACCCGTTTTCTGGATGAGTGAGGGCGTGGCCCCCTCCACAGGCGCTGTTGAGTAGCAGGTTTGCTCTCTGGGTCAAATGGTTCTGATTGACAGCAGCGGTGTTCCCTCCTTTGAAAAGCTCAGATGGCGATGAGGAAGACGCAGAGGAACCTGGTTTCTCCACAACCTCAGTCGGAAAAGCAGGTTTTCTCTTCTTATCGCCTTCATTCCGCTGAAGTGCAACTTCCTTGAGCTCCTGCAGGCTGACGGCCGCTGTGTTGAAGGTCCGGTGCGGATCCAGGTGTTCCCCTTTCATGTGACTGTTCCCCAAAATGAGAAGCAAACATCAGTGAGGATCTGAACGGCTGGTGGAAATGCAGATCAGGTTTATCGGTGTGATAACTCTGCTGTTCTGCAACAACAGCGGCGGCGAGGGAGCTGACGAATGGCGGTGATATGGCGTGATGGAGGAGCCACGGCTGCACGTTCGCTCCACGCCATCCGGCGTGTCGACTGGAATGTCTGTTCTCGCTTTTATGAGCGTTTTCTCTGGTGTCACTTCTTTTATGGCCCTCCTCATCCTTGACTCTTGGATTTGATTCATTTCCTCCTGCACCTCCTCCACCTCCTGCGCTTCAGAAATTGCTCTCATTAGAGGAGTTGGCTGCTATCTTGTCAGTAAAGAAAAATGAAGCAACAGAAAAAAAACTTTAATTTAGCCTCCTTGGTAAAGCGGACTTCTCGCTGTTGCATCTTATCTTTTTAAGCCCTCCTCCTAATTCATGGCAGACAGCTTAAGGGGTCTAAATGCTCGGAAAAAAGAGCATAGAGGATAGAGAAGCAAGATAAGAGGATTGAAATGAGAGGAACTCCAAAATACCTCTAATTCTAGACGTGTCATAGATGAAGCTGAGCTTCCAAGGTCTCCTTGGTTCACAGAGCACAGCTGAGGTGGGCGGTTCTGGTCAAAGTCCGGTATTGTCTCAAACCTCAGCCTGATGGCCTTCAGCAGGTTTTCTGGAGCTCCAGCAGAATCGGCTGCATCATCCCTGCTGATCTGTAGGAACCAATCCCCCTTAAGGCTGCAGAACCATGTTGATTTACTTATTACATCCCAGAAACTTTCTTCTGTAACGTCTGAAACACGATACTGAAACACGGCAGGACACACCTGTTCAGGTCCATTAAATCAGACGATGTTCTCTGGACAGACAGCGGACCACTGACATGAAAGAAGAACATTTGGAATTCAGATGGTGGTGGAGCTGTGATGATATGGGCTGAAAATGGCCGCTGAAGGTTCTCATTGATCCAGGTGACGTTGTCTCTGGAAAATCTCATTCAGGAGGCTTCATCAATGGACTGAAAAAGAAAAGGACACGTTTGGATGTTTGCAGCCGGTTCTGAAGCAGGAACTGTAAAAAAGTGGTTCACCGTTGATTCATGAAACTGGAGAAATCATACGATGGCAAAGAGAAGAGAGTGGAGTTTGAGCTTGTCCTTCTGAGTGAGTGGAGCACCGTTGTCATGATCCGACATGATCTGGGAGTCTCTTCTATAACAGTCTGAAGTGTTTGCTTGAGGGTCCTTCTGAAGGTCACATTTGGGTGGAAAGATGATTCAAAGGAAATGGGTGAAGAGATTCTTTCTCAGCTGTTGAAGTTATTGTGGCCACAGAAGACTGGATTAAAATGGATCTCCTCTTGGATTGTTATGTACGAATAGAAATAGATTCTTGTTCCTTTTTTCGATGTGACACTGAACTCCCACAATCCCCGTGCTTTCTTAACTATTCAGCCTCTGAAGATTTCCAAAAAGGGGTACATTTTCTGAAAAAAGGTCGAGGCCACAAAGCCAGCAGAGAAGGCTGAAGTGAGAAAAGGGAGGCGCAAAGAAACCAGGACCCCAAAGTGATGGATGGTTAGAAAGAGGAAAAAAACCTTCTGAAGAGCAAAGTTTGCTGCAATCCTGCTGCAATCCTTTGACGGTTTCCTCATGCTTTTGTTGCTCGTGGCTTTGGGTGTGAATTTTGCACAGAGCAGGGGAGCTCCTCTGAAACACGGGTTACGCCTGACAAGATGACAATTCTCTGATAGACGGCGGATCAAAGAAGTTTAGCGTCACAGTCAATCAAGTGTTGAGGATGGGGGCCTTTCTGCACACAGCTTTGCTGTTTCTGCTCTGCGGAGCCCCAATGCAGCCGACAGGTACGCCTGGAAGCCTCACCTGACTAGAACCGCTGTGTGTTTGCTTTAGTCACATCTTCTGTTGGACATTTAAAATGGGCAAGGTGCTCAGATTCTATAAATGTTTAATCTACAGGTAGATTATGAAACCTTTTTTGTTTCTGCCTTTGATTGAAAGATACAAAATGAAATTTTGACAAAGATCTCAGTAAAGATGGAGACACAGCAGATAAACAGGATTTAATGTCAAATGTAAGCCTTACAAGCTACACAGCCGAGTACTGACAGGCAAAGACGCCCAACGTGACTAAGAAGGGAAAGGGGGGGCGGGGGCTCCGTGCCAACAGTTCAGTGGTGAATTTCTAATGAACTCCTGCTGCTCTGCAGAAACTATGTCCTAGAAAGGGACGCAGGTTTTTAGATTGTGGCTAAAAACATCATAAATGTAACAAGAAGACGACTGGGAAGACTTTGACGGTGGATCAGAAGATAAAGATGTGGAACTTTCAGTCAAACATTACGGTTTTTATTGTATTATTGTTAATAAGTCTTTCATCTATAGACTCACTGGGACAGGTCCTTAAATGGTAAATGGCGCATACTTGTGAAGCGCTTTTTCTACCTTCTTCATAGCCCAAAGCGCTTTACAGTCACACTGATGGATGCTGGCGCCATCCTTCCACCAGAGGCGAGGTGGGGTTCAGGGTCTTGCCCAAGGACACTTTGACACATGGGCAGGCAGGGCGGGAATCGAATCAGATGCTGACCACCCTACCGCTGCACCACAGCCACTTTATTAATCCAAAAATACTTGGTTATCAGGTAATCTTTTCCATGTTGTCAGCGGTCCATCAGTCACATGGGATGTTTTTGACTTCTTTCAGCCGCTGCGTTCTTGGTGGCCCGATGGTCCGGGCTGCCCACATTAGGCTGGTGAAGCCTGGTGAACCGTTTGGCCTCCAAGCCCACAGGACTGCCAGCTGAAAGTTTTCCCTCCTCCAACAGAAACTGCAGCCGACAGAGGATTGAACGTCGTTCTGGACAAGCTCCCACCGCCGTCTACTGTTCCTGAACCGGACACTCACCAGGACACACCAGAGGTACGTCTAAATGTTTACAACTAAAACTAACGGACAGCACTTTACCACTAGGGTTCCTTTATGTTAGTGTATGTAAAATTAAGCATTAATTAAATTAACAATAACATACTGTTAACAGCTACTGTTTGGGATTGCGTTGCATTATTAACTGTATTACTAAATGCAATGGCATTAAGTAATACAGTTAATAACAAATGAAGCAATAAACATTAGGAAATGCACTCTAATAGTTAATACTTAATTATGCATTAACTAACATTAACCAATGGCTCCTTATTATAAAGTGTTGCCAAGTAACATTTCTGGTTCAGATTCTTGCAGATTTTTCTGTCCTTCAGTTTTTTTAAAGCAAATTCCTTTCAAATTCTGACCCTTTTGGCTTGCCATACTTCGGGCTGTTCCGTCCACTTTCTTGATCATGTCCTAACCTGACAAAGGTGGACCTGGGTAGTTGGTGTGAGTCCGTCCTGCTTGTCATCAGTGGACGGGTTTGCTCCGTCAGGGTTCTCCTGCAGCTCGTCGTTGCTCCGTTCTCGGCGCTGTCGCGTCCGCAGAAGTAACTAAAGCTGGTCTTATGTCCGAGAGGCCGTGATGATGGGAAAGAAAGGAGACTAAATGTGGGTGTTTGGCAGCAGGAGCATCTCTGGCCTGGCAGTTTGCTCGGATCGATGCCAGCTCTCCAACATCTGCTGCTCCGTCAATCCTGTTTCCAGCTGGTGACATTTTGTTAACCTCCATCTTAAAATAGCCGCCGGCCGCGTGACCCTGCTTCGCAGAACAGATCAAGTCCCAGTCGGCCCGTCTGTCTGCAGTCGACCACGCTGATAACCCCGGCGGTAAGCTGGCTCTGCCTCTTTCACAAGAGTTGTTTGTGATGCAAACTTAAAAAATCAATAAACAGAAAGTCTAAGGGGGCAGAAACTGAGCATGAAAACGGTTTCTGCCAAATGAAACAACGAGGTTCCCAGGCTTTTGTCTGATCAGGTTGAGGCTGGTTCATGTTTGCTTCATGAACGGCTGCCGGTCCGCTGAGAACACGTCCTGAGCGGAGAACACGTTCTGACCGGAGAACTTCATTTGGGTTCTGAGGGACGCCTGCGGCTGTTAGCGGTCAGCGGGTTCCAAGGCTTTTTCCTCAGAGACCCTCCGGACGTTAAGACCCTAGCAAATGCAGAGATGACTTCATGAAACGTGTCTAAACACATCAACCCCTAAAGGAGAAACTAGGTTTGGGCATCAGGGAAGAATTTGTCATTTTTCAATCTACTTCTCAAAGAAGGAAACTAAATGTTTTTGAACTGTATGTTCTGGGAAAATGTACTTGAAGGTACATGTGTAGTATTTTGGTTGAGGCTTTCTTATTTTTTTTCTTGGTGGGTTTGTAGATTTGTCACTACATAACGAGTAAATGCTGTTTGGAAGGGTTAATTACTACGTAGATTTGATCAAGTGGCGTTCTTCCGTTGCTGCAGATGGTTGGTTTCAGTGGTTTCACTTTGGGGTAATGAGGCGTTTCTCCTCTTCGAGGAAGTTTTCAGACATGAATCAAACGGCTGATCTCTGGACGTTTTGCAGTAAATGATTGTGAACGCTCCTGTCAGCCTCACTACATTGCTTCTTCTTGTTCATGCATCAAATGCTTCTTATCTCAGTGAAGTTTCTCGTGTTGGTCGCTGTAATTTCTCCTTTGCTGACGGTTGATGATCCGTCTGTCCTCCGCCGCCGCCCGCGATATCTTCATTGTCACAGCTGATAAAAGCACATGTCTGGCTGATGATGCAGGAGGAGGAAGGTCTGGGGCGAAGCGGCAAGAGCCTAGCATTCATCAAAACTGGGAGGAGCCTCAATCTGTGATAATCCTGCAGGGGTGGAGCGGTCCAGGCTGCAGGCCCGGTTCTGGTGCTGCTCTGTGAGTGAAACTGATGTTCTCAGAGAAAGAACATGTGGAACTTCTCCTTCTGCTGATCCACAGAGACAGGAAGCAAAAACCAAATTAACTGGGATTATTATAATCCACTATATGCCAGCTCAGTTTTAAATGAGCAGAACCTGTAGAGGTGAGCGTCTGCTGGGACGAATGCGTCACAAAGCTCATGGTTAACAGCACCTGAACAGGTTTTTCTGTAAAGCATTAATTAATTGTTCAACGGAGAAAAAGACACTAAGAAGAAGAATTTTTAGAAAATGCAGCAAATTCTGATTTATGCTCTACTTGGACTTGATGTGACCTAAAGAACGGACTTCTGTCACATCGCACAGACTCCAGACCTGAATTTCAGTTCAGTATTTCTGAAAACTTTGGTTCTGTAGTTTTATAACGACAACAACTCAACAAGGGAGGGGCCCTGCTGGGCGGGGCCCTGCTGGCCGAGGGCAGGGCCCGGCTGGCCGAGGGCGGGGCCCTGCTGGCCCAGGGCGGGGCCCTGCTGGCCGAGGGCGGGGCCCTGCTGGCCGAGGGCGGGGCCCTGCCTACGTATCGTTCTTTTCAGATTTCTGTTGTCGTCTGTTGGATTCAAAGAGGATGTTATGATGTCAATAGAGGGAGAAGCGTCTCAGAGTCAGAGCTTCAGTTTTATGTGGCCCGTCTGACATAAACGTGTTCACAGATAATCCCATTAATCTGTGGGATTGGGTTGTTTGATCTCTCCTGGCGTTGTCATCTTGTTTTTATCTTGTAGATCTGCGCTGTCGTTCTTCCTCTTATCGCCGCCGTATGGGAGGAGAATTCTCTAAATCACATTTTAGTTTACCTTTGGAGTCATGAAACGCATCACGGATCTGACGCCATGATATTGAACCACAAGGATTGTCTGCTGAAACTCCGGGCAACCTGCTGGTAGACCAACGTCTTACTAAAGCAGCAGAAGTTTCTTCTTCTGGGAGACGTCGTGTTTCTGCGTTTGAAAGAAACTGGAGACGTTAACATCTTGAGTCAGAATCAGAACAATAACGTGTTTTTCTGTCATTTATTATCATTTATAAAGAAATGATGGAGCGGCTGAACCGCCGCCCTGCCTGACATACTATATGCTGCTTCACATTATGGATTTCTATTGGAGTTCACATTAATATATGAGATTTACTGATTAATTTAGTGTCCTGCAGGCATGGAAACAGTTTTCTTCTTCATAACATCTCAACTATATTTCTGTAACGTTTTGTTCATTCACAAACATCTTGATTTGCAGAACAAGTTTCTGTTTTTTCTTTAGCCTCCTAAGAGGTTCATGACAGACGCTGGTTTGAAACTGCTGCATAACCATTTTTCACGGCGTCCTCGGGCCTCTGAGGCAGTGCAGCACTCAAGGCGAAGGTCAGAGACCCCGCTGCTGGTGCCAGCATGTAATAGTCTTCTGCTGTCAGTCCTTAGATGGTTGTTAGAAATGCCCCCCAGCTGCTCCCACAGGGGAGGAGCAAAGTGTCAGCCAGGCTGCTCAAAGAAACCCAAGGAAAAGGGAATCATTTGGGATTTTCTATCGTTTAATTCTTCGTATGTGGTTTTTGACTTGACCATGTGTCTGTCCTTTACATCTGGTTGACGGTGTTGAGGTGGATGGATGGATGGATGGATGGATGGAGGGAGTACTTTATTAATCCCGTGGGAACTTGCATCCATTGCTTCAGGATCCTAAAATGACATCAAAAATATTAAAAGTAATAACTAGAAGAAGAAACTGCAGGTTGATGCTATGTTGCTGAATGATAAGGAAACTTGAAGGGTAATAAATGGCTAAAGAAATGATCAAAGTTCACCATAAGTAAAGTGAAAACAGCACAATAACAAAACGGATATATTTGTGAAAAATGCCAGAGCCGGGTATCGAACCAGCGAGCTTCTGCACCAAGGATTCCCATGTATTTCAATGGAGGCAAAAATCTTGTAAAAGTTCAAGGATTTGAAGGAGCAAAGGTCATTGCTGGAAAAAGCTGAAAGAGCTGAACGTTTGAATAGTTGGATGGTTAAAATAGATGAAACATTGTAGAAGTTAAGCGTCAGAACATGGTGGAAGATACTAGAATAAAGAGAAACAGGAGCATTCATAGCATTCAACCAATAATCCCCAAAACATAAAACACTGTCAGTTGTTAAATTCACTAAGAACAGAATAAAAAGTAAAAAGAAATGTTTAGTGCCCCCCCCCCTCCACCCACAAACCCTTCTCCTTTATTTATTGGAATTGAAACCAATAAGAAAGCAGCATATCCAACACTGTTCTTACCCTTGTCAATAAAGTTTGAACAAAAATCAGGAATTTATGAACGACAATATATTGTGTTTACGCTCAGTGTCAGTGGTCACTTTTATACAGTAAAAGGTTTGTGTTTCTTCCAGTGAGATCGTCAGCTCCAGTTTGTGATGAGCTGCTTAACGGCTTCACTCATCGTTATGTCTCATCATGGTGGGAGTCCTCCATTGTTTCAGCTGGGGGGGGGGGGGGGGCATGGGGGCTGCGAGGAAACCATTCAGGAAGCTGTGAAGGTGCAAACGGCGTTCTGCAGAAACACGCTCTGAAGGCCGACACGCTGCAGAGAACGCAGATTTTAGACGTCACAAACGTCTGTTTGCAGCCAATATTCAAATATCAAAGGGTCAGAATGTTGATTATAATTATCACATTTTTGATGACCTATAGAAGTTTAGGGACGCAACCTGGAGGATGAGGGCGGAGCTTCCTCTGACCTCACTTCCTGCCATGAAGCACGTTTCCTTTTTCCAAGCAGAATCCAAACTTTATGTGAACATTTAAGGAAAACTCTGACCTAAGTAGACAGAAAAGGAACCTTGTGTTTGAATTCTGATGTCTCCAAATGTTCAAAACACACTAAAAACCTTAAACATTTCAAGTACAGGAGTGTGACATTCTCACAAAGAAGTTCATTAAGTAAATGTAACTGAGTAAATATAACTAATGTACTGCACAGTACAAAACTACACTCCTCTGAACCTCAAGTCAAAGTGAAACTGACGTCTGAAGCTCAAACTGGTGAGAAACTGAGAAACTCATGGGAGATTCAGTCAACTGCATGCAGAACCGACTCGTGCTAAACGGACCAGAGTCCAAACCGGAAGCCTTCCTGCCTCATTCTGGAACCCTGCAGGGATTCATCCCAGCGTCCGTTCTTCACATTCAGCCTCTGTCTCTTTAGGATGCCCATTTGTGGGAAGGGGGGGGGGTCCGTCTCTTTATGGTAAATGGTAAATGGTGTATACTTATATAGCGCTTTCTACCTTCTTACGAAGGCCCAAAGCGCTTTACAGTCACAGTCCCATTCACCCATGCACACACACATTAACTCACACATTCACACACTGGCGGCAACCTCCCACCAGAGGCAAGGTGGGGTTCAGTGTCTTGCCCAAGGACACTTCGACACATGGGCGTGCAAGGCGGGAATCGAACCTGCAATCTTACGATCATGGGTCGACCGCCCTACCGCTGCACCACGGCCGCCCACAGGCCTTGTGCTAAGGCTTCAAAGTAAAAAAAAAGAGAAGATAATTGAAATGAGAGACGCGGAGAACGGAAACGACAAATAAGATGGAAATACAAAAAGCTATAGTCCAACCTCTATGGATCCAAGCCTGTTGGTTAACGTTTGACAGACGGATGAGACGACAGATCCTGGATCAGCATGAATTCTCAGAACTGATCTTTCCACGTCTCAGTTCTACTTTCCTTTATCAGTCTCTCTTCTCATTTTTCACTGGAAGTCAGAGAAGCATTTGTTTCATTCATGTATTAAATGAATGCTGTAAGAGAAACAGACGACCCAGGGCTCCAGACTGCGACCATTTGCTCGCATTTTGCGACCAAAATTTGAGAGTGTGCGACTGAATTTTACATCCAGTCGCACATGCGCGACTAGTAAATTTGCCTCCCCCACCCTCCGTATTTTTTTATTCATTAAACGTGGAAGCGGCCCTTCAATGATCAATGAAATCATCAATGAGACGCGAGCCCACACGCACGCAGACAGACACACACACACACACACTCGTGAGACTGGAGCACACGTGAGCGCACACTCGCATGTCATTGAGTGATGCCTGAGGCGGCCAATGCGTGTGAGAAGAATAGGGAAAGTCACTGCAAGTGGCTAAAATATGTGGAGGGGGCGGGGCCTAGAGATAATCGAGTGCGCGTAAACATCTGTGGGAAGGAAACGGAGACAAATCATCACAACCTGAAATGTGCGTCTGAGCTATGAACAGCTAGCGAACTATTGATTCGTTCTTCCGACCTGCAGCTAGTGTACCAGTGCCAGAGTGTACAGCAGGGGTCTCAAACTCGCGAAGCAAACCACGGCTCTCATGCACGGCTGTAACGGCATGACTCCGCTCCCGCGGGAGATGGTCAGCTAAGGAGCATAAATGTCAAAACAAGAAAAAAAAAAAAAGAAAGGAGCATAAATGTCCCACACCTACATGCGTGACAGCTAACGGGGCTCTAACATTAAACACGAGCGACAACACGAATTAGTCTTAGACTCACTTAAAACACGTGGGGAAAATGCAACGATAGACGTGTTTGAGATGAACCAGCGCCCGGGGGGGTGGGGTGGGGGGCATGAAGGCGAAGCTGCAACAGGAAGTTGGAGTTGTCCTTAACATTCAATTTAATAATAATGCCTCTCCCCCTAAGTATGATCTGTGATATTACATCTTTTATAATAATTTCAATGTTTTGTGATGTATGTAGCCTTTTTTTAATCAGTTGGTATTTTAAATTATTTTAATTGATCAGTGAACTACAAAAACCCATCAGGACGCATGTCCCATAATGCATTGTTTTGTAGTCTGTAGGGCAGCTTTCAGTCAGTTTAGTACTAAATTTCCAGCTGTGTTTGCTCAGGTTGGGGTCTTGCTTCCGCCCCTTTCTGGTGATATTTTTGTTTTGATTGACAGGTGATGTTAGCGCAAAAACAAAAATATGTCTCACACCAGGTGATCTGTGCAGCGTTACGTCCAGCTGGGTGATCTCAAATTATTGTGCATCTTGGCTGCACCTATTTGGTGTCGCCAACATGAATTTCCATCCCCTAATATTTACATACATTTAAGTATTGTTTGAAACTGTGAAATGACCGAAAGGTTACTACGGTAATCACTTGTTACTAAAAACTTTTTTTTATTCTAAATTTATGGTATTTTGTTTACTATTTTTTTCTGTCATGACAGCGATGCTGCTGTCAGTTTACCTTCTTGTTGCATCTTCAAAAGTGCAGAATAAAATCTGACACTGAATTTGAAACAGCACATTGTGATTTTTGCATCTATAATTAAAGTATTTATTTACTTTATTTATTTTATTTGGTGTATTTATAATACAGTGGAAATTAGAAGATTTGGTTAGCATGTTGATTTACGGTATGCGCCCCTAAATTTTCAGGTTGTGCCCCTAAAATTTTCATTTAGGGGCCACAGTGCTCCTAGTGAAAAAAGTTAGTCTGGAGCCCTGCGACCTCTGCGAGCTTCACCTGTCCATGCCCAACACCCCCCCCCCCCCCTTTAATTTGTGAGTGACTGGTATGTTGGGGCAGCCCTGGTCTGCACTACTGCTCAAGGAGACTGATGTCCCTCTGTCTCCACGTGAGACGCCATGATGACATTTGTCTGACCCTGTGGAGACCTCCCAGTCCTCCCTGTGCAGACCTCCCAGTCCTCCCCGTGGAGGCATCCCAGTCCTCGCCGTGGAGGCATCCCAGTCCTCCCCGTGGAGGCATCCAAGTCCTCCCCGTGGAGGCATCCCAGTCCTCCCCGTGGAGGCATCCCAGTCCTCACCGTGCAGGCATCCCAGTCCTCCCCGTGCAGACCTCCCAGTCCTCGCCGTGGAGGCATCCCAGTCCTCGCCGTGCAGACCTCCCAGTCCTCGCCGTGCAGACCTCCCAGTCCTCCCCGTGCAGGCATCCTAGTTCTCCCCGTGCAGGCATCCCAGTCCTCCCCGTGCAGGCATCCCAGTCCTCCCCGTGCAGACCTCCCAGTCCTCCCCGTGCAGACCTCCCAGTCCTCCCCGTGCAGACCTCCCAGTCCTCCCCGTGCAGACCTCCCAGTCCTCCCCGTGCAGGCATCCCAGTCCTCCCCGTGCAGGCATCCCAGTCCTCCCCGTGGAGGCATCCCAGTCCTCCCCGTGGAGGCATCCCAGTCCTCGCCGTGGAGGCATCCCAGTCCTCGCCGTGGAGGCATCCCAGTCCTCGCCGTGGAGGCATCCCAGTCCTCGCCGTGGAGGCATCCCAGTCCTCGCCGTGGAGGCATCCCAGTCCTCGCCGTGGAGGCATCCCAGTCCTCGCCGTGGAGGCATCCCAGTCCTCGCCGTGGAGGCATCCCAGTCCTCGCCGTGGAGGCATCCCAGTCCTCGCCGTGGAGGCATCCCAGTCCTCGCCGTGGAGGCATCCCAGTCCTCGCCGTGGAGGCATCCCAGTCCTCCCCGTGGAGGCATCCCAGTCCTCGCCGTGCAGACCTCCCAGTCCTCGCCGTGCAGACCTCCCAGTCCTCGCCGTGCAGGCATCCCAGTCTTCCCCGTGCAGGCCTCCCAGTCCTCCCCGTGCAGGCCTCCCAGTCCTCCCCGTGCAGGCCTCTCAGTCCTCCCCGTGCAGGCCTCTCAGTTCTCCCCGTGCAGACTTGAGGTTGTTGGTCTTGCTGCTCTTCGTTAACATTCACAGACGGAAAACATCTTTGGGCTTTTTTCTCTCTGGAAGAAGCTAGAAGCAGAAGCGGCTGCAGGTTTTATCCCATCATTTCTGACCTCGTGTGTCTCCAGAGTCTTTGTCCATGTTTGCTTGTGTTGGCCATAGCCAGAGGCAGCGTGGGGGGTAATGGGGGCTTTTTCAGGCTCTGGGGATGGACTTCAACCAGACTCGGCTCACAGAAGCTGCAGCGCGCTTGAGTCAAGCTCACACCTCCTGGAGCTACAGCTGCACACCACCTCCCAGAGTGACACCTCCCCATAGAGGAGGAGCAGCAACAGGAGCAGCTTTCATGTAGGAACTCAAGCCCAGGAGCTGTGCTGAGCTCAAACCTTTATTCCTGTTTTAATGTTAGTCGCTCCAATATTCTTAAATATAACTCCAGTTTCAATATTTAGGAGGACATTTGTTTTGTTGGACTAAACTAAAACTTCATTTTTCCCGGATTATTTTCATCTGAATTGAGGGTTCCTGATCTTCACTTCCATCCTTTAGTCAGACTTTCCCAGAATTTTTCTACTTTTGAAACCAGTCGGATCCACAGGAAACCTGAGACGCATCAAACCAGAACCACTCTGGACTCTGAAGACTCTGAGGGGCACGCCGCCTAGAGTTTTACCCGCCCACATCATCAAAGTCCCAAAAAAACAATGGAGTCACAATGGGTGGGGTCAGAAACCAAGGAGACAGTTGTCCAGACTACCATGAGAAGCTGGTAGGTAGGCGTGTGAAATGAAATCTGCCAGAAGCCCGGCAGATTCTAACAACTAAAACTCTCTGGAGTTTCTATGGAAAATGAGAGCCCATGTTTCTTAATGAAACTGTTTCTGTTCATTATTCTGCCTTCAGCTCTTCTTCATGACACGATCGTAAAGGTGACGACGGATTCCTCAACAGAAAAGTCAATAAAAAATACACAGAATCAGTCAAACTTGCAACCCAAAGAAAACTAAAACCAGTTTAAAGGAAGAGAACAGTCCCGTACCTGCAGCAGCTGGATGTGGGAGGGGCTGAGTCACAGGCTGCAGGGTCAGGATATCAAAACAAAAGTGAAATTCTGGAGCTAAAGGAGGCCTTTGAGCTCCTGCTCCTCCCTAATAGGAGCCTTTCAGACGTTTCTAACCTAAATCCCAACCTGACGGCCTCCACACCTGAGCAGGACCGGTCCAAATGCGTCCCGTCTGCTGCAGGACGCCTGTGCTGACACTCATGCATGAGTCATGCGAGTGTCCGCTGTGCCTCTGCAGCCCGCTTTCGCTCGCCAACTTCATCCTGATCAGAAGAGGATGCATCACCGTTTTCCAACAAGGGCCTCTGAAATTTGCTCTGAAAATAAATGTCTGATTCAGAATCCAGAGACGCTGAAGACGAACGGATCTGACCTCAGACACGAAGACGAGCCTAAAAATACGCTTTCCTCAGTCTCAGTGAGGAACGACAGAATGAAGACAAATGGAAACGCTAGTTTGGAAGACGTTGCACATGCTTATGACATATATGACCATTTTCTCTCCTCGGGTTGACTGAGCGGTCCATGACCCTGTTGAAGTTGGACCATTTTTCACCGGTAAGGACAGCTGGGACCAGAGTTTGGCGGAGAATCCGATCCACGTTGAGCAGCAGCTGATCCAGCAGTGATTCTCACACAGAGATGGCTACACCAAGATCACTGGGTTCAGCTTTGAACGACTTGTTGGAGGTTCATCAGGGTTTTTACTCTGCCCTGTTATCTTAAAAGCCTTTTATCTGAACTTCTGCAGATTCTTGACCCCCCCAGGTTTCATGAAGTGACTCATTTTTGGGTAAAATCCAGGCTATCTGAGCTTTAATCATCTACTTAACATTTAATGTTGGAGTGGAGGCCAATGCAAAGGTTCTGATGAGGAGGCCGCTCCAGTAATGAGGAGACAAAATAGCCGCTGCAGTTCCTCCCACATCAATGCAGAGCATTTCATTGTTAATTACAAGCAGAGGTCACAGGTAATTATCCCCTTCCCTTGACCACGAAGTGTTTGTCAGATGCACCAAGGCATCGGTGGCAGATCCATACGGATGTTCAGCGGCAGCCTGCGACTCCATCTGTTACTATCGACGGCTGCTTACGGAAGCATGTCTTTATAATTGCATGTGCAGCTCAGACACGCCGTGCTCGCCGCTCGAGCACAGCCGGACAAAACGGCTCTGAGAAATGTCTGCAGAGCACGGAACCTGTTTTTTTAATGCACCCTCACCTTAAAGCAGGCCAATAATATTTTCATAACAAGTATCGATTGCCCCCGTGGTCCCTCAGCAGAGGGTGGGAGCAGAGCGTAGGTAAACTGGATGTGTGTGTGCAGGTGGGCACAGCGCTTTAATCGCCCTGGGTTTGTGTCTGCAGAGCATTTAGGGAACAAACGGAGGAAATCTTGTCCTCCTTCAGGCCTGCAGTCAGAGTTCTGCCGCTGTCATTTTCAGAAAATGTCCTCAGATTCTGGTTCTATTTGAAAAAAGGATTTAATCCCAATACAGAAGGGGCGGAGTTACCCCACAGGCCTGATTACCTGCACCAGGTGTGTTCCAGCACCAGGGTGAGAGGTTGATGGAAAAGAAGCAGGACGCCCCCCCTCAGGGTCTGAAGCTGCACCCCCCTCTGATTCTGGTTGATGTTTATGGCTGCAGTTCAAAATAGGGTCGTCATGGTGACATGGTTTCCTCTTTCTGTAGATCAGAGTTCTTTCCCTCGACCAGATGTTCCTCCAACATCAGAACCACGGCGAGCGTTTGACCTCACGACCACACGGACAAACGTGGAGGGACGTTCAAGGACCTCCGTTTTTTCTGCAGCTCACCACATTTTCTGATCAAAATTCTGTATTTGCTATTTTTTACACGTTCTTCAGGCACTTTGTTGATGATGAAGGACAAAGATAGAGAAGTTTGAGCTCCAAACTGCATTTTTGAGTATTCTTTATTTAAATTGTGAATCTGGAGCAGACTAAAAGAGCCGTTTGAAGAAGATCATATTTGTGACGTAGAAAAGACGCCGTAAGCTCCCTGCTCTGCTCCATTCTGATGCATCTACTTCAATTCAGTTCAATTCACTTTTATTAAAGTCGTCTCAAAGGGCTTCACACCGGCAATGGTACAAAACAGAAAAGAGTCATAAAATAACAACCAGTGGGCCTCCCTGCCCTTTGACCCCCCTGATCCATTTGTCTGTAATGCATCAGCAACGTCTTTGTTTTCCTCGTCTGAGCTGCGTTGGAATCAGAACATTTTCACGGCTAGTATCAGGTTGAGGCTGTAAGCTAGCGGGAGAGAGTCAACAGGTGGATGCCGTGCCATCGGTCCCGCCCACAGCTTAGAGGTGAACTTCTAATGAACTGCTCTGCCCTGCAGAAACGTTGTCCTGAAAAACGACACAGGTTTCTGGATTGTGGCTCTAAACTGCATCATCAGAATGAAAAGAGCCTCTGGGAACAAAAGGAAAACGGGTCAGGAGATGATCGGAGTTGGACTTTTAGCCCAAAAAGCATCACATCTCCAGCAGCTCTACTAAAACTTAAGGCCAAAACAGCAGCGCAGCAGCATAATCAGTGGCAGAACTCAGTTAAAATAAAACTATCATTTGTTTTAAATGATTGTTTTACTGTTCCTAAAAATAACTTACAAATAAAACGCATGAAAAGCATCAAATACCTGTCAGCCTGTAAACTAAACGTGTATTTGTGGATAAAGTGGTTGTTTTGGTGTTTTACTACCCCCCCATCCCACTACTAACACACCTCTGGGGGTCTCCTATGGGACAGAATCAGCTCCCCAAATCCAGTCTGAGCTGTAAACCTCAAACATGAGTTTCAGCGTGTCAGAAGGGTGGAGGTCTTCCAGATGTGTGCCTCCTCCTCCTCGTCTCCCTGAACTCCTTCAGCCTCTTCCTCAGCAGCAGCCATCACTCCTGCTTCCTCCTCTGTCTGCTCTCCAAATCCAGGTCCCCCCTCCCTTTACTGTGAGGAAAACTCCACCTCCTCTGTGTTAATGTAGTCTCTGGCAGTGCATGCAGCTCCGTCTCTCTCCAGCCTTCCTCCTCCTCCTCCTCCTCTCTCACATCGCTCTCCGGCTTCACTTGCGCTCGCAGCCTCCCTCCTGCTCGCCGCTCTGTGCACACTCCCCCCTCGGTCACGCTCCGGTGCAGATTTCAGACTTGGAGTGGAGATGAAGCTGATCCTCGTCAGACTCCTTTGCTGACCCCCCCCCATGGAAAGACAAAGTAGTTTGAGAGCGATGTTGATGCAACAGCCCCCTTTGCTCTGTGCTCATCTGCTGCCATCCCCTCATTTTGGGGGGGTCTAAGCAGGCGGCAGAGCTGTGCGCCGGCGGTTCTCTCCGTCACGCTGAAGGATGCCGGGATCTTCCGGACTCTGGGAATATCACTTCTCTGTCCCAGCCTGGTGACTGTCTGAAGAAGCATGTCACAGGCGCCCGTGCTGCCCGAGGAAACCCGCCGTCTGCCGCTTGTTCTGCTGGATCACCGTCTCTGAAGCAGACTTAACATTTCCCGCTATCCCAGAATATTTTGGGAAGAAGATCCCTGGAAGCTGAGGAGCAGCCGCTTGAAGGCTGGATGGTTCCTGCCTTCCTCTGGACTGGGATTACTACCATCTGACTTGGAGGTAAGGCTCCCCAGTTTGTGCTGCGTGGTTGTGGCTTCCACACTTTGAGAGGATCTTCCCGGTCCTGAGAGTGTCTGGTGCTGCCTGATCGGATCGCTTTGCCGCTGTCACTGTGCCGACTGAGCTGCAAACACTCACTCCATCTTCCTCTGATTAGTCATTACCGACACGGCTCTGTCCTGTTTACTATGCATCATCCAGCGTCTGAAGCGGCGCTCCGCTCAGCAGCTGATGAGGAATAAATGACTCTGCAGCTGAGGAGCCAGAGGTGCTGGGCGTTAAGTGCTTTCTGGAGTTCCTCATGATGCCTCTGCTGGACTGAGTCCACAGGAACCGAGAGGCAGACGGCTAGTTTGGGACTTGTGGAGCAGATAGTCTGTTAAAATGAGCTCCGGAGACGTTTCCCGGGTGACTGTGCTCCCCAGCCTGCTTCTTCTCCTGGAACGGCATGAGCGTTGTTTGCTGGAATCTGGTGGCGTGACAAACGGATCCAGAATTCCACGCTCGGCTGGTCATTTCCTGCTAAATGGAAGAACCTCGTGTGAGCATCCGGGGGGTGAACTCGGCTCAAACATCTGAGTCTCAGCTCAGAGGAGCCTGCATGGAGCTCAGATGTTCCTCTGCTCCACATACAGCATTCTGGGTAATGGTGTCTTTCTGGTCCAGGTTCCCTAAACATTCCTGTGAATCTGCGTTTTCTGAATGGAGGTTGACCTCACAGCTGACATGTGCTTCTGCACCAAACCCAAGCAGAACATGGAAGGATGGAGTCTCAGCCCTGTTTCTCCAAATCCAGAAAAATGTGGCGTCTGGATGAGACTCTGCATATTGATGCACTCGTGCTACATCCATCCTGCTTACTCTGAAAAATGAACATATCGAGCGCTCCGGGCCACAGGCCTGTCGCTTAGATCTATATCAATTAAGCATCAGAGAGCTCTCCGGATGCAAATGCAGAGCGTATCCCCATGCGGAGTAACGTGCAGCCGCATGGATCAGAGGTGGACGCGCTGCATGAAAGAGGCGTTCATCTCACATTCCTGTTCAGATGCTCTCCTGGGAGTGAACTTGGAGTTTGTAGAAATCTTTCCAATCATGGAGCTTTTCATCCGACTTGAACAGCAAATGAAAGAGCGCGTTTGCCGAAAGAAAAGCCACTGAATCTGCTGATTGCTTATAAATTAGAGAGCTGAGAAAGCGAGCGATGTCGTAAACCAGCTCTCCGCTGGTGTCATTAAAGCTCTAAATGAGAAGAAATTGTTTTGAAGATTGGCTGTATACGCTGACATCTGTGTTCAGCCGCGCGCTAACACCCCACAAATACTCTAATTAGGTTTATTTTTCCTGCTATCTATGAAGCATTATTCCTTTACAGAGTTCTGATGTTTGAAAAAAATGAAGAAATAATTTAGAGAGGATTTCTCTGTTAAAAAACACATCATTTCATGGTTTCCGTTTCTTTAGACCCAAAAGAACCAGACTGCAGTGGAAATGTCCTATTGTCAGTGGTAGGGCACGGTGGTGGAGTGATGGTCATTTGGGCTTCTTTTGCAGTGGTTTGTGTTGGACCAGGTTCCTGCAGGTTCATCCTGCAGAGACGTCTGAAGGGGCGTGTACGGTCGGCGGATAGGTCGGCCCGTCCAGATGTCCTCCACGCCGCCACATATTGATGATCTGCTGCTGGAAGCGTGGAAGTGAGAAACTGAAGATGATGCTGCTGCATTGGATCTTGGAGATCTGAGGCTTTCACTCTGAAAACCTGCATGAAGCACATCAGGATGAGGAGCCTGTTCCAACAGTGAAGCACAGGGGAGAGAGTGTCATGATGTGGGTGACAGTGCTTCAGATTAAAGCAAAGGAAACTAACGTGCAGAAGCATGAAGTTAAGGTTGATTGACAATTAGATGATAAACAGGAAACATGTGGGGGGGGGGGGAAGTGAGGAGACTGACAGTGGATCAGAAAAAGCAGAAGGTGCCGACATGAGTAGCGTTGGGGAGGACCGGCGTGGGGGGGGCACTCCACTCGACTCCCCCTTCACCTCAGCAAGGACTCATGAATGACTTAGCTGTGAAAGTAGCTGGCAGACGCACACAGAAGGCGTGTAACTGCATTAGAGGACGGTGGCGAACCCTTCTGCACAAATCAGCTGTCCGAGTGTCCTGATGACAGCCTGCCGCCGCCGCCGCCGCTTTGTTTGGCCTCTGAGCTCAAACTTTGAGGACTTTCAGGGTGTGAATATGCTGCGTCAGACCACAGGACGACTATATTTGGATTTTGACATAAAGTATGAAGGGCGGGGGTTTGAAACCAGCGTCTGCCTGCAGACCTGAGGGAGCTGCTGTGGAGGACACGTCTGCACAGAAAGCGGATGAAGCCTCAATGTGCAGCTGCACACGCGTGTGTTTGTCAGAGCCTCGTATGCTAAAAGGTGGAGCTGAAGCATCATCATCACCATGAAGGCTGCTTCCTCCTCACACACACATTCAAATGACGTGTTTTTTCCTGAAGCTTCTGTTTAAACAAAGTGGAGGTTGTGAAGGGAGGAGCTTCCAGGGGGAGGTGATCTCACTTTCACGCCGACCTCGGCGACGTGTTCAAGCGGCTGATTCCAATGACAAGGAAACGCGGCTAAATGCACGTTTGCTGCTTCTGCGGCCCAAACTCATGTTCATGCACCGCTGCACACGTTTCTACGGTCAAAACGCGCGGCCACTGAACCCACATGAAGGTTACACCGGATCAACTGTGACCAATCAGGGACTCCGGTTTGGTCGAGACGTATGGGTGGCGTTCGTTTCAGGACAGAACCGTCTGAAAAGGGACCATGAAGCAGAAGTGAGTGATGGCAGAAGGTGCTCCAGTGGAATTCTACAGCTGCTGCATCAGATATGAACAAAACCTAGAAATATGGAAGAAGCAAAATTCCACTAAGACGCTCTCCAATCTCATTTGTGGAAGGAAACGCGTTCAGAAACGGCGTCGGGCATGTTCCTGAATGCGTGACGCATGGCGGGTGTGAACGTAGCATCACTCAGCTGAGCGCTTCTTCATCGCTCCATCAGGCCTCAGAGGAAGACCCCGCTTCCCTGAGGCGTCTTTGGGGGGCGGTGTGCAGAGGTGGCTGGAGGGACGTTGGTCACGCAGAGTCTTTCCTGCAGGAGGTAGCTCTCTGTGGCTGCAGCTTATCAGGAAGGTGAGGGTTCCACACACAGAAACGCTCCGTCGTCGCTTCTCAGCGACTGAAAAGCTTCAGAGTAGAAGTTCATGTGGTCCTCTGCAGGAGGAGGAATCTGTTCTGGATCTGTTTGGACGTTTTATAGACTCATCGGTTCCACATGTGCAGCTTTTCTGTGAAGAACTTTCTCACGGATGTTTGCAAATCATCTTCAGGAAAAAACCTTCAACGCGCTGCACAAAGATTTGACTTTCTTTGTCGGATAACGTGAAGCTCTGAGTGACAGCTCCCGTCTGACAGGAGGAGGCCTCGGGGGGGGGGGGATCAGAGGAGCTGAGGCTCGGAGCTGACAGCTCTGCCTTCCCGTCTGCTCCTGGAGGCTCCAGAAACATAATCCTGCAGCCTGAGACGGAGAAAGATGGATCCCAAAGATCTGATGGAGCTTAGTAGCTTAGATCTTTGCGTGGAGAAGATTTTTACATCCTCCTCTCATTTTAGGAAGGAGATGAAAGAGAAACAGAAAACATGATCTCTTTCATTAGCTGCATTTACACGGACAAAAGTAATCGGAATGAACGTCTGATCAGAAGAAAAATGCGTCACGTAAACACGCCGTTCAGAATAGTCTGACCCCTTCAGACTCGTTCGGATCAAATGTCTTTCCGATGGAGATAGATGGTTATGCTGATTGTTGATCCCATTGTTGTTCATGTAAACGGTTCATTCTGATCGTGCGTCACTGCTGCTCTGGTTTAACGTCATGCACAGACGGATGTTTCCATCCAGAGAAGCTTTGGAGCTCAAACAGGACCGACCAGCTGCTCTGCGGACGCCTCTGGGCTCGGCCTTCGCCCCGCGGGCTCCTTGCCTCTCCCTTCCTATCTTCTCTGACACCCCCGCGAGGGGGGCGCTGGGGAGGAGCGCTTCGTGCCCCCTGACGTCCGGACCCTGCACGGTCCAGGCTCCCAGACGGAGGGAACCGTGTCTCCGAGCAGAGCAGCCGGACTTATAGCTTTGTGTTTGAGGGGAGGGGAGGATGCTTTGTTGTTGTGGGAGGCTTGGGACTGCCATCCGTCCCGACCCGGGTCTCTCAGGAGAACCGGGTCTCTGAGCAGAGCTTGGACATCCAGCTCTCACAGCGGCTTTGGGGCGGTGTGTGAGCTTAAAGCAGAAATGCTGCTCAGTCCTTAGAGACCGTTCAAACAATCACATGGATTTGTGTTTCCAGTCGTGTCCCGACTAAATAAAGGCTGATGTTATTCCCACATGTTTATGTGCAGCAAACATGCAGATTGCAGCGTTTCCTGCATGGATTTCTGTTCACCCAGGCTAATGCTGTTGTTAGCGTGTTAGCCTCTCTTAACCCTCCTTCCAGCTTCGCTCTTAAACAAAAAAAGCACCGACCACACAGATTAAAAATAAAATGATGAGCAAACAGGCGCTTCATAATAACTATAACATAGTTATAGTCGCTCTCCCTCTGTTCCCGCCTTCCGTTGATCTCCATCCGTCCTCCTTCATGTCTCCTTCACATGTTCAGGCGTGACTTCCTGTCTCTGGTCCTGTGGCCTTTATGGGTCTCCTCTGGAGTGTGATTTGGATTCTTCTGCCCAATTAGCAGCAGAGCAGCGCGTAAATAAGAAAAAGGCTCTGAATCCCCGTAAATAATTCTGTTTGCCAGCAATGTCGTGTTCAGCTGTGTGAGCAGGGGCTCTCTGGGGGGGTGGGGGTCTGAGAGCTCACTTCCTTTCACTAATTACCCGGCAACAGGCCTCAGTAATTGTCAGCGGCTCTGGTGGGCTCGATGCCTTTAAAGATGGAGCAGCTTGAAGCCGTGTGAACAAAGAAAGGCCAAAAGAAAGTGGTTTCAAGCTGTGAGCCAACCAGGAGGTGAGGGGGAAGCAGGAGCAGCCGGAGCAGAAGCAGCAGCTCCTGCAGGAGCAGCAGCTCTATGGTTCTGCAGGAGAAGCACCTTCTTCTGGATTCTTCACAGGAGAAGAGAACAGAAGCTGAAAGAAAAAACTAGAAACACCAGCCTGCTGTGGAGCAGGAAGGAGGAGCAGGAAGGAGGAGCAGGAAGACCCGCCTCACGGTGATTCTCCAGAAGTCAGAGCAGGACTCTGGAAAAGTCTTCCTGGTGTTCTGTGAGTTTGTTCAGACCATCAGTTCCTGTTGGAGCCGTTTTCTCCAAATCAACCAACCTGGTCCTCAGATTTCCCTGGGAACTCCACCTGTTGTTTCATGTGCTGGGGGGGGCAAAGGAGGCTGTGCTGTAACCTGCAAAGCATGATGGGTGATTGGTGGCAGAGATGCAGAATCAGCTGCATCCCATAAATCCAGCATCAGAAGTGGAGGCCAGCAGGAATTTGCGACTAAAGCAGGGTTGAAGGAGGACTAATGGCAACATTCTTTGTAATTTATGCATTAAACTTGAGAAGATGGCGAGGCGGCGTGGAGCGGTCTGCACCTCCAGAACCCACAGGCTGCTGCTCAACAGGAGAGGCTGTGTTCCAGTAAATTAGATCTTTCAAAGATCTTCTAGAGGTTTCCAGGGATTATTTGATTCCTTCAAGCAGTTTTGAGATAGTACAGCTCAAGGAAAAAAAACATTTGATCAACTTAAATGAATGTTTTTTTTTCTGTGAATAATGTAGTTGACAGGAGGGATGTGAAGTGTTTTTCTTGATTTTCACGTCTGACTTACAGATGCATGTATTGTGGCTGAGAAAAGCCACAGGGAGACAGTTTGACACACGCCTTCTCTGACTCACACTGCTGTTTAATTGATGGCAGGACTCCGTCAGAACCGATAATTCCATCAAGACATCCTGTGGTTATTTTAAAGAGGGTCTGCTGCGGAGTGGGGGGGTGGAGGGAAGCTCCCAGCTCCGCGGCTGGACGGACAAATGCATCCGGACTTTTATTTGGCTCTCCGTGCCAATAAAGAGCAGACGCCTGGAGGAGCGGATCAGAAAACAAACAGTGAAATCAAGTCCGACATAAATATTTAATGCATGAAAGAAATGAATGTGAAATGAGAAACAGGGATTTGGTGTTGACAGATTCTCCTGACAGATGGGACTGGATTGTGTTTCCCTTCAGGTCTTTTCTGTCTCCGTGTCTTTCCAAGCTGTTTCTAATAAATAGCCGTCTTTGGTCTCCAAATAGAAATGCCCCCCCCCCATTCTCCCTTCATTTCTCTAAATGTTCCTTTATCGCCCAGTCCATCCAAACGTTGCTCTGCTGCAACCTGCAAAGCATGATGGGAGCTGAAGGTTTTGGGGGCAGAGATGCAGAATCAGCGGCATCCCATAATTCCAGCAGGATTCTGCCTTTGGCTGCTCATGACCCGCTGGCAGCAGATGGACCGGTTCTGGCAGCAGAACCGTCTGAGGAACAGTTCTGACCCTCAGAGTCCAAAACAAATCAAAGAAAGTTTTTAAAAACCAAATGAGCCCCGGAGAAGCAGCAGCATCACAATCTGGAGAAACTGCAGCAGGAAATGAGGAAAATCAGCGGCCGGGTTAGAAAATACAAATATCAGATCAATATCATTTAAATGTTTATCGTTGCTTCTGCCTTTGTGATTGAATAACTCTGTCTACCAGCTCTGGCACTAAATTGAATTTGTCTTTTGGAAACCGGTTCAAACTTTGGAATTTTTTTCACAACATTTGTCTACAACAAAGTTTCATAAACACAGTGGATTTTCAAAATAAACCCCTGGAGGGAGGCCGACCCGGCCCTCAACCCACTCAGTTTTATTTATAGCACAACATCATGACAGAGTCGACTCAACGACCTTCACTAACTACATAAAATCAGTTCTGAAATACCACAGCAGATTACCAAACTAATCTTAGACCCTCCTCTGAAAGGAAAAGCTCCTAAAAACACAGATTCCAGAAGAAGAAACTGTGGGACGTTCACATGAAGGACGTGTTCCTCTTCTATATTGACGTTTTGTGTCTAAATAAAAATGCAAAAGGTACTTTTACAAATAAATGAGCAGAGAGGAATTTAGAGGAGAACCAAAGGGGAGGAGCTGCTGTGATCTCCGTGTTTGGAGGAGAACCAAACCGCCAGTGTAAATCTGTCAGCGAGAACATTGAAGATGTTTAGCAATGCATGCTGGGTAAAGGTGGTGCCGTGAGGAGCCTTCTTGACACTTTTCTCCTTCCTGCTTTCTTACTGTACTTACAATAGTGCCCCCAAAGGAGCAGCTGTTGGAACTGCAAGGATTTTTTGGTTCTGTCCTTACAGCTGTGTGTGTGTGTGTGGGGGGGGCGTTTATCAGAATTTCTGCCCCAGAATTAATTCTGTAGAACACAAGTTCATATTTGAGATTTTAGAATGATCTTTTTGTGTTTCTGACATTTGGATCCTGAGAAGAGGCGATGCAGTAGCTTCTGGGAAATCTTTGTGTTTTTTAGCCTTATTTCTATCGAAAACATTAAAGAACCCGCTGTGATAAAAAGAATGTCTTTGTATTTTAACATTGTCGTGGGTCCCTCAGGGAAATGATGGCAGAGGAGCCAAGATGAGAGCGTTCTTTCTTTATTACTAGAACCTGAGCACTTACTCCACGCAGGGCACATCAGCACACTAGCAGCTTTCAGCTGCTGTTTGTATGTGGGCCTTTCTGTCTGAAGTTTAGTCTTCAACAAGTGAAATGCTGCCTGAAGGTCTAGATCAGGTGACTGACTTGGCCAATAAGAAGATTCACTTCTGGTGCTTTAATAAAATTTCAGTTGCTTTTGGCTGGATGTTTTGGGGTCGTTGTCCATCTGGGATTAAGTGAAATCACCGCCCAACTGTAAGTTTGGCTGCATTCACCTGGATCTGCAGACAGGGCTGCATTCACCTGGATCTGCGCAGACAGGCTGCATTCACCTGGGATCTGCGCAGACAGGGCTGCATTCACCTGACCTGTGCAGACAGGGCTGCATTCACCTGGATCCAGACAGTCTGTCTCTGAACACCCCAGAATTCATTGGGCTGCTTCTGTCCTGTGTCACTGGCCATCAATAAAACATCACTCAGTGTCCCAGTGCAACTAGGTAGCCATGCACGTCCAGACCATCGCACTGTCTCCACCGTGTTTTACTGATGATGTAGTGTGCTTTGGATCAGGAGCTCCACGCCTTTCCAGACTTTTCTTTGGCCATTATTCTGTTAGAGGTTGATTTTGGTTTCATCTGGGTTCAAAGAATTTTTTCCAGAACTTTTAGGATGCTTTTTAGCAAAGTCCAATTGAGCCTTCCTATTCTTGAGGCTTATGGATGTGTTTGCATCTTGCAGTGTTCTCTGGATCTACTTTCATGCAGTCTTCTTTTTATGGTAGACTTGGAGGTTGATCCAAATTTCCTCTGAGAGTGTTGTTCACTTGGTTGGCTGTTGTGAACGGGTTCCTCTTCACCCTGGAAATGATTCTGCCATCATCCACCACTGTTGTCTTCCGTGACGTCCAGGGGCCTATTTATAAAACTTTAAGTAGGATTTGCGTCAGAAGCGGCGTGACGGATGAACATAGGACGCGCGCACGACAGAAATATTCAGATGAGAACCGCATGCATGCACATCCTACGCCATCTTTCCTTTATAAATCACAACCGATTCTAAATGCACAGCTGGGGGGCTACATGACACGCCCATAGTTGCTCATAACTAGTCCGTGAAACGCCCACAAATTAATATTCATGGCTTGCGAAACCATGGCAAACACAGAGGGGAAATAAAAAACGAATCTCACCAATGTGAAGTAGAAGTTATCGCTGGCGCAGGTGGAAAGGAGGGAGAAAATGTTGTTTGAGGGCACAGGTGGGCATTACTAACGCCAAAGGCACGTGATGGGCAAACGGTGGCAGACGCCGTGAAATGTTGCAGCTCACAACTCGGATCGTGTCAAATAAAAAGAAGAAAGAAATGATCGACAAAGGCGGTGCAAAGTGTGTCCGCCACGGGGCCATATTGGGGAATCCCTATTAAGTCCTCTTTATCGGCGCTCCTCCGCCTGAGTCACCTGACTGAGACGGAGGGGACGCCGACGCGCCAGGGTCAGGGTGACACAGGTAGAGAAATAATTAAAATGAATGCAGTCAAGTCACATGTATGCAGGCTACACAATTACAGATTATTAATATAGAACAATTTTATTTTAGTTGCTGGGTGTTCCCAGAAGGGCCACAGTGGTTACGATGCTGCAGCTGAGCAGCCTGCCTGGACCTAGCCTCTGCACGGCACGCGGCTCAACCCTCCAGCAGTGGGGCGTGTCTCACCGATGCAGTCCTTGAAATGCAGAGGGAAGTCAGTAGTTCAACTGTGAGAGGTGGCCAAGTGAGTTGGGCTAAATCAAGACTGACTGAAATAAACTGCAAGTGACAGGGAATTTAAATAAATAATATTTTCTACACCTTTTGTTGTTCTTACGTTTAATGATCATCAAACGCTTGGCAAGACAGCAGCAGCATTTGGCCCAAACGCGTGGGGATGGGGTTCAGGTCGGGCCAACACAGCACCGGCTACCAGGGTAGAGGCATCGCTTTTTTAAGCTGTGCCACATTGTGTAGCACAGCAAAGGCCAGCACGACGGCACACACTGTCACTTCTCACGTGTTTCTTCCATCTGCCGACGGTGTCGCTGCTTTCATTTCAATTCGCTTTTTGTGCGTGCACGCCTGTCAGAGCGCGGAAGGACCAAGCACATTTTCCGCCGTTTGCTTTTATAAATCTCAACTATTATGAGCGCGCGTGACGCTTTCTTTTTTGTGCGTGCATTTACAACGCTTATAAATGAGGCTCCTGGTCTTTTTAGTGCGTTGAGTTCATCAGAGCTTTCTTTCTTTCTCAGGATGGACTACACGCTGATGTTGCTAACTTAATATTGTAGCAGTTTCTGTTTCATTATGGTCGCAAAGCACTTACAGAGTGCAAGGACCATATTGTAACTGGTACGAGGGTCACACCCAAAAAGGTCCAAAAACGCCAAAAACACGCCAAACGCCAAAAATGGGCCAAAAGTCAAGACAAAGCACAAAAACACGAAGCACTGTGTAACGCAACAAAATACACACACACACGCACAACACCAACGCAGAAACGTAAAAATCAAGCCGCAAAATGACGAATACAAAACACAAAAAGCCCCAAAAGCCCTCAAAAGACAGGTTTAAAGCCAAAAAGACATGCCCAGCCTATAGTAAAAGACAGGCCGCATTGAAATACATAGGCCACCTGACCGCAAAAACTTCTATATTGTTTTTCGAAAGTTTTTTTATTATTATTATTATTCTTCTGGTTTCTAACGGATACTTTGAGCTCAAATTTGACCCCCGCCACATACCCGAAAACTCACCAAAATTGGTACACAGCTGGGATAAATGTGAAATGAATTTTCGGCAAAGAGAACTTCACTTCTGCACGGACGCATGACATCGGCGAACGCCTCCCGTAAAAAATGAATGGGCCGTAAAACGCTATGGGGCCAAAAAAATATTTTGAAATACAGTTATGAAACCAAACACACGCATTGAGATATCCCTAAAGATGTTTTTGAAATCATTATGGATGGCCACATCATCACGGTGTTTGGCGTCATTTTGTGGCGAACTCAGATAAATGGCGTTGCGTTTTTTGACAATATGGGAAAAACGCATACTTTTGTTCAAGCGACACTAAAATTGCACACACATGCCATTATGATTATACAATCGTCAAGAAGTTTTGCTGACCTTTGATCTTTGGGAAGGGGCGCCATCTTGAATTTTCATAAAAAGCACCTTTTAGTAACGGATACAAACTAAAACTCGCCCTAGGGATTTTTTTATCGATCTTTTGAAACTTCTCAGGCATCAACATAGTTACTGTGACAAAATGTTGGAATTCAGAAGTTGTAGAATTTAAAACGCGCGCGCGTGGCGAATTCGCAACCGCCGCCATTTTAGCTAGCTCGGACATATTTTATCGGAATAGCCTGAAACTGAAATATGCGCACCCGCTTTCACACTGAACAAAAACGATGTCACATACGACAAAATCGTAAAGGAATGTGGGCCGGTAAACAAAAACGGTCGCAAAAAGTGCTGACTCTACAAAAATTTTTTTCGATTTTATTTTTAAGAATCTACAATGAAACCCAGATAACTTGTAGGGTATATCCAAAGAAAGTTTTGAAATCATTACGAGATGGCGACACGACCTACGGTTTGACGGCCATTTTGTGCCAAAATCTGCCATTTTCAGTTTTTCGCTTTTACACACAATATGGAAAATGAACTTTTTCGAGCGATTACGAAATTTGATGGCATGTCTCCTAGCGTAAGCCCACAATCACCTCTGAGTTTCGTCGACCTTTGACCTCGGAAAAGGCGGCCATTCTGAATTTTCTATAAAAACACCTTTACCACCAGATTCAAACGTAAACTTGTCGCTGAATTTTTCTCATTGTCTCGAAACTTTTTGGGCATCAATGGCAAGCTGCTGTGGGAAAATGTTGCAATTAGAAGTTGTGGAGATTTTAAACGCGCATGCGGGCTTAGCTACAGGCTGGCGCAGTGTTATAACTGCTATGTTTTTCAATGGACTACCGCAGTGAGGTGGAGAAACCGAATACATTGAAAACACTGGATATGGACATATATGAATGTGGGCGGGTTAGCATAAAACCACTGTTGCTATGACAACAAAGTTTACTTTACCGATTTGTCCTAAAACTGACGCCAATCTGTTCGCCTCTCCCGAGGGGACCAAAACATAAAATGGTTGCTATGGAGATCAACAGAAAAGCTGCCATTTTGGAAAAAGTGGTTTTTAGCAATTTCATGACATAACTCTCACCAATGGAGGAATGGGTTTTTCTGAGTCAGTTGATGACGCTTGATCGCAGGTGTTAGCACTTTTAGCTATGTTAAGATAATCTAAAAAGATAGTTAAAGAGATAATTAAAGATTTTGGGTAATGTGTTTTTCTGAGTTGGTTGATGATGCTGATCGCTATGCTAGCACTTTTAGCCACATTAATATAACTGGCATAGTTAGCATAATAAGCAGCCTAAATTATGTGTTTTCCTGAGTCAGTTGATGATACTGGTTGATCGCAATGCTAGCACTTTAGCCAACCAGATAGCTGCATAGTTAGCATAATTAGCATATGTCATTTGACTAAATTTCTCTTTATCAAAAGTGGGCAGTGAGGGCGGTGAGGTCAGCGGCGTTGAGAGTTGGGCGTGGAAGGCGGCTGCGCTATGGGAGCACCGCTTATGGGCGACTTTTTTTTTTTTTTTTTTTTGTTTTCTCAGTTTAATGATGGTTCTTTCACCTGCATGGAGAGCTCCGACCGTATGTTGGTCTGTTCACCACAGCAAATCTTCCAAATGCAGCACGAGTCCTCTAATCAACTCCAGGCCTTATCTGCTTCCACTCCAGAATGACATACAAGGAATTGGGTTTCCACACCTGCCTGCTAACAGCATGGAAGTCAACTGTCCAATGACTGCCAGCCCATGAAATTACTGGATTGGTTGAAGAATGCTTTGAATTTACACTTTTATGCAATTCTTTGTTCAACCCATGGAATAAAAGCTGAAAGTCTGCACTTCAATGGCATCTGAGTTGTTTTATTTCAAATTCACTGTGGTAATGTACAGAAACTAAAGTAGAAAGAATGTGTCTCTGTCCAAAGATTTATGGTCCTGACTGTTTGTCTTAGAAATTGGCTGTTTTTTTTTTTCCAATTTTGGCTAAAATCATCATAATCCTAACTAAAACACTTTGAAAGCAGATAAACGATGATGGAGTGGGACCTTCAGAGAAGTTTGAAACAGTTGATTTGTCTGTTCATTTGAACTTATGAGTCCATCCATCATTGAGCCGCTGTGGTGCAGCGGCGGCCTCCTGAGAGCCGTGTGTCCGTCAGCACCCTATATTGGTTTGTCTGGTGTCTGCTTGACGGTAAAAGCAGGGCGGTGCATCCGTCAGCTCAGTCTTCTGGAGTGCAGGGATCTCTTTAGCCTGAATTACGGCTCCCGTTGACGCAGCACTCAGACATGTAGAGGAGAAGAACTCTCATTGATTCGTTTGTCAAAGGAGTGAATAATTCTGATGAGGTATTGACCGCTGTAGATGAAGACATAAGTCACCTTGGTTATGAGCAGATGGCTGCTGACGGCACGACGCGTATTTGATCAGGAAACCTTGAAACAAGGCAGGAAAAAACGGCCGCTTTGCTTTCTGAGCTGAAGCTCTTCCTTCACAGAGACGTTTGTTTTTTTTGGAGCGTGAAGATGATGTTTGAGGTTGGAGGGAAATCGAGGAGCCGACTCTCATACGTTTGTGTAATGAGAGCGCCATGAGAGTCTGGAGTGCGTGAATGCCAGCGGCACGTGAAGCGCGCTTATTGTTTCCGAGAGAAGTTCAAAAGGCAGGAAATAAGACCCACTACAAAGGGCTGACGGAGCAGAGCGCTGGAGATGAGAGGCAAGAGCAGAAAAATGTCCAGAATGAAAGAAAAGCAGGAAATTAGGAAGCAGCCAAAAATGGAAAAGTACGGCAAAAGAGAAGGATCACAAAGGGGTGTGACGCAGAACAAAGAGGACAAGAATCCAATAAAACTCAGCTTCACAGAGACGCATGTTCTTGTTGTACATGTGATCGTGGTCTGGAGCTTTAATTGGACAGAGAAGAGTCCTCAGTTCTGAAATACACGCTTTCCTCACAGTTTATGGAGGAAACTCATCATCAGCCCACTCTGGACAGGACGTTCTGTGGACCACACATCTCCATCATCCACCTGTTTGTTCAGACATTTCCACCTAACTTGCTGCAGATTACTGGGAGCAGGTGTCAACCTGGACTCACCTGTACAGGTGACGAGGACAGACCATCGGGTTTTCCCCCCAGTGAGGCGGTCCAGGAGCAGAACCAGGAGCGTCTGCTCCAGAGATGGTCCTGAGCTCCTTCCAGTCTCGCTGCAGCCCTGAATCAGGTTTACTTACACCCCCAGCCTCGTGGAAGCTTCAGTCAGTCAGAGGAAAGAAAAGAAGATTCTGGAATCAACAGGATGAGTTTGAATGAATATATGGGCATAAAGCTGGAAATCTGGGAAAACGTGCAAAGTGTGAACGTTTCCCCAGATTTCTCTGCTGCTGCAACAGATGAAAGTGTCCGACAGAAGAAGAGGTTCTGGACAAAGGTGTCTTCAGGTTCCTGACAGCAGAACTGGAGTCAGTGGGAACCATAGAAACCAGACGGTTTGAGGAAAGAGCTGTCTTTTACTGGGATAGAAAGCTGAAACCTGCAGATCTAGTAAACAGCTTCCTGCTTTCCTAACTTGTCTCTGAGTCACACTTTGACAGACGGATGAAGATGATCGTCTTCTGTTTACCCATAAATGTCCATGTCATGACTTTTCATATCGTTGCGTGGAACCGTTTCTTTATCTGGAAGAGCTGCTGCCGTTTGCACGATTCCTGCTCCAATACACTTAAAGTCTAAAACCTTTTTACAGAAACACAGTTTCTGACACTAATTCCTGCACTTTAGCAAAACTCCACTGAGAATTATAGTTGTTTTTGAAAAATGGAGCTTCAGGGTCAGCCATGAGCGTCTCGTCTCCCCTGAAAGCTCCTCTCAGCTCCTCCACCCGCCTGTGAGGCGCAGCAGAATCAGTCACAACCTCGCTGTGAGGAAGACCGCCAAAAGCTTCCCGCCAAAGTCCCCAAACATCCAGAAAAAGTCTCAAATCTGCAGCTGTTTTGAACAAAAGTGTCTGAGATGCTATCGCCCTTTTTTTGATTCGCCGTCTGGCCGGAAGAGGGTAAAAACCTGGGTTATGGGCGGAGCCTGAAGCATTGGTGTCATGCTTTTACTGGTTCCATCATTTATATTTCCCAGATATTCGCTTCATGCGGTGCTGTGGTGGCACGGCTGACCTGGGGTAGCAGGTGAGGTGAAGGGGGCGTGGTTGTTAAGGGCTTTCAAACCTTAGAGAAGCTAGAAAGTGTCAAAAGGGGCACAACCTTTACCATTCCACCTTAAATGATGAGTCTGCTCAACTCTTTGGTCATTATCTGCTGATAATGGTTGATCTGATAAGCTGCAGCCGTCACGGTTTGAGAGTCACTGAGAGGACTCGGTCCGAGTCGTGGACCCACATCGGGCCGGCTTTCCTTCCTTCCCGGCTCAGCCTGAAGTTCTGCTCCGTCCGCCGCTGACCTGCTGAGGTTTTTCAGGGAACTGCTCCTCCAAACAACAAGCTGGGCTCATGCTGGTGCAGGAGTCCGACCAAAGCAGGAGATGCTGCTCTGGACCCTCTGGTGGCATCGCAGGGGGGGCCGTTTTCCTGAAATGACCCTTAAAGAAAATCAGGCTTCTCGCTCTTCCTGTCATGTTTCTAAAATATCCATCACAGCCTGCCGCCCGCCACTTCCCGCGTATTTGTATTCCCAAATAAAACCATTGTCATATTGGATTACATTTCACTTTGTGAGAAAACACCTATTAAGCTGCTGCGAGTCATTTCCATGCGCCGTGATGCATTTGTGAGCTCTTGAATGTCTGCAAAGGAGCAAATGTTCTCCTTGCCTGGCGATTACTTTGGCGTGTTCATGAGAAGGCGTAACCGCTCGCGTCTGGCTGATTTTACGTGGCGTGAACATGAAAGAGGAAATCCCGCCACCTTCTCCCCGAGCCGTGGAGAAATGAAATGAGCCGGGATGCTAAATGTGTTCATTATTTGATTTGCATCTGCGGCTGCCGGCCGCTGATTCCCTGGATGGCGGCGGCTCTGGGGGGCGCCCCTGGCGCCTGGCTGTAAGTGCTGAGGAACACGGCCGTATCATCTGAATGCAGATGTTCCCGGCGCCGCAGCAGAACATTACCTGAGGGTTTCTACCGTTCCTGCCTGAAGCAGCTGAGGCAGCTCACAGGAATGCGGCGGTCTTAGCCGCGGTGGGGGCCCATCTGAACGGACGCCTGCTCTGTCGACTACCTGATTGGTCACTTTCTTACTTCCTGACTAGTGAGGCTAAGAGAACAGAAGCCCAAGCTGAACTTTGTAGGACTTTGATCAAGAAGTTCTTTTTACATCTTGTGGTGGTTGTCCGGATCATCTTTGGCCTTTCTGTGGAGATCATCCCCATTCTGACCTCCAGAGATCAGCCGTTTGTTCTTCACATGTTCAGGCAGATTTCCCTCCTTTTTGAGATAACTCCACCACATTGTGGGTGGAGCTTATCATTCCTCCAGGTGGAGTGCGGCTGAAGTTGATTCACAATAACTGGAATTAAAATCGAGCAGTGAAACGTTTTAAGGACGAAGATTTTAGGTGGAGTTTCTGCGACTCAACTTGGACACATTGATCAACCATACTGTGCAGCAGATGGATGTTTGAGTGACGCTACCTTCCATAGATGTTCAGAAACTCAAAGCTGGATCTTCTAGAACAGTGGTCCCCAACCACCGGGCCGCGGACCAGTACCGGGCCGCGGGACACTTGGCACCGGTACCGGGCCGCAAATTCTGGCACCGGGACGCACAGAAAGAAAAAATAATTTCCATTTTTTTGTTTTTTTCCCGAAAAAAACATTTTATTTTAAAAAGTGACCGGATTCTCTCTGTTACATCTGTCATACTTAACGCACGTCAAAGTCGCGACACCAAACAAACTTATTTTGAAGGGGATGTTTAAACATTACCATTACATCCAGAGTGTGTCGCATTGGGTTGGCATAGAAACGATGTTGCTCATGTGATGTTCTGTTGTTGGTGTGACGTACTATACACTACCATACAGTACTATACACTACTATACAGTACTATACACTACTATACACTACTATACAGTACTATACACTACTATACACTACCATACACTACTAAACACTATCATACACTACTAAACACTACTATAAACTACTATACACTACCATACACTACTATACACTACCATACACTACTACCATACCCTAACCCTTTATACGCTATACAGTTTTTCCTCACTGGTGTGACGACCAGCTCCAGTCAGATCAGTAGTTTCAGACTTTCCTGCAGATGTTGTGAGTTTGAATCTCCTTCTTGTCACTAAAGTCCAACCCGTTGAGTCTGGAGGTTTCCAGACCAACAGACATAGACCTCTGAAACTGTTTTCAGGTTTTTCTGTCCGTCTCACATAGCAGATCCTGTGTGGCGGTGGCGGCCGTCCAAACTTTAGTGTTTAAAGAAATACCTGATCAACAGCAAAACCTTTGGAGCTTTCTGCTGAAATATCCCAAATGTTCACAGGCTTGCAGCTAATGCTGCATGAAAGGAAAAATAATGAACTCTCTCACCTGGACTTGAGAATCTGCTGGGGGGGGGCAAAGACAGAAATGCGTGGCCTGCAAATATGCCGAGTTTAGTTTGAGCTTTTTCAAAAACCAGAGTCAATTCAGGAACAATTACTGTGAGTGTCTGTTCAGCCGCTGCTTTTTGCACTGCAGGCACTTAAGGAAGCAGCCAACAGAACAAATAATCCTCACGGCGCCGAGGAGAGATGAAGATTAAACTTACAGAATAATTTCCCTGAAGCCTGAATGAATAACTGAACAACCATCAACGTCTGAGAACAATTCTGGAAATTATTTACAGTTTATAGGCGGAGATACTGCAACTGATGGATGATGGAGGGATGGATGGATAGGTGGATGGATGGATGATGGATGGATTCTCTTTACCTGTTTAACACTTTAACTTTAGGTCAGTTTTGTATTAAAAAGAAGATGACAATCCTGTGATCTGAATCCTGGAGATGTTAGGCTTATGGGTGATTTTACAGTAAAGGAGGGTTGAAAGGACAGTAGGTGATGTCTGGGCTGTTTCTCAAATGTTTCCTTTTCCTAAATTTGTCATCTCTAGAAGCGTTTGACCAAAATGCTTCAACTTTAATCTCCTTCCTTGTTTCCGGACCCTCGGTTTGGACGAGAATCCCGCTGCTGCGTCTTTGTGGGTGTTGACCTTCATCGTCAGAGGAAGTAGAACCAAATGCTGAGCTTAAATAAAACGTTCTTTTGACATTTTTTTTATTTTAGAAGTTTCGAAATATTCCAGCTTCTGACTGATGAGAAGATTCTAGCCGAGTCTTTGACTGTCTTTCTTTAAGCGAAAACCAAACAGAAAGCAACTTAAAAACCAGAGTTTTTAGATGCTAAACTCTTGGTTTGGAGCATAATGAGTCATAAATGTGACACATGGATGCTCCCACATGAAATGAATCACCTTGTTTCCTGAAACATGGCACACCTGTGTGCTTTGGTCCTCCTAAAGTCCTCATGGGGCTCAGCGGCTCCAGGATTCTTCCCTAAACTTTTCCTCATTTCCATCCACTGAAAGCTTTTCTTCTGCTTTCTGCTCTCATTATTGTCTGTTTGTTTTGCCTCTCCTGTAATCTTAGTCTACATCTGTGGATGGATTTATTTGTTCACATCCTCCCCCAGCCTTCGCCCTGCAGCGACTCTATTTAAAGCTGAACGCTTGTGGATAGACGGAGGAGAAATTCCCCTGAAGCCCGACAGAATCCACAGTGATTCAGTTGGTGGGTGGGGTGTAGCAATCAGACTCTTTGGTTCCTTCATTAAAGACGGCGGGAACATCGGAATTCTTAAGAAAGTGGCACAAAACACACATCCCTGCAGGCGCAGAAAAGAGTTGAACATTTTCTACTTAATCAGTTCAAGGAACAATATGGAAAGGAGCAGATTTGGCCCTTTGAGACGGATGCAAATGTATGCAGACTCCAAAGAAAAAGGCTTAAGAGGACAACAATCCTGAGTCAGGAGCCACAAAAGCCAAAGAAAATCCTCTGAAATTAGTACTTTATGTGTAGCCGATGAGACGTAAAAGACCTCTGACAGGGTTTTAGAGGGGTGGGGGGCTGAAATCTGCAAAGCCTCCAAAAACACAGAAAAATGATCCAACAAAAAAAAGTTATGCAATCTTTGTTTTATGGTAATCAGGTTTCAGTCTGTTCTGGCCGTCATGGCGTCAATAATCAGTCGTTCCTGCGGCGGCGCTGACTGTCTGACAGGGCGGGGGGGGGAGGGGAGGACATCTTCTGCAGCTCAAAGGCTTTTATTCCCTGTAATGGTGTCTCACTGGGATCCACAAAACTCTCTTAATTGGAGCCCAGGATTGTACCCCCCCCCCCCCACTTTCAATTTCATGCCATAAAAGTCAAAGGAAGAGCCTGCAGTCCAAACGAGAGCTTCAGGGCGCTGCAGCACCTGTGCAGGTTTGTAATGGCAGCTCCTCCGTCAGAGCACGTCTGCCCCCCTCCCACGCAGAGGGGGAAGCTGAAGCATCGAGCCGTCAGGAGGAGCGTTTGCCCTTTGGAGGAGGGGAGGTGAGGCTCACACAGACTCCACAACAGCCATCATCTCCCCGCTGTCACCGCTTTTGTGTTTGACCTGTTGATTTCTGAGGGAGCCATCAGCAGATGTGCTGCTGCAGGGATGACTCCTCCCCGTCCGTGGGAGGGTTTCAACGTGGACGCCAGCACCACGAGGGCCGTTCTCCTCATCACAGACCTCCACCCAGCTCCTTTCTGCCTCCACGACAGCTTATGTGACCATGAAACGTGCTAAAGACGGGTGTTACTGCAACACTGACCGTTTCTGTCCGGAGGTCAGGGCACTTCATGAAAAGGCTTTCAGACAGAGTTTATTCCAGCATTGAAGACACCAGGTTTCTAAAGGAACCTTTGATGTTAACCTCTGTGAAGGTTTTTAATTAAAGGAATAATTATTATTCATTTTGGTGCAGCTTTTCCAAAGTGCTGCTCTGCATCTTCATGTAGTGAAAACATGGAGAGTTAAACTAATAGCGGGGACGCTCGGCGGCTCCTTCCTGAAGTCTGTGGAAGAGGAGCAGCCGGCCGGAGTCAGAGCGAGGATGAAGGCGACCTGCAGGAGTGACAGGGAGGCGCGGACTGGAGGAGAGCATGACGCGCAGCATCAGCACCGACCACGGCTGCTGCGGGGATCACGCTTCCTCCGTCCATCGCCGCCGTCTGCCTCCTCGTATGGGGGGGGGGGGTGCTGAGGCGCTTTCAGGAGACAAAAATAGAAGCGATTTTTCTATTTGTGTTTTGGAAAGACTACCCAGGGAGAGGGACAGAAAGTATTCCACGTCCTCCTCTGTTCTCCTCTCGAAGGCCGAGCGGCAGATGAAGATGAAACCATCCATATTATCAGCAGAGTGAATTGCAAAGCTCTTTTTTTACAGTATTGATCCAGGATGATCCATGCTCTCATGAGTGCAGGCTTGTGTTGCCATGGTTACAAAGTGACCTGCAATCCCAATACTTGTACTTTAAAAGTCCAGGTGAAGCAGAGATGAATAATTGAACATCCGTTTTTAGAGACATTCAAACGATTCTGACGGTCCAGATTTTTGCGTTTGTAGCCGGTTCTGCTGCAGGAATGCTGAGTCACTTTTCCTGCTGCACGTTTCACCATTTCCCGCCGTGCCAGTCTGATGACACGAGCTCATCGTGACCACCTCAGGGGGGCAGACAGAACTCCAAATGTTGGTTCATGCTGATGGTATCGGCGTCTGCAGGAGGTTGGTGCTCCGCTGACCTTTCACCTTCAGTTTTAGGCCTTCTCTCCTCTGGATGTCAAAAGCCATTCGTTTGCACCGTGCACTCTGCTTCAGCTGTGAAACTCACTAGAGCTGAGCTTCTAGTCTTTGCTGAAACCAGAAACGACCCAAACAGATGACTGAGGGTGAGAGCGTCTGTACTTGTTTTGTTTGGCGGTCACAGATGGACGGATGGCGTTTCTGTGTCTGATTGGTCGACCCCGCTGAGCCTGCAGGGCTGGAGGAGTGTTTCCTCATTTGGGTTGGAGTCGCAGTCAAGGACAGGTTTTGTTCTGCAGCAGGATGCACGGTGGGGCAGTGGTTAGCACTCTCGCCCTGGTTCGAATCCCAGCTGGGACCTTTCTGTGTGGAGTTTGCATGTTCTCCTCATGCATGCGTGGCTTTAGAAGCTCCTGCAACCCTGTGACCCCAAGAGGGTTTCAGTGGGTTCAGGGGATGGATGCATGGATGGATGCATGGATGGATGGTATAGCTTAGGCCTGCACAACAAATCTCAAATTTATTGTTATCGCAATATCAAGCTGTGCAATACGCATATTGCATAAGACTGCGAAAATTGCAATAAATGGTTACCTTAAATATGTTAAAATAATGGCAGCTTAAAATGTTTAAATAATCAAATGAATCTCTTTATGCATTTGACCAATGGGATGGACGCCTTCACGTTGTCGACCAATGGGACGGAGTCCTTCCATGTTAGATGCTGTCCTTCTATGTAGACGAGGGTTAACTCTCATTTAAATGAAAGTGTTGCAGTGAAATGGAAATGATGTTTTGGGTTGTTTTGCTATTTCTTCATGTATTGCAAGTTATATCGTCATCGCATTATTGATCATTAATATCACATAACAAGTTTCCCTAGTGTAGCTCGATACTTCAGAAACTTGAAATGAGCTGGAATGTGTCCCAGCAGCCAATGAACATTAGTTAAATCCTAAAGTAGAAGCAGCTCATTTTGGTGAAAAGGATCAGGAAAATAGATGAAAAACGTTATAATGAAGCTAAAAGTGTCAAATCTTATTGAGTTTCTCCCCTTTTATGTTGACGGTTCTTTCAGCTAAATGCTATTCAGAGTTACGGTCCTTTTTAAGGAAGTATTTGTCGATCAACCGTCTGATGTAGAGGTTGTTTCGTTGTCATGAGCGGCTGTGACGGTGTTTTGTTGTGGCTCTGCAGCCTGGAGGTCTCTGGTTGAAGGAACCACGGCCTCTCATTGCAGTCTGACTCCTGAAAGAGGGGGCAGGTGAAAAAGCTGTTGGATTAGCTTCACCGCCTCACTCTGCTCAGACTGTAGATTTCCACGCCTCCTGCAGATACACGCATCAAACGTGAGGAAGCCAACTCGAGCACGGAGAGCCTCTGAATCATCTTAGCTGCTCCTCAAACTGTTGTGCTGCCTCGTCTTCACGCTCTGAGGCTGACGCTGGACAGACTTTAGAGCCGCGCGGGATTTTCTTTCAACGCCATGTTGTCAAACAGATTGGGATTAAGAAGCTGGATGATGAGCCTCCTCCAGTCAGCACATCTCTGCTCCGTGAAGGGGTTCTACTGAGCGTGTGCAGACTCCTGCTGTGCTAATAAAGATTAGGGATATTTTTCAGTGCAAAGTGCAAATTTGGCAACAAAAGGTGGCTGAGAGCTTGAAAGTCTCCCTGCTGGATGTGGGAGCCCTGCAGGCATGAATGACACGTCTACTGACACCGAGGCTTGACTCTGCAGAGTCCAGCCGAGCTGCAGCAGAAACAACCGTTTCTGTGAAAGTCGAGTTCCATCAGACCCAAACTACACTCCAAGTCCGTTAGTCTGTCCTGCTGAAACGACGACACAGGACATGTGGAAATGCAGGCAGGCGCCTTTTTGGACGCCTCAGTTTGACGAGTTAAGACACGGATAGTTTGACAGGAGCTGTGTCCGAACTCCAGCCGTAAACGTGAACTGCTGAAAAACTTTAGTGTCCTACTTTTTAAAAGCAACTCAGACTCCAAGCGCTCCAAATCTTTTTTTTAACAGGAAATATGACGCCACCGATTCTATGAAGTGAATCTCGTAAATATGAGTGTTTTATAATGAATATTTATGAATCCACTGAGTTCTTATGAGGAAAATGTTTATATAAATAATTAATCCAAACCAAAACTGTTCAAACACAAAGCATTGTGGTCTATATTTCCCAATCTAGTGAACAGCGAAACACTCTGGTTTTTTGCAGAGACTTCTGGTAAATTCGTAGAGCCCTGGGTTTTGAAATAGTAGATTCAGACGTCGCTACTAAAAGGGGAAGGCAGTCTATAGAGAGTGTTGAAGGAATTCAGACACTGCCAGATTTCATGTAGCCCACTTTCAAGTGGAATGGGCGTGGCCTCTCAACAAGCTCACTCCTGATTGGTGAGAGTGTTTCAATTCAATTTTATTTGTAGCCCAAATTCACAACAGTCGTCTCCATGGGCTTCGTATCGGTAATTGAAAAAGTAAAACATGAACTCAAAAGGATCATGAATACAAAGAGTTCAATAGGAAAATACTAAAATGAACTAACAAACTGACTAAGCTATACTGGCATCCCTGCCCTTAGACCCCCCTTCTCTGTGAGGAAAAACTCCCAAAAGAAACGGATTCCAGAAAAAACTAAGAAACCTCAGGGGTGCCCACATGAAGGAGGGATCCTCCCCCAGGACGGACAGGCGATGTACCAGAACTCTTAGAGAAGAATTAACTTATCTAAATCTACAACTACATATTTAAAGTCCAGCAGACGAGCTTCATCCAGCCGTGGTTGGGGGGACAGTCAAAGGCGCGAGTCGAGCCGGAGACAGGAACCACAGCCAGGAGCAGAGACGAGGTACTCGGTCAGGAACTGGAGCACGGATGAACCAACTGGAGTCTGGAAGCACTCCCACTCCCCAGGAGGGGAAAGAGGGACAATACATGAATCACTGCACCAAACAGAGGCATGGAGAACTAAATGATGAATAATGATCAGGAATGGAGGAGAGGAAGGGTAGAAGTAGATAATAATTTCACTTGCTCCTAATATGGATGTCAGACCTTTTTCTCATTTATAAAATACAAACAGTAAAAAAGGGAGCATACTTCAGAGACCGAACATCTTCACACGAGGAGGCAAGCGGAAGCACTGAACCTCCGGGAGTTGAAGGCTCAATTATCAGAGCAGAGAAGACTTGTGTTAAAAACCCCGGTGAGAATGATGGGAAAGCAAGGCTTTATGTTGCTTCATTAAAACCCCCCCTCACTCATAAAGCTCAACGCCGCATCAAACCCGCCAAACAAAAACGCCATCAATCTAGTAAACAAACCCCTCAGAGATCAGAAGGAAAATCCAATCCTGACTTTAAATCTGCCATGAAGGATAAACTCTGTTTCAGTGAAACGGCAGAGATGAACGGGTTTCACGGCGGGCTGGTCCGGCAGACGGAGCTGACCGGGAACCACATCAGGATCAGGCCTTCGAGCTGAGGGCGTAGATGTGAGGACCAAAAACCTCTGAAGAAGCAGACGGGACTCAAACCTTTGGATGATGAAGCAGCGGTACGTCTGGTTGCCATAGTGATAATGGGAAACACCACCAGGTCTGTGGAGCGGGACTGCTGGAAAACTTCTACCGTTGTTGGTCTTCGCTCAGATCCGCTCCATTATCCAAACCTGTTTGCTCCAGGTCAGGTACCCCTTCTGTGGACGTGGCGGAGTCGCTGATGGTGGGTTGATGGTGGATTGATGGTGGGTTGATGGTCGGGTTGGGATGGTGGGTTGATGGTGGGCTGGATGGTGATAGGCTGGATGGTCCTTGCAGGTCAGCAGTTGCCCATGAGGGCAGCGTTGTTCAGAACTGGCCCTATCAGGACGCATTAAAGAGCCGCAGACGGCCATGGTCTTCTGACAAACCAACAAACGTCGTCTTCTCTGAACCAACATAGGATAAACCGAAAACCAGGCAAAGCTACAACCAGAACGCGAGCAGCCAGAACCTGTTACCTATGCTAACCTCTCTAACTTATGCTAACCTCTGCTAGCACAAACAGAAGTCCTTCATGTGAAACGGAACTTTTGAAGAAATTTTTCTTGATCAAGGACTTCCTTAGCTGTAGGATTATCCTCTCAGATAATGACGGGGGCTGCCCCCAGCGCCATCACCGCTTTTAGGAGGGGTGGAGGGAGAACAGGTATCGCCCTGGGGGGGGGGGGGGGGGTTCTACAGCAGCAGTAGATCACGGCTGTGGCGGGTCACCGCTGAGCGAGGAAGGGGTTTTCTCTGCAGATTTAGTGGTCAGGACAGTGGGTGATGTATATTCACTTTATGGTCATTAGGCAGCCAGAAGAGTGCACCTCCGCCGCCGCTGCTGCTTTGGCGCCGCTCCCAATTGGTTTGAAAACGATAGCATGGCCCTCACAGGATCATTTGGATCCCTGTAAATCTCCCCGCCATTAGGCCAGCCTCTGAGGACACATCCATAATCAGAGCGGCGGCGGGCCGCCCCGTCTGACTTCCACAAAGTGATTATTGAAGGAATTCAGCGCTTTGCAGTGACATCACTTCATTCTGCCGTTCAGGGGGGGAGGGGCCTCTCTTTGTTCTTCAGGATTCAGGAAAACGCTTTACTTCTTCATTAGCATCAAATTTAATGAAATGAATTAAAATGAATGAACTAAGTTTTTATCTTTGATTACTTTACCTTTCTATTCTTTTGGTTTATAGATTGACTTCAGGTCAGAATCCTGATCCTTCTTTCTTACTGCGCGTTTGAGCGAAAACGTGGCCCCGCCTCTAAGACGCACGCTAAAAGCTTTGCTCGCACCTCCTCTCAGCAAAGGACATAGCAACCCACCCACCCCCCCAAAAAAAGAGGACATCACAGCAGCGAAACAAAAACCCACGTCAGGGGTATCTAAAGAACGTTTTGACATTATTATGGGATGGCCACGGCTTGGCAGCCATTTTTTGGCAAAGTGAAAGATTTTGCCCAAACATGCTGCCAGGTGGAGTCTACGATCAAAACAGAAGTTTTGTTGACCTTTGACCTCAGGAAGAGAACGCCATCTTGAAGTCAAAATGATAGAATCACCACAAATGGAATCTATCGCCTCCTCTTTGACCATTTGGAAGCTTTTTGGGCAAAGATGTTGGTTTTTTAAAGTTACTCTGCTGAGCTCACAAAAGCTCAATTATAATATAAATATATAAGACAGGAATGGTTTGCTCAAGCTGAATGAAACAATATGAAACATATATGGAATGTGGGCGTGGCTAACAAGATACCTCTGTTACGGGGCCCTCTTGCTGTGAGGCCAGAGCGCTGACCACTGCACCACCGTGCCGTCCAATTCCAGGTTCTAATTCAGTTTTTCATCATAAGAGAGTTTGATTTATCTACAGTTTGTGTTTTCAAATGTTTGTTCTTTTTTTTTCACTCAACAAATATCTTTTAACCTCAATTGTTTTAGTTTAGTATAAACAGAAAAAAGAGGAATAAAGAAATTATAATTAGTTTTTTTTATTCATTGACTAATTTGCATAAAAAATGTTTTTCCTGTTTTTACACGTTTAAAAAATTCATGTCGATTATATTATTAATAAAGATCTAGGTAACGTAATTATTGCTTCTATACTGTAATTTAACTATTTTAAATATGAATCCTATTTAGTTTGATTTAATTTTAGCTCTAAAATATTGTTTAGCCCCCAGGAGCAAATATAATATGTCATCAATATTAAATATGGAATTATAATTACATCATCTCACATTTTCTCCTAAAATTTCCATCCTTGGCGTCTCTCTCATACATGCATAATTATTTCCTCCTGCTATTGTCCCCCCCTCCCTTTATGATGTTGGATGTTATTGTGGCGCCGACGCCCCCCCCAGGCTCGCCGGCTCGTTCCTACAGGGTGTTGTTTGTTTGCACGCAGCTGAAAGAAGCCAGATGGCGAGGACTTAAACACGCGTTCAGACGTCCACGTGAGCATGCACAGCCTCGCCGCTTCTGCAGCCGCACTAATTATGACCCAGTTGAGGCTTTCTGACTTACCTTCTCATGGCGCCCAAGAACAGAGGTTAGGAAAGCCGGGCCGGGTTCTGTGAGCCCAGAAAAGGACTGGAGGAGGGGAGACGATGCTGAAAAAGGCCGTCAGGAGACGATGGGAAGAGAGGGGACCACGGTGCACGTGGGGGCGGGCGGCGCTGCTGTGATGTCCTTGGAACAGCCAGAGCAGCGGGATGCGTGCTGCGGAAGGTCGCAGGTTAATTATGGGCTGTAGCTCAGCCACTGCTGCCTCCTGGAGCCACAGCGGGCCCGCCGCAGGAGAACGGGCTGCAGTAAAACTCAGGGGCGTCCAGGCGATAAAACCAGCAAAGTACTTGGAGATGAAGCTGCAGCCGTCCTCTTTGGGGAAAGCGCTGAAGCATCTGTATTTACAGTTCCAGGGAAAGAGCGGCTGGCACCGACTCTGGTAAATCATCGCTCTGCTGGTAAATGACAAGACAAGCCCCACTGTGTGGAAGTGCAGGTTGTGATTTCAGTGGTGTCATCTCCAACATGGCGATGGCTGACAGGTTCTGCTGATGCCAGCGGTGTGAGGACGACCTCTGTGCCCAAACGTCCCAGAAAACACATGGATTTGGTTTCACGTCCCTTGATGACTGCTCCTTCTTTTTTTGTGTCTTTGTGTGAAGTAGCAGCTCAGAAAACGCCTGACCAATGCGTCTGCCGGCAGAAGTTACACATCAGAGGTTCTTCATTAGTGGAATATCCAGCAGAGGCTGCCTTTGAAGAAAACAAGCAAATGTCCGTCTAAGCTGGACTTTTAGCAGATCTCTGAGTTTGACTGAGAAAATGCGTCCCTGTTCGGTCATGTGTGGAGGATGATGATGATGAAGAGGAGGAGGCATCATCAGGAACAACTGAAGAGCTCCAGGCTGAGTGACCCTAGAAAAAAGGGAATTCTGCTGCGGTTTCAGTTGCAAATGTTTTTGCGTCTTCTTCCTGCATTCTTGCTGTACGTGCACTGAAGGCCCCTTTAGGAGGTCTGAATTCTGACCCCGTTGGACTTTCTGTGCTTGACAGAAATAATAATGGTCGTTTGTAGTAATGCAACCACAAGGGGGCGCAAGTCGGTGCTTTCATGTGCCTGTCCCAAGTCCGGATAAATGCAGAGGGTTTGTTCAGGAACAGCATCTGACATCGAGTCCAAACCACCAACAGAACTTTCCCTTGAGAACCCTAAAGCTCTGGTGTTGACGTTCTCTGAATGACCGCAGCTTTTCATCTGTTTACAGCATCTTTGCAGTTCCAACGGCTTCTGAGGCAGCTTAACTAACCTACAGTGTTCATTTACTAACACTGTCAGAAGAGCACAAGAGCTGTGGTGGTGACAGCAACACATATTATTGTTACTCCTAAAGGAACGTCTGGATGTTCCAAATGACCTGAGTGAGGATTGAACGCCGTTTTCCTTTGTCACAGATACACACCTGGTTGTAATCACGCAGCAGATGACCCTGAAAGGGTTTGTAGAGCTGAGGAGATGAACGGAGTGGATATTTGTTTTCATGGTGATGCTATTTAAATCCCGTTAATCAGGGACGAAGAGTGCCGTCTTTTTCTGAGACGAAAAGAAACCACGTGAACCGCTAGTTTAACGTGTGGATGTGTTCGAGAGTTTGACTGTATGATAAGTGATAGTTATGCCATCACATGGCAAACAAAACTATTTTCTTTTTTTGCTTTCAAAAAATATTTTTCCAACACAAATGTTTTCCTGCGTTTTGTCTCATCTCACTTTTTTCCTGTCTTTGATTTTTCTCTCATTAGTTTCAGTTTGACGTGACATAGCTGCCGTCAAACAGCTGCTGATTGGTCCAGATTCTAACCAATCAGGTGCCTCTGTCTCATATTGACGGTGCCTGGAGGCAGACATGGACTTTGTGTCGGTTCTGTTGATTCTGCCGTCTTCAACCATTCTGGCCCGTTTGCTCAGTCTGTTCTGTCATGAGCAGAACTTCTTGTATTTCTTGTACAAACATTTTATTTCAAAAATATATTTCAAGAAACCGGAATCTAAAATTGCCCCCGTTTGGGAAAAAATGGTCTCATCTAAAGCGGTCCGTGTCCTGAAACAGGATGGGGGCCGCTGGTCATAGAGGGCGTGTCGTCTGCAAAAGCTCCGGTGCTGAAGGATAAAGGACAGCCGGCATCGGTGCTGCTGACATTCAGGACAGCGGTGGAAGTTCAGAGCTTTTTTTTTTGGTTTTTTCAGACATCCACTTTTTTTTAAAACTCTACGGTACCCCCTTCACCAGATTAGAACTTCCCTGGGAAGGGTGACCCCCATCCTCGTAGACACCGCCTGTTTGCATTATTAACTCCACCTCCTACTTCTGGATTCAGCTGGGCGCCCTTTCATGATTAGGCAAAGAAAAAAAGGCTGTTTGATTTATACACTGCCAGCAGCCAGCTGAACACCCGTCCACCGCGCTGCCGGCTATCAAGGGCATCTCTGATCGGACTATAAATAATCAATTATTTCAGCTAATGACCCTACAAGATCCCCTTTTAGACGAGGTCAGCCTTCCACTTGGCAAGCCTGGAGACCCCCCCGCAGAGCCGACATGCTGTCCACATTAGCGGGGGCTGACATCTCCTCCGGTCTGAGCGCTCGGCCGTCGTGTCGTCCATCCGTCTTTCCCGGCGGTCCATCAGGAGTTTTTAGATGGAGGCCGCTGTGCGTAATTAGCCAGTGGCAGGAAATGAATGTGGACGGCGTAGCAGGTCAGAGGATGAGCGTCTGAACCGCCATGGAGTGAGAACAGAACCCGGGGAGTGTTGGCGTCCATCATCTCTGTCCTTCTGCAGTCCTTTATGTCTGCCTTTTAAAAAATGACCTTCTTCAGATTGTCTGTGAATATTTTTGTACGTTTTCTCAAGCTCTTTGAAGACATTCTGCTTGGACGCTTGACTGACGTGTGACAAGTTTTTCAGACAGAAAATGTTCACATTTGGATAAAAAACCTTCTTACAGTTTAGCAGAGACTCTCTTTTACAATAATTCTTCCCCAGTGAGCTTTTTGTTGAACTGAACCGGTTTTGATCATCAATCTTCCCTTTGTGTTGTTTTCTGCTGACTCAGCCTCACTCCAGTCCTATTGCAGAACTTTTCCTCAGGATTCAGTTCTTCCAGCAGTTCTGGATCTTCAGCTCGTTCTTCACTTTCACATCAGAATTATTAATGCGTGTTTATGCGTATCTCCTTTAAAATGTTCCCACCTGCAGAATCCGCCACAGTCACTACAACGAAGGTGGGAGGTTTCACTCTGCACACAAACGGGGAGGAAAATCCAAACGCTCCATCAGGAATCACAAAGGATCTCAGCAGCTGAGAATCAGTGAAACATGTGAGGAACCTCCATGTCTGTTTGGAACTCGGACCTTTCAGGTGAAGGTCAATACTAAGGCTTGCCGACAAACGAAGCCAGACTCCTGCAGGGTCATAAAGACCCACGGGTCCATTCACATGAAGCCACTGAAAGCTTGGTTTATGCTTCTGCACCGAAGCTCCGCATGGATTTCTGTTCATCTGCAGAGAAACGGAGGCGTTTCTGTCGTTCTCACTGTACATCGTCAGCTCAACCCACTGAGACGGGTCACTTCCTGTGAGGCGGATGTAAAGCAGGTTCAGGTATCTTCACCCTATGGAATCCTGGCATTGGATTCACATCAACACTTTGTCAGAATGAATATTAATTCCAGGTTTTTCTGCCGCCGTGTTTCTGGAGAGCAGAAGACACGTTGTTGTTTTTTGGGTGCGTTTGTTTTGATGGATTGGCATCATTTGCAGGAACGTGCGATGCTGGCGGCGCATCCAGCTGACATTGTGTAGAGCAGGCATCAAACATCCTGCAGGACCCCCACTTCCAGCTCAGCTGTTGCTGCTCTGACCTGGAAAATGTTCCTCGGCCGCTTGGGTTCCTGCTCGCAGATCACCAGATGTCAAAACGGCGAGTGGCTCTTTATCAATGCGCCGCCGTGTCCGATCCAGCCTTCGCCAGATGTCCCGCTCCGTCAGTGTCAGAGCCGGTTCAGAAGCGGGCCAAAAGTGGGCCGCTAGATTTAGCAAGAGGCTCTGAGAAGGGTTCCTTCACGGGTCATTATGTTCCGGGATAGCAGGCTGTTTACGGCGTCATTACCGCCGCCGCTCAGGCTGTCGTGGGCCCTTTGGGCCCCCGTTTGTCAGCAGAGTTGGGGGTTTGTTTGATCATGTCGTATCATCTGGGACCATGTTGAACCGAAATGTCCATTTGGAGGAGGTGAGGGCGGATTGGCCCGAGCTGTGTGGCGTGATCCGCCATCTTTCACCTCGCCATGGACTTAAAAAAGCTGCAGCAGACAGTGGAAGGACGGACTCACTGCTTACATTTTCATTCAGAAGTTGCATTAATGCAGAAGAAATATTAAGAAAGGTTCTCCCTCCATCAGACCATCGAGAGGTCAGAGATCGTTCGGAGAGGTTGTAAAGTAGATAATGGAAACTGTCTCCATTTGTGATTTCTGTGAGGAAATCGCCAAGGGTTGCCTTTCCAATAATGACTGCAGACAGACTGAAATGTCTTCCCATTAAAATGTTTTTTGGGGGGGGGTATGGGTTCCAGGCTAATCAGACCTTTGGTCTCTTAGTCTCAGAGCTGCTGGACATCAGCTTTTCTTTCCACTTCCTCCTGTGAGAGATGATGTCAGGTTCTCATCTCAGTCTTCATCCCTCCATCTTCTAAACTTGCTTAACTTAGTTGGGGGTTGGGGGTTGCAGGGGCCAATCCCAGTTAATGTTGACCAAAGGTGGGGTAACCCCTGATCAGGGCTGTTAAATAAGTGTCTGTGGTTTGACAGACACTGAACGTAGAAACTGGACGGATTTCATGAAGGACGTGGAGACAAATTTAAATGACTTTTCCCCCCAATTTGAGCAAACTTGCAGTTAGTTTAGTGAAGCACAAACCTGTGAATAAAGGCGGGAATCCTGGCTGCAGGTTGGTGGTCTCAGCATTTATGCGGTGAAATGCGTAAGTGTGTCTGCTGTGCAGGAATCACACCAGACAAAGTCATTTAAAACAGGCCTATTTTATTAAAGTAGATCATTATAATATAAACACTTTTCATTCTTTACCAAAATCTCCTCTTTGCTTTGAGCTGGAGGATGAGGATGATGAAGGTCGCTGATTTTAAGGCAGGGTTTTCAGAAACACAGCCCTACCTGCTGCTGATTCCCTCAGCAGGCGTGTTTGGCCAATGAGGAGCCTCAGTAGCAGGTGCTGTGGAAATCCTGTCGGACCCCGGCCCTCTGGCCCTGAGTTTGACCCCTGAACTTCACAGAGAGCCCAAACGTGCTGTGTCTGTATTGGAGACCCACAGCGTTCCTCAGGACTGAAGTCTGTTGTCAAACTTTAAGGAACACGGCTCCTCAGGGTGACTCCGTCACGTCTCAGTCTCTGTGGACGCGTTTCATCCTTTTACTAATGCTTCAATAAAAGTGCTCATATAATCAGACACCACAGTAAATTTTGATGGAGGGTCTCGAACACGCTGCTGGCCGATGGTCTCCTGAAGAAAAAGCTTCCTGCTATAAAGCTGTGGAACAACCTTCAGGACAGACGCTGAACTCCTTCCTGCATCCTTGAGGATTTTTCTCTTTAAACCGAGGAGACCTGAGAAGAAACATGGAAGCCTTTCAGAAGCTTTTTCAAACTGAAAACTTCTGATCTTCTCCGGTTAAAGAAAAAGGAAATGTTGGTCGTCGGCATGAAATCTGGTTCTGCTTCAGGATCCGGTTCTTGTGACTCAGAGGCAGACTTCCATGCGGCTCCTCAGATGAGTTTTCTTTCCCTAAACGCTGAAGAAAAGTTCAAACACGGAGCTGAAAAACGTAGAAAACCTGCTTCAGAGAAGACGGAGCTCCTACTGTCCCCCTCATCATTATTCTGCTCTGATGAAGATGCTCTGGACCTTCTCTGCAGGTACAGAGCTGATGCCGCCGGGCTGCTTCCTCGTGTTCACACGTCGCTATGGCAACCGTTCATCAGTTCAGGATGGCTGGAGATGCAGGCCTGTGTTGAAAGAGCGATGTTGTTGTGGAAAAGATTCTGACTCGGTGGTGGTCTCATTCCAGCTCCACTCATTGTCCTTCAGCCTGGCGCTGATTGCTTCATAAATCTTTATTTGCAGCTCTCACGCTTCTAAATGAAGAGCAAACTGTGGGATTTGGTTCTTTTCTTTAACCAACAGAACCCACTCTGACCTGATGGGACCAGAACTCATCTGGACTCTCAGGAGCTCGTTAGTTTTCTTATGGGGCGGCGTGATGGAGCACGCCTGCATCACGGCCCTCAGAACCCTTTGACCCAGACATGCATCACGCCACGTTCAGTCGTGGCATTATGAGGCAGGATCAGGAGACTCCTGAAGAAAGGTCAGACGCTGCGGCTCTCTGAGCTCTGCAGGCCTCGCCGTCGCATCTTCCCACAAGCAGCTGCTTCTTCAGCTGTTGTCCTCTTCCTGGTTCTTCTGGGTCCTCGTGGGCTCAGATTCACAGATGAGATGGTGGGCGGAGCCAACAGCTCCACAGTGTGAGGTTGGAAAGAGCTCTGAAGATAAATGGGCTGGTGTCCCTTGGCTTCCTTCAGCTCCTCTGAGTCTTATGTGATGAAACTGACTGTTTCCATTTATTCAACCTGTTCTTGTCTTTTAACACAAACAGATTATTGGTTCCTGCTGGTCTGAACGGCGAGACGAAGGACATTCAGTCTGACAGCAGTCAGATGTTAAACCATCTCTCCCTTCTGTCTGACTGCAGGCGTACTAAGTTGGTTTATCCAGAAAATCATGCATACTTGAACAATAACTATACAAATGCTAACAGTGATGACACAGATGAGACGGGTTGGTTTGATTCCCGAACAGGGCCTACTGCGGTCCTCAGCATGTTGTTTTGGGTCAAAGCGGAAAGAGGAGCATTTGTAAACAGCTGGCGTTTGCCAGAGACGTTCATCCGTGTTGGCGGACGTCTGATCTCGTGCGCCGTCTTCATGCTGTTCGTAGGAGCCGGGATGACGTCACGCTCCACGCCTTTCCGTTTGGAAAACAGGAAGTGTTGAAATGATGTTAGCTCGGATGTGGCAGTTATCAAATGTTCCTAAACCAAACTTTATAAAAAACAAGGAAAACTGGGGATGAAAAATGAACAAAACATGCTGGAGGGCCAAAATAAATGCTAGAAAAATACATTATTGTCAATGAAATGTGAGGAGTTGAATAAGGAAATGTCTATAGGAATTCTGTCGATCACATAAATGGTTGAAGAGTTTTGGTCGTTTGACGAGGCTTTTCTTCACTCTGGTGTTAAATGGTTACAAAAGCAGAAGCTGTTTAGGTTCAAATATGTGTTTTTATTGGTGTTGAACTCTTTTTGGAAATGGTTTATTTCAAGGAATAAAAGCAAAAAAACATTTTTATTGCATAAATAGTCTTATTAAGACAAGTCCTCATAAAAGGATTTGGATTATGATTCAATCACAAACTCATATATATGATGGCATTATAATTACTGTTACTGATAGATGTTAAATGAAATATTTAATATAATAGTTGGCAAATACATTTTGATGAATTGCGTAAATAGAGTAGAGAGAGAAGCCCCCCCCACCCCCACCCCCAAAATTATAATCCGCTTCTGCTCTAAAGAATTGATCCCTTAACAGTCCAAATGCATTATTTGGTAAATCCATCAATGTTTATAATAACTGATATAACTTGATGATTATCTTCAGAAGACATTATGACTTCATCGCGTTCTCTGACGAATAGATGGAGGGTTTTCTTTGTGATGTCTTCTGCTTCATCCATCACTGGGCTTTTCTGCAGGTCCAACGACGGGGGCGGCTTTCACTGGAAATGGATGGATGGATGTTTGGTTGGATGGACAGTTGGATGATCCTTGTGGAGGCATAAACAGGAATCCTGGATGACTTGGTGCTAAACTCTGAATGAGGTCAAACTTAAAGGAAAAGCAGATCATAGATGCTGGAACAAAGCAGTTTAATGAGCCTTCAGGGGTTCTGGCTGTGCTTCCAGAACAGAAACATTCAGCTCATCTTCTGCCATTATGGGATGAACAGTGTCAAACAGGCATTTTGGATGAAGTGCTGACGGTTGGAATCATCTCTCCAGGTGAAGAACACCAAACGGTCAAAGAGCAGAAAGCTTCCAGACAATCTCTGGCTTTGCTTTCTTTCGCTCTGAAGGTTCAAAAAGAATAAAAGTTTCAGAAACTGAGAGTAAAAGGAACTTCTGTTTAAAACTCAAAGGCAGACTTTAAAGATTCCTCTGTCCTGCTGGAGTTCCACCATTAAAGCAGTGACTGGTGTTCTGGATTGAAGCTCCGCCTCCTGAAGAGGAACTACTAAACGCTAAAGAGAAACCTGCAGATGTAGTTCCTGCTTGTCGGTTCCTGCCTTGGGTCTCCCTGCCCTGCAGCCAGCCCTGAACCGCCATGGGGGGGCTGCAGTCATCATGGACCTTCTCTGTGGTCACAGCCTGAGTCTTCATGCCAGACTCTGAACATACGTCTGGACAGGTGATTGGACGTCCATTTAGAGGCATCAGACACCTTTGACCTCCTGGAGGAACAGACGTCACTAGACTCACTGGATGCAGAAAGATTCATTTTGGATCTTCAGAATTCCTGGTTTTCCAAAGCCTCGTGCTTTAGGCTAATGCTAACTGTGGAAAAGGCGGGAGTTTCTGTGAAACCTCACTTTGGCCCCAAACAGAACGGAGCAACCGGGACTTTTTGTCTCTGTTGAAGATGACGAACATGTGCAGGAAATTCTGTGTTTTAATTTTTTATCCTTAAAACATTTTTCTCATTTCCTTGTGAGTCCCAATGTGAAGAAGACGGATATGTTGAGTTTAGCTTCATGTCAGCTGGATCATGTGTGTGTGTGTGTGTGTGTGTTTGTGTGTCCATTGTACTTCAGCGTGACTGAAGAAGGGATGTGTTAACGAAGGAAACAAGACCCCCCCACCCCAACACCAGCCCCACAGCATCCGCTCGCCATCTGTCCGCTAATTATGAGAGCACAGCTGGATGGGAGTCATGTGACCGATCCAATGAGAAACACTTCTACAGCCAAGAAACAGCATGGGGGGAGGGGGGCAGTCTGCTGCTGCGACTTAACTAAACACCTTGTTGGAGCTTTAAGCAACGTCCAGCTCCCAGCAGGAAGTGATAACTGGAGCAGAAAGGGGCGGGGCCAGCATCTGGTTTGTCGACTGAAATCAGACAGACAGTGGAAACTTGAATCAGCTGTTTGGGCTGGAAGGAAGCGTTTCTGCAGGAAATGGAAGCAGAGCTTTAACCAAAAAGGAAACAAAACCCACTGAGAGGAAGTAGCCGGGAACGCTTGGGAAGCACGTTTGCTCCGAGTCCAGCACCTCCAGGAACAGAACCTTTGACCGGTGAGCCAATTCAGGAGCACCTTAAATGTTTGAATCGGGACAGTCCCCCAGATTGAGCGCTGCTCCTCCTCCATCCAGCCCAAGAGCGAGATGTGGTCTTCACATCACACTGACCTCAAACGGCCTTTTCAGGAATTCTTGGAGAGACGTTGGAAAACAATCCAAACTTTTGAAAAGTTCCAAAGAGATCCAGAGTCTCTGCTTCCATCCAGAACCAGAAGATGTTTGAAGATGGAAACTGACAGGTTTGACGTCAGAACCACCGGTTGTTCATGAGGGTAAAACCTGCTGCCGCCCCCGTTCCCGTCAATAATCCTGCATCCGAACAGCTGAGGTTGATCCCATCCGTAAAGGAATGAGATGAATCTTTAAAAGTGAGTCAGAGGATCTCCTGATGGATGAACTTCAGTTTTTAATGGATGTTCCTGCAAAACAAACAAACATAATGAAAATAAACATCCAGCAACTTGTTGCTTTATGCTGCTGTATGATTCCCCCCCCCCCCCCTTCAATAATCACCCTCCAACCCCCCATCCCTCTCTCCTCTTCTTTTCCGACTGACCAGTATAAGTAAAGTTTAGCCTAAATTACAAAGGGGTTTATTCAAATAAACCTCTGGTGTGTCCGAAGATTCCTAACCTCCTGTTGTAACAGTAAAACCTGTCGACCACAAGAGGCCTTCAGCTCTGATCTGCTGCTCAGCTGATGGACAGAACAAGAAACAAAAATAAAGAAATGGAGGATTCCTGCAAAACGTGGCTGTTTTTCTCATTTTTGGTCAGTTTGTTCACTTTTTGGTTTCCTGTAGATTTCTCTTTGTTGGACGTTCCAACCAAACCAGACGGATGTTTGATGGAGCTCTGGGTTCTCTGACCGCCGCAGGTTTTTTCAAACTGAACCGGTTCCTAAATTCTGAAAATGCTGACTCCGCCTGAGCTCAAAGACTCTTCCCATTTTATGAAAAAGGTCAGAAGTCTTCCTCTCAGAAATCCAAAGGCTCGTCAGACTCTTCTGCGGAGCGTTTCCTTCTTCAGGTCAGCTGATCCTCTGGCCGTCAGCTGATCCTCTGGCCGTCAGCTGATCTTCTGGCTGTCAGCTGATCCTCAAGCTGTCACCTGACAAGACTCTTCCACAGTTCATGAAGGACTGATGTGGATCTTCTCCTTCTGTCTACTTCACAGTGAGCTAAAGTTCTGACCCAAATGGAGAAATTACAAAAGTTTGAGGAAGACAGATGATGGACTTCTCTGGAAATCAAGTCAAACTCTTAACAAGCAGGAGGGGAAGCTGACAAATGCTCGGACACGCCGTTTCCTCTGGAGAGCGGCTCTCCAAACTTTAGTCCATGGATGGACTGCAGGATGGACTGCGGCTGCAGCGTCTGCGTTCAGGCAGACAGACGGCTGACCGAATTTTAGCAAAACATCTCCAAAACTGCTCGGGGGGACTAAGTCTCAGTTTGGTGCCTGTGTTCAGGTTAACCTTCACATCCCAACACTGCGGTTTGGTTCTAAAAACACCCAACTGTCTCTGAGGTCAAAGGTCAAATCAGGTGTTAGTCTCTTAACAGTCATTTTAAGTCATTTTGAGTCTTAAACAGCAGAACCCGTCAAAGGTCAAACCCGTTTTGCAGCACTTTAGGTGCAGAGCAGATCAATATTGTGCAGACGATCTGAGCTGCAGAGAATAATCACAATCTTCTGAAAATAGAGCCGGTGAGTCTGCAGCTCAGAGAGACGCGGCGCTCCTCTTCACGCCATGGTTTATTCATGAGCAGATGACCTGTGTGTTTGAGGGGGAGTTCAGCAGGGTTTAGACGCTGTTCTGCTGCCCTTCGCCTGTTTGCAGAGCAGCGGGGGGGGTGGCCCTGGCTCTTATATATTTATTTTCTTTACTCCTGGGGAGGAATTTTAATTTCAGGGAGGGTTATTCATGGAGGATTTCAGCTCAAGGTTCTCTCTGGCCGATCATCTGCATATGGTAACAGTTCCAGCATCCTTGAAAGCAGCTCTGAAAGTCTGTTGATTAAAAAGCAAAAACACATTTGCTTGATGAAAAAACAGCAATTTAAAGCTAAAATGTGGTATTTGTCTCACTTTAAGGAGCTTACGCTCACTTTAAATGTTTTAAAGAATTAGGATTCTCTTGTTCTGCCAAAGAGCAAATATCTGGTTCCTCATATTTCTAAGTATGACTTTGCAGTAATCCCCCCCCAGCCCCAATGACATAGGCTGGTTTGAATTTGCATTTTTCTTCCAGAGGACAGTCTGTGCCCCAACCACAGAAAATCCGACAAGGGGGGGAGCGGCTGGGAGGATGTGTTTCACACTTCCTCAAATGTGTAAGTGTGCCTGCTGTGCTGCTTAGCTTTCTGTTGGATGGCGAGGGTCCGTTTCTGCAGTGGATACGCTTCGTTTCTGTGTGTTCATCTGGAGATCCAGACAGGTGGCAGCAAACTGCTGCTTTTCCCGCTAACGCCCCGCAGCCTGCAGATTGTTTTCACACAAACGTGACCACAAGCTTCACACGATTTCACTCAGAACCAAACGCAAAAGTCTTTCTGCCGCTTCACAGATGTCTGCATCATCTGTGTGAATCTAGGAGATGGAGCGTCCCACTTCAGCCAGCAGGAAGTAAAATGCTCCACTGCTTTAGTCCCAGTTTCCCCTAAGGATGGATCAGGGCTGTATGCGTGCTAAGAATGCTCACACAGGTGACCCGCTACACATGTCAAGGTCAGAGGCCGCTCAGTGACCCCGTCCAGAGAAGACGTTCACTCAGATTTCTTCTATGGTCATGCTTGGGGCGACAGGTCATAGTGAACACAATTTTTTATTTTTTCAACCCCCAAATCCTGCAGACTCGACAAGGAGCCGTTAGTGCTGTTCACGTGACACGTGCACGCTCCTCGCTGCAGCCTGACTGTTAAAAACGAAGACATTTGACAATCGGAGTGTGGTTTGTGTGGACGTCCTACGAGCTTATGGGCGTGGTCAGTAAGGAGCCAGAACTCACACCTTACCAACGACCAGAGGGTGGCGTCAGGACGCCGTACAGCAGCTTCAGCCGTACGTCATAAATGCGTGGAACTTCATCATCCTCATGAACACTTCACAACACGCTTAACCACACGCACGGCTTTGGGTACATTCCATCTTCTTGACGTCACTGAAGGTGGAGCCGCAGCAGAACTGGAAAACACACTTGAGCTCCACTTTGGAGGCTAAGATGCAGCTGCTCCTCTTTAGACCCTCCAGGGGCCCCGACACCCCCAAAACCAGCAGAACCCCCAGTATGGGTGCCTGTGACTGAGTTTACCCTAAAATGACTTTGTTTGCAGCATGCGGGTAATGATGATTTTTTTAGATTAAATGCTGACATTGTTGGGCTGCATAGATGGAAGGCATCCCATAAAAACAGAAGGGTGTTTGACACCAGATCCAGATCCAGCATGTCTGCGTTCGCCATCATTTCATAGAAAGCTGTTGATGAAGAAGCTGGTGGAACGAGCTCATTTACATGTCTGGTTGTAGAAGAGCACATGTCGCCTCAGAAATCTCATTACCTCACGGATGGAAACAATAATTAAGTTTGTCGATTGTTATATTTGTGTCACGGTGGCAGCAGATCTGTTTCATTACACCAGGAGGCTCCATTAAAAACCTGATTTTACCCATCAGTGGCTCCCAGCCTTAATGGTTTACTTTCCATTACCCCCCCTTCCTATGCGTACATCAGAGCACGGCCTTCACAAACCTGGATCAGAGCCGGAACCAACAAATGTCCCGTTCCAGAACCAAAGACAGACGGGGGACGGGATCCTTCTCTGTCTGGGAATCTGTCCTGAAGCCAGTTTTGTTGCATCGAGTCCGTCTGGACTTCACGAGGTTCTTTCCAACCAGAACTTTGCAGGTTCTGGAAAGATCCTCGGCTGTCAGGGTTTCTGAAAACAGAGGGACCGGTTTCCTTCTCACCAAAGACCCAATCTGTGAGGTCGCCACAGGACAAAATGTGGGACATGGATAGGGACCGAGCCTCGGTATTGAACCAGCCCCGGGGCCACATTCTTCAAGACCGCTGTATTGTTAAGAACTGACCTGAACGGTTCTGCTATCGGTACTGGAGAAGATACTTTATTTTGTGTCCCACAGAATATAAACGTTATCTGTCATATGTAACTCATCAAGTCAGTCAATTTTCCTTTAATTAATGATGATGTTAATTTTGCTGAACAGGAGAGGTCTGTCTGCTATGTGTGTGCACGGGGGGGCGGGGCTGTTCAGACAGTACGCACCGCGCACGCACACACGCAAGGAAAGGCAGCGCACACACAGTCATTGGCGATCTCGTAGGGGACACGTCAGCACCCCCGAAAAAAATCCTTTTATCCCCCCATACTCTAAGAAAACCCATTTCCGTGTAAAACTAATGAAGTTCGGGTCAAAGAGGCCCCACCATCCTGCTGCTACGATGACCGTATGTTGAGCTGTCTGTGAACACGCTGCGTGTGTGTGTGTGTGGGGGGGGGGGGGGGGGGGGGGGGGGGGGGCTGCACGCGGGAGCACAACGAACGGGTAGAAAGGCGGGGCTCAGACCCACCGCTTATAGTTCCAGACCCACAACAAACTAACGGCTGCTTCCTAAAACGTAATAATAATTAATAGCTAATGATATTCGTCATATATAAAGTTAATACAATTTATTGGGTTTACTGGATTTAAAGAAAATTAAATTAATAGAAAGGAGTCTGTATCAAAGTGAATTTGTTTCCATCATCTTAACTCTGGTGTTTGACAGACAGAAAAGTTTATTCAAGGTTGTGGAAAATGGACAAAAGATCAAAGGAAACGTCACACTTATAAAGAATAAAAACAATTAGATTAAATAATTAAATAAATATCCTGTCTGGAGCATTCTCATGTATAAAGTATAATGTTTTTTTTAAACAATTTTTTTGCAAAATGAGGAAATAAAACACTTTATGTTCTTAATTTGTTATTTATTTATTTTCCGTCCTCAAAAAGTATCGATAAGAGTATCGTTAAAATACCGGATCGATAAGCAGTATGGATAGGAGTAGTAGTAGCGTTAAAACCTTAACGATACCCATCCCTAGACATGGACCTGGGTGGCAGATGTGACTCTCATGGCGGGGGTCTCCCTCCTTCCTTTTCCATCCCATCATCCACCTCAGAAGAACATGAACACTCACTGCAGCACGGGTGCCGTCTCACCTCCACACCAAGACTTTGTGTGACTGAAGGACATGTTTCACGCGTGTTGGTCTGGAGGCACAGCTATGCGTGTGTGAACATTAGTTGTACATGTTTTGGAGCCAGCAGGTGTGTTTGTAGCATTTGAGTGTGTGTGGACAGGCCCCGCCCCTTTTAGATCTGTATTACTTATAAACCTGACTGTAATGATTATAAACATCCAGGAACTTGTTGCTTCGTGGTGCTTCATGGTTTTACCCCCCCCCCCTCTCTCTCTAACATCCCTCTCTCTTCTTCCCTCCTTTTCTTTTTCTGTCCCGTCCAACAAAAACCTGTTGCTAAGATAATTAATATAAATAAAGTTGAGTCTAAATGATTCTCTTTGCTTCTGAAGCCGTAGAAAGTATTTCAGCTCAAACGTCCGTCCACGGGGGGTGGAGCTCCTGCAGTCTCTTGTCTGCCCCCGCTCCATAGATTTATTTCCAGAGGAAGTGAGCGTCCAGACGGACAATCAGGAAACAGGGAGGCGTGTCGGTGAGAATGACCCCAGGATGTGTGAGAACAGAGATGTGGTCAGAATACCAACTGTAGATTTAAGGCGTAGAATCAATAAACGAAGGAGGAACCCACTTTTTTCACACTGACGGTTCACGTGTCAAACTCAAGGCCCGGGGGCCAAATGTGGCCCTCCATGTCACCCTATGTGGCCCACCAGAGCATAAAAGTTTTTAATTTCTCAAAATAAAAATGTTCTTTAGTTGATTGCATAATATTTATGTGTAGTTTTTGTAATTATCCAGTGTTTGCAGGTCTTATGTCTTTATGCAGACTAAATGTCATACATGTTCTTTCTAGCTCAGTTTTATGTTATTTGTCTTTATTCACTTGGACAGTAAAGGAAAAGGATTAATGGTAGATTTATGCTAGAATAACAAGCAAACATATGTTTTCTATGCAGCTGTAATTGTCATTTAAAAAGTTAGAATAAATAAATAATGAGTTATTTAACATTAAGTAGTAGTTTAGTCTATTTTTCATTACATTTAGTTACATGTATAAGTTACATCTGGCCCTTTGAGGACCACCGTGCTGATGAGGCCCTCAGTGAAAATGAGTCTGACACCCCTGGTTCACCGGGTTAAAGGTCAAAACAGTCAGACATTGTGGTGGGACTACACTACCCAGGATGCCTAGAGGGGCTAAGAGGCAGCCAATAAGCAATAGCAGTAGCAGTAAGATAGAGTCCTGTAAAAGGGTGTATAAGTAAGAAATTAACCAAGGGGGGGGGGGGGGCGTCCCTGCACGAGGTGTTGTCAGAATGTGGATCAGAATGTGGGTGATGTGGTCCTGATGAAGACTGTAATCCAGTTAACAAATGAACAAACTCACTAAAGTCCAGTTTACTGTCTCAAATGTTTGTCTGCATCCAACAGAACGACAGGTTTTCTTGTTTTGGGTGGCAGACATTAAGGTTCTGGTTCTGGTTCTGGTGGTCTCAGCGTTCGGCCTCACCGTCTTTGTTCTACTCTGGCTCAGCTTTCTGTGAGGATTTAATGTCTGTGTTGAGGCCGGCTGTCTTCATCTGGGTGGGATTTTACAGAAGCTTTTCTTTTTTTTGGTACCCATAGGAATGTAGGAGACACCGTTTCCCAGAAGTCCCAGCAGAAAAGCTGTTTCAGTGATTTGTTGTCTGGTTTTTCTGTTTGTTCTCATCAGTGGCAGAAAAACGGTTTCATTTTTCTGATTCTTCCGGACTCTGATCACATCACCGTCAGGGTTCTGCACAGGTTCTGCTGAAGGATGAAGCCTGGTTCTGACGGCTGTGGTGGGAGCAGCAAACGTCCACGTGTGTTGCTGCTGTTTGGGTCGTTCTCCAGCTTTAGTTGTTGTGTTTTTAACGGTGTTTTCTGCTGGATGGTCGTGTCTGCTGTTGGGTCTAGCTTTTAGGCTCTCTGTAGGAATAACTGAGTCAATCACAATCGCCTGATGGGAAGTTCTGTTTTTGAAAGTCACTTTGCAGCTCAAAGGACTTTTCCCAGCTTTACAGGTGTTTTACACCAAAGCAGGTGAAGCAAAGACAACGTCCTCTGGAAAAGGGATGAAAGTTGATGCTGAATGTCATTTCAAGGACCAGGCAACACAAAAGTTTACTGACATAAATGAAAGAGTCCAGGTACAAAGACAGATCCCTGCGGTTCTCCACCACTGATGTTCATCCATTTACTGCAGTAATGAAGTGAAAACCCACAGATGTATTCAACACCAGCTGATGGTCCAGCAGGTCAAAGGTTTGAGACTTTTTAATTATGTTTACTATTTGTTCATCCTAACCGTACAAATCAATCTTCTATCATTTTCATAATAGTGGAAGTAGTGAAAAAATTAAATACATTAAAGTTTATTTCCATTTATTTTTGTTAAAAATGACCAATATTTATAAAGGTTGATCATTGTTATTGCTCTTTCACCCACGTTTACTTCCTGTTGTGTTGGGAATGTGTACATTTACTGAGTACTTTGTACATCTGAATGGAAATGCTTCAGAGCTCCAGTTTGCTAAAGTTTCTTCCATTTTTACGTCAGTGGTTTTTATCATTGGACATGGCTTCCATGAGGCTGTGATGACGTTTCTGCAGCCACAGGGAGCCGTGACAGACGAAGCAGGAGTCAGGCTTTGGTCGCTCAGCATCCATCAGGCTGTGCGCGTCCTGCAGCCAGAAGGTGGGCCTGGGCCGCGGTTTGATGCCCAAACAGACGGCAGACGTGTGAGGCGCAGGAACACCGTCTTCTCCTGGGATGTTTTGGTCCAAACTGCTGGGTTTTCCCTCAGCTTTATCCTGACTGCAGGGAGGGGGGTTAAAGCTCTGCCCATCCCAGGTCAATGGATGGGCGGTGGAGCTGCAGGAGACCTGGATTCTCTGAGGAACGGATGTTCCAGCTGTTGAGAGCGTCTCTGTGCGTCACTGCAGTGGATGGAAATGGTGCAGGGAATGTTTCCTGCTGCAGAGCTCATCAGCTCCTGACCCACTTAGACACATCAAACCCCTGAATGGAGACGACTGTGCTTTCAGAGGAAACGTGAGGAGGAGCGGAGCTCCTTCCTGCTCCTTCCTGCTCCTCCTGACTCCCCAGCTCCTCATCAGAGAGCAAAGCTTCTGTTCGGAGCAGCTGGAGTTTTTGGTCCACATTCTGAATCCAGTTCTGTCCTCCTGATGGTCCAGCTGAGGAGGACATCAAAGGTCCTGCTTTGTATGTGAGCTCTCCCTCCTGAGCTGGATTACACCATAAATCAGGGGCTTCCATTATGAACAGTCAGTAATCCCAACGGGTGGGGGGGGGGTCTCTAAATGTTTACACCCTTTTATCCTTCCTTTTCTGTGGACCGATGCTTGTTTACATCCCAGAGGTCTTCAGGAGAACACGAGACGTAATTCATCAACACGTGACGGCGTTTCGGTTCTTTGACTCACCTCTGGAGCAGCTTGAAAGCGAGTCGATGCGTCTTCTGAAGACCCGCTCTGATGGAAACTGGGATTTGAACCGGTTCTGATGATGGAGGACATTGATGAAGTTTTTCTTTATTCAAACCGTTAGGAATCAGGAGCAGAAGAAAGAAACAGCTATTTGGAAAAAAAGATCATATTTGTGACGTAGAAAATACTCTGGGTGGAGCCAGAGGCTCCATGCTCCGCCCCTTTCTGATCCTCCACCTGTAGACCAACAGACCAACAGTGCCGTCGGGAACGTCCAGCCTCCTGATGGGCTTCCTGTGAAGTCTGACAGGTCACTCAGGCGGGGGCGGGAGCTGCTCCTCCCTCCCTCCCTCCATCAGCAGCAGCAGCAGCAGCTTTCTGTTGACATTTCCAGGTTGACTTTCAAACCTGCTCTGTTCTCCGTCAGAGCTCCTCTCAGAACATTTAAAGGTGGTGGTGGGTCCGTCAGACGGGCCTTAATGCAGCAATCACAGTTTCCGTTGTGCACGTGAAGCACCGCTGTCCCTAACGAGTCCGATTAATAACAGTTTCATTTATTAACAGCATCGTTGCAGCAGGTTTGATATTTCTACAGGGGGAGGGGCTAAATGTCCTCCAGAGACACCAGAAAGGCTTCAAGAATAAAAGCATCGCAGGGATTGTGGGTAATTTCTGGCTCCAAGGAGACCATTTTTCAGCGTCAGGGGACCCGACACAGCAGCTGCACAGAAGGAGCGAGGAACCGACACCTGTAGTCTGCTCTCCGAGGCGCTCAGGAGGACGTTCCGCCTGGAGCGTTGAGGATCTACAGATCCTGGAACGTGTTGGCTCTGCTCAGAGGACGGGAACGCCGCCACGTTCGCCATCGTCCTGTTTGGAATCGATTAGTTTTCCTGGGGGGGGGTAAGCGAGTGATGATGATGTGATCTGAATGTCCGGCATCTTCATCAACTGAAGATGGCTTTTTTTTTTTTTTTCTTGCCCCCCCCCCCCCCCCCCCCATTTGCTGAGGTCTCAGTTCCAAACCTTGAGAATCTGAAGACGCCATCCGTGAAGAACATTCAGACTTTTAACGTCTCCTGTTTCCAACATTCTTTTCAATGTTCCATGTCTGTGTTTGCTGGGCTCTCCAGTCTTCATCATGCTTCTGGGACTTTGGTTCTGACTCGTCCCGCCCTGTCATGGCCAGGTTTTCTTGGACTTATGGTGTGAGTGTGGGAGGTTCTTCAGAGGAACCCGTCGGGTCAGAGGACGTGGGCCGCCTAGCAGTGAGGCGGCTGAGGCTTTCTGCGCTCACCGTTCCATCTGACAGTTTGAATTCAGAGACGCTTCCTGCTGCTTGATGCAGAACTTCCCCCTCCCTGCTTTAGGTTGACCTCCTATCTGAAGCTGGTGACTAATCACCAGACGCCGTCTGAGGACAGCAGAACCTCCAGAAACACTCTGGTGCTGTCTGAGCTCCTCCTGGTTCTCCAGAGTCTCAGAGCAGATGAAATGAGCACAGAATCATTTTGCACATGAAATATGATTCAAAGAGTTTGCTTGTGACTGAAATTAAAGAGGAAAGTAATTATAAATGGATGAAGAACAGCAGGCTTTTCTGTGATAAAGCCGACTGAAATACATTTCTGTTTGATTCTGATCCAAAACGGATCCAAACTCCATAAAAAACATGACAGGCTCTTTGAGGGAATCCTACATTTCTTTACTGTTACATTTAGACAAGTTTACATGAAAGCAGCATTTGTGGTGATGTTTGGTGAAGAAATCCTTTGAAATAGCAGGAGGTTTGGTCTTTACACTGAAGCTCCTGCAGATCTGAACAACCAGGAAAGTTTCTTCCTCTTCTGAGACGCAGATCCTCTGCTCAGTACCTTAGGGAGACGTCTACATCCGCCGTCCATGTTTGGCGTTTCTATTCTCTAAGAGATCCTGAACAGCAGACCCACAGACCGGATTCTTCAGGGAAACCGTCAGAACATCATCCGTCCAGAAACCTGCGAATGAAACTGAGGGAAGTTTGTGGGGATTTGTGCTCCTGTCTGTGTGCAGCGCTTGAGTGAAACCCGAATCAACATGAGGGTCAGAACCTGCAGGACCACCAAGGCGTTAGGAGCCGTTTGCTGTCCTCAGATCTCTGAGGACTTAAGATGCTGCAGAGAAGCTGTTGGGGGGGCACAGGGAAAGCTTGGAGAGGTCATGAGGTCATTCCAGAGTCAAGCTGCTTCAGTACTTTACCGCCTTTGCTGATTGGCAGCAGCTGCAGATCCATTCGGATCAACTTCAGGGTAAAAACCTGCAGAGATGAGTTAGCAGCACCTTTAATTTGGTAAATCATTTGATTTTCCCCCCAAACTGATGTGAGGAGTCGACATGAAAGCCTGTGGTTCCTTCCAGAGACCACGCTGTTTTCAGAACCGGGTCTGTTGCAGGTCAGACACGCCTGCTGTTCCTGGCAGAGACCCTGACGGCTCTCTGGAGATAGCCTGCTTCATCAGAAGCTCTGACCCCCCCCAAAAGAAAAGCACCCTGGAAGACACCACTTCCGGGGTTTGCAAAGCATCAGGTCGGGGTGGGACATTTAGATTGACATGTGGCCGATGACGCCTCAGACTAAGGCTACGTTCACACTGCAGGGCTTAATGCTCAATTCCCATTTTTTTTTTAAAAATCTGATTTTTTTTTTTGCAAGGCCGTTCACATTTCCAATTAAATGGGAATTTTTGTGATCTCCCAGAAGTGACCCGCATGCGCAGAAGAGTCCTCAACAGTGAACGACGTCACTGTTTGTGGAAGTAGCAAACGTTAACAATGGATGTCAACAACAGTGTTGTCAACAGTGGAGCTCTTTTTGAATTATTACATTTATTTTCACAAAGGAGCCAGAACAATAACAATCTTCTCATTTTAAGAAGCCATTGGAGCCAGGGTCATCTGGACCCACTTTAGTGTAATGTGTGTGTGTGTGTGTGTGTGTGTGTGTGTGTGTGTGAGAGAGAGAGAGGAGAGAGAGCGTGCAGCGCAGGAGGGAGTGAGGGGGGCAGTGGGGGCGTGCATTCATGTTGTGTGTTATGAAGGAAGGAGAACGGTCATAAAAGAAGGTTTCCCCCAGAATAAATCCTATTGATTCTTTATTAACCCGTTCTGGAGAATCTGAGGGTCCTAACGGGGAAGTGAACCCCGGAGGAGGATCCCCCTTGGGTCCCCCGCGCTTCTGACCACGGTCAGAAAGGGAAAAAAGTCATCCCTGGAAAGGTTCAACTCCACGCTCGGCCATTACGCTGGAAATGTTTTTAAAAACCGCCCGATTGCGATCAGAGTCCTGGAGTTTGGCCTGAATAGAGCTGTCACCCCACATATGAATCCAATGGGTGACCTGGCTTCCTTCCACTGACTGGTCTCAGCAGCATCGTCCACCATGGTTGATGTTTGTGTTCTAGTTCCCGCCTACTTCAACGCAGAATGATGAGGTTTATAGCGTATCGATGACGTACGGGTCAGATTCATGTGGCCTGGCCGTTCAGACGGAGGTCGCATTTGAAAAGATCAGATACGTATCGGAGTCAGGACCACATACCCAAGTGGCCTGGGTCACATTTGAAAAGATGGGATCTGTGTCGCTAAGACTGAAAAGATCAGAAACAGGTCACATAGGGGCAAAAAAATCTGAATTGGGTCGTTTCAGCCCGCGGTGTGAACGTAGCCTTAGATCACCCAAACTGGTCACGCCAAAAACTGGCGGGCGCGTTTGAGCCATGGCGCTGTGACCTCACCAGCTTTTTGTCTGGTATCCCAGTCTGGGCGTGGTTGAAGTGTAGGTGGAGGTGATGTGGAGGTAACGGCGAGTAGAACTGCTTCCTGTTGTGTGGGCGGAGCCTCAAGCAGGTTGTGGTCATTCTTGGATGTTTTGGTGAATGTTGGTGGATTCCAGGACTGATTCTTTTCTCTGCTGCAGGTCCACCCCCTGCTTCAAACCTGTGTCAGGTGTGTTTTGATGCTCACAGGTAACCAAACAGATGTTTCTGTGGGAGGAGCCTGGACACCAAGAGCTGAAACTGACCTGAGCAAAGCTGCTTCCATGAGAGGTGTCTCATTATGTCTGAATGTAAACGGCTGGCCCGGGACCAGAGAGCCTAATTTCGTTTTATCATGATAAAATGACAATAGAGTTTTCCTGATTCCTGGTGGAGGAACCAGCAGCTGCAGCTGAATCCATGGGGTTTAACCCCTCAATGCCTGAATTCATTTCCAATCAAAGGAAAATCGTCTTCAGTGATTTTCTGTTCTGCGTCGTGAGTTCTGGATGAACGCTGTGGATTAGTATTTACAGCTCCTCCTTCCAAATCTGCATGTTTACATTTAGAAATGTGCTTAGAGGGCTGCAGCAGGAAGAAGCATGACTTTAATGACGATCATTGTTCTCCGTGTCACTAGAAGACAATAAGAGGATTGAAGATCAAAGACGTTGCTCTTCAAAGCTCCTGTGTTATTAGAAGAGCTTAGACCACAGGAAGCTCTTGGCTTTTATTCTGTGTAATAACCAAAAATCAGCCTCCTGCTGCTTTGGTTCAGCAGTTTGAAAATGTTCTGTGGGTTTAGACTCCCTTTGTCTACACATGACACTCCAGGCCTCGAGGGCTTTTAGGAAATCCTGCTCTCTGCTCTGCTGGTTACCTGGATCAGGTGTGTTTAGCCGATAAGGATCCTCAATGGCAGATTATCTGGAGAACATGCTGGACACCGGCCCTCGAGGGCTGGAGTTTGACACCTGGGGTGTATCTGGAAAGCAGCACCGCTTTTTTCAAAAGAAAGGTACAGACTCCGCCCCTTTTTGAAGGGCTGGCATTGTTTTTTTAAACTCAGTTGTTTCTTTCATTCGGTGGCTTCATGGACGCTCAGGATGAGATACGAATCATCCGTCTCTTCTTGGTCACTTCAGCATCAGGTTGTTTGGCGTGCATCAACGTCCCCGAAACCTCACGCGTCTCTATCACGCCGGCGTTTGACCAAACGCAGAGATGCATCTGAAATCCGCTTCTGGTCATGTGACTTTTGCCATCGTGTGCTGAAGCTGTGCCTTCACAGGAAAGCCAGCTGGTGTATGAAACCTCCCCCCTCATGGTCTTCATCACATTTCTGCCCCCCCCCATGTGTGTCACTGCTGAAGCCTCGCCAAGAGGAGGCGGTCCTTCCTGATCCAAGCAGGTTTCCTCCACCTGACTGAGCGAGCCCCAGGCGCACAAACGAGCAGCAAACTTGAGCTGAAGCCACATTTGACGCCTTTCAGAGCAGAAATGGGTCAAAGCGGTTTGCTGTTGACCTTTTGAAACATTTCTGATTCTGTTCCGCTCTGTGGGTTCTGGAGTGGAGGATGAAGAGTCAGAGTTCTGTGGTCTTCTTCCAGGACACAGAGGAGATGAGGAGTTGACAGAAGAGCCGGGACCCTCGCCGCCCTCATCAGAACCGGGGCCAGACGGAAGGATGGAGAGATGAAGACAGGAAACACAACCAGCGCGAGATGGTGAGGCTGTGGGGGGGACAGGAGGGGAAGTGAAAGGAAACTTGGGGGGAGGGTGTCCAGACCGCCACGGTGACCTTCTGTCCCACAATCCATCAGGGCGTCTGAGCCGCATGGCCACATGCCAGGATAACAGATGTGCCTGTCATCCGGTGGCATTTCATCCTCAAACATGCAGAAGAAGACGTGGCGTTCAGGGCATCTGCTTCTATTCCCCCCCAGCAGAGGGAAAGCCCCCCATGTAAGGTCCCTGACTGTAAATGTCAGATGATTGAAACCTCACACCCAACACCACTGCTGGTCCTCCAGGTCACATGACCTGAAGTACAGGAAATGCTCCCAAAGAGGAAACACTTCCAACTTAAAAAAACGTCTTTTTGAAATGTTGCTCGTGTTTGTTGGATCATTTCTAGTTTATCCAGTTTTGGTTGATTGGTTTGTGTTTCTGTAGATTCTGTTCATCACCGATCCAAAAGCGTCACTTTCTGTCCTCCTGATGATCTTCTTGAAGCAGCTTGAAGCTTCTGAGAACCTGGTGGAGGTGAGGGAGCAGAGCGCCTCCTCAGAGGTGATGCTGATGATGCCGCGGCGCCGTTTTGTCTTCCCGCCCGTTGATTCTACTCCTGTCTGCCGTCCATCTTTGTGACCTTTTTCCATGGCTCCAGGCTTTTCCTGATCCCGGTTTGTCTGTCCCGGACACCCGCCTCTCCCGTCTTTTTTGGGGGGGTTCTGTGGCTGTCTGGAAGTCGGTTCCCATCAGAAGCATCTTTGGATCCGGCCTGACGCGGCGGCGTTCCCCATTAGAATGAACGTGTGAATAACGCTTAATGGGGCTAATCAATCTATCCAACCCTGCAGCCGTTCTGGGGTCCAACAACAGGAACAAACGCTGGATCAGAACCAGGAAGTTCTGGAGTCCAGACAGATAAAACATGGACTCCAAGGACTTAGACTTCTGCAAAATTCTAAAAGAAGCTTTTATGTTCTTCACTACAAGAACCGCTGGAAAAAATGGAGGTCCTACAGACTCCAGGCCTTCAGTGGCCATCCTGCTGGTTTTTCACAAACACAGCCTCACCTGCTGCTGATTACCTGGATCAGGTGAGCTGGAAAACGTGTAGGACGCCGTCCTCCTCCTCTGATCCATCAGCTTTGCTGTTTTTCCATCGGCTCTCCTGAGCCCACAGGAGAGCCGCCTTTCTCCTGTCCGTCAGTCTTCCTGTCATTCCTTCCTGCTGGACGGACAGCAGCACAGCCTCCCTCAGTGTTTCTGTGTGTTCATGTTTGCACCTCGTCCAGCGTGTCCCTGTCAGGAGGGGAGAGTGTTTAACAAATGACTGCCAACACAGGGACACCGGGGCCAGGGACCTCTGTGAGGGAGTCGGCCAACAATAAATCTCAGAAATCAATATGACAGGGCCCGGGGTAATCAGTATCAATGATTTTAAACGGGAAGAAGTCCCTCGGGTGGAGAATGATCAAATTTGTTGAGCTTGGAGCTTGAAAAACATCCCCAGGTTGAAGGATGGAGAAGAGAAGGAAAATGAGGACAAAAAAAGAGAGGGATTATTGATGTTTTTTACCCAGAAGGCTTTGCAGCAGGGTTACTATCTCTGTTATGCTTTCTTCGTCTGTCACTTCTGCACTTTCCTTCTTCCTCGCGCTTCATTGCTCATTCTTCTGCTGTCTCTTCTGGTCTTCTTCATTTCCTCCTGGATTTTGTCTTCTGCTTTCATTCTTACCTTCACCCCCCCCCCCTCATTATCACCTTTGTTCTCTCTTCACCCCCTCTTTCTCATCAGTGGTTGGTATTTTCTTTTTCTTAAGGTTTGCACTGATAGAACCGCCTCAGTCTGCATTCCTCAGAAGCTCCACCCAAAATACTGCATGTAGGCCACCGCCGGCTTCCCACTCCACGCCCTGTCCAGCTCCTGTGTGAGCCTCTGACATTCCCTCAGACTCCCATGTTGGATTGTCTAATCCATCACTACAAATTGGTCATCCATGTTCCGGCTGATCCCCCAGGATCCTGGTACAGCCACTCTCCACCGTGTCCTCTCTTGTCCGAGCCCCCCCCAGCACAGATGTTCCTGCAAACGTCTGACTGTCTGCATCACAGCAGCAGCACTGAGCTGAACCCGGTGGACTCCTCCCTGAGAGGACCGGACAGTCAGAGCCGGTTCCTGTGCAGTCACCTTCCTCCATCAGCGTTTCCACTGGGGGGGGGCATCAGTCCCTTTAGTATGAACAGCAGGGTCGGCGATGGTCCTTCTGTTTCTGTGCTCTGGACGTCATCTGCCTCCTTCTGTCACACGTATACGATTACAGTAACGAGCAGCATCTCAGCCCTGAACTCAGCTCTTTAGCTGCTAGAAGAGGTTGGCTGTAAAACGTTTATAACTAAAATATTAATAACAAATATAACCCCTGAAACAACGATGGGAATTATTTCTATAAAAACTGGAGAATGTGTGACAGCAGGACGCTCCTGTTGCTGTTTGCACATAAGCTGAGTCTTTATAAAATATTATCATTGTTTGAAGAATTATCTTCTTAGGAGAAATAATTTTATCAAGAACGTTTTCCAACAACAAAATACATTTAGTTTGAGAAAACACTTTTGATAACTGGAACGTTTTCCTTAAAGAGCCACTGCAATGAAAATGGTGTTTTTGGTGTTTTTAACACTTTTTCTGATGATAGATGAAACATTTAAAGACAATGAAGACTAAAGGTTTATTTCTAATGTTTTATTTCGTTGTGATTCAGGGGCAGATTTAAAACAAAGATTGTATTTGTGATATAGAAAATATGCTGGGCGGGCCCACAAACTCCTTGCTCCGCCCCTTTCTGATCATCCACCGTCAGACACTTGAGCGTCTTTGTTTTTCCTGGTCTGAGATGGAGTCTGGATTAAGCTAGCAGGAGAACATGTAAACAGAGAGCTCTCAACAATGGGGAGGAAAAAGGGGGGCGGGGTTGCCCTGAACTCAGCGGTGAACTCCTGCCGCTCTGCAGAAACTATGTCCTAGAAAACAGCAGATGTTTTAGGGTTTTGGTTGAAAAGGGCCTCATCGTCATTGAGAGAGCTCTGGGAGGCTTTGACAACAGACGACTGCAGTGGGACTTTAAATGGGAATTCTTGGTCAGACCATTGCTCTTTCCCCAGCAGCAGATTTTTAGTTTTGTTTAAATGAGGTCAGAGTTATTTCTACGAGCCTGTTGAAGATGTGAGTTTTCTGCAGCTTCTGCTCACAGTTCAGTGTGGACACACGACCTTTGTCAGGTCAAAGCAGTCAGATGACTCTAAACTCGCTTCTCCGTTTGGAGCTAAAGGTGAGGAGAAACAGAATTAATGGTTGACTTTTTCCCTCATGTAACACAGAAGACGGCTTTCCTCCTGTGTGTGTGAGAGGAATCCAGACATGAAGAAGAGAAACCGCAGATCAACCAGGAACAGACGGAAAGCCTTCTTCTTGGCCATTGAGGGCTGAAGACAGCTGTCTGTGGACCTGTGCTTCAACGGTCAGCCTCTCTACCTCCTCCTTTTCCTTAGGAGTTTAGAGAAACTGAAAGATCCACAGAATCTGTGGATCTTCAGGAGTTCTCTGCTGTTGAGACTGGCCGTCCTGAGGGTCCCGTCTCCTGAGGGGACAGTTGTGTTTAATGGGAATCAGCCATGATGAAGGCAGGAGCACACAGGAACGTATGACTTATGGTTGCCTGTGTCTTCTCTTTCAAAGTGACACAGTTCTTCTGAAACTTAATGCATGAATATTTCATTTCATGTAGAGACTTGGTTGCTTGGTGAGCAGCCGACTGAGAAAGTGTTGGTCTTCCCAGCAGAGTTGTGGAGCGGATGTTGTGTTTGTTGCAGACGGGAGCAGAGAAGCTTCCAGAGCTGCTGTGTTCCACGTTCCTGAAGGAGAACCGGGCTGCGTCTGACTCTGGTTAGTGGCTGTAGAGGCAGAGCAGGGAAGGCTGGAAACAACAGACCCACACTCTGCTTTCATTAGCAGACTGTGCAGGACCTGTGTGTGTTTGTGTGTGTTTCCATTGTGGTGCTGCTGACCGTCACACTGAGGACATTTGCACAAAGCAAGGTCACTTTGAGTGAAATGTAGTAAATGGCTTTTCCAGATTTAAATTCAGGTCATCCTGATGGATGCACAGCAGGAACCACGACTGCAGGAACCTTCTGAGCGAATGAACCGGAGAAAAGAAGACCAAACAAGCTTCTGTTTGTTTGGAACTGCACTGGTTCAGTTCAGGCTGTCAAACCCAAAGACAGAGTGGACTAAGGTTTAAAATAATTAAACAAGTCAAAGGCTGGACGGCTTCAGTGATGATTAAGAACCTGCTGATGACCTTATTGCCTGACTTCTTCCTGAATTGAACAAAGCCTGCTAAAGGTATAACAACATGAATCATAAAATAAACCCTCAACATCAATGAGGCATTTCCATCCACAGAACTGCTGCTCTCTGGATGTTTTCTCTTTAAGGACCATTCTCTGTAAACCCTGGAGATGGTTGTGGGTGAAAATCCCAGTAGATCATCCGTTTCTGAAACCAACAACCACGTTCAAAGTCCCTTCAATCACCTTTATTCCCCGCTCTGATCGTCTGGACCATGTCTACATGCATTAATGCACAGAGCTGCTGCCATGTGATTGGCTGGATGGACAGGTGTGCCTAATAAAGTGGCCATGAGTGAACACATGTAGATATTTATATATCTAAATACACATTTAAGTGATGCCATTCTAATTACTCTTAATTATGGACCTATTTGCTCTCATACACACATTGGATCCATTGAATCCATTCAATGTCAAATAATAATTAATAAATAATTAGTCAATGTTAATTAAAACTGGAACTGATGAGGTTTAAACTACATTTTGTTCTTAAAACAACAATTGGTGAACCTCAGGTATAGAGAACCTCAGGACTGAAGGAGAACCTCAGGACTGAAGGAGAACCTCTGGACTGAAGGAGAACCTCTGGACTGAAGGAGAACCCACAGGACTGAAGGAGAACCTCAGGACCAAAGGAGAACCCTGGACTGAAGGAGAACTCCTGGACTGAAGGCGAGAACCTCTTGACTAGATGGGAACCCGCGACTGAAGGAGAACCTTGGGACTGAAGGAGAACCACGGGACTGGAGGAGAACCTCAGGACTAGATGGGGAACTTCAAGATCGAAGGAGAACCACTGAGATTGAATGATGGGAACTCAAGACTGGAAGGAGAACCACGGGACTGGAGGAGAACCTCAGGACTGGATGGGGAACTCGCGACTGAAGGAGAACCTCTGGACTGAAGGAGAACCTTGGCACTGGAGAAGAACCTCTGGACTGAAGGAGAACCTCAGGACTGAGAAGAATTTTCTGGACTGAAGGAGAACCTCTGACTGAAGGAGAACTCTCTGGACTGGGCGGGGAACTCATGACTGAAGGAGAACCTTGGGACTGAAGGAGAACCTCAGGACTAGATGGGGAACTCGCACTGAAGGAGAAATCCACGATTGAAGGAGAACTCAAGACTGGGGCAGAACCACGGGACGGAGGAGAACTCAGGACTGGATGGGAACTCGTACTGAAGGAGAACCTCTGGACTGAAGGAGAACCTGGCACCGGGAGAAGTGAACCCTGACTGAAGGAGAACCCTGTGACTGGAGAAGAACTCTCTGACTGGAAGAGAACCACAACACGACTGAAGGAGAACTCTCTGGACTGAAGGGAGAATCCTGGCACTGGAGAAGAACCCTGACTGAAGGAGAACCTCAGGACTGAGAAGAACTCTTCTGACTGAAGGAGAACCCTGGATCAAGGGAGAACCTCTGGATTGATGGGAATCATGATCAAAGGAGAACTTGGGACTGAAGGAGAACCTCTTGACTGATGGGGAATCAGCGACCGGGAAGGAGAACCTGGGACTGAAGCGCTGAGAACCCCAGACCATGGTAGCTTCTCGCGACTGAAGGAGAACCACGAGATTGAAGGAGAACTCAAGATTGAAGGAGAACCACGGACTGAGGAGAAACCTCAGGACTAAATCCCGCGACTGAAGGAGAACTCGACTGAAGGAGAACCTTGCACTCGGAGAAGAACCTCTGACTGAAGGAGAACCTCAGGACTGGAGAAGAAACCTTCTGACTGGAAGGAGAACTTGGACTGAAGGAGAACTCTTGACTGGATGGGGAACTCAAGGATTGAAGGAGAACTCTTGGGACTGAAGGAGAACTCAGGATTAGATGGGGAATCAAGCGATCGAAGGAGAACCGAATGAGAGATTGAAGGAGAACCTCAAAGACTGAAGGAGAACCACGGGACTGGAGGAGAACCTCAGGACTGAAGGAGAACCTCTGGACTGAAGGAGAACCTTAGGACTGAAGGAGAACCTCTGACCGGAAGGAGAACTCAGGACTGGAGAAGAACCTCTGACTGAAGGGAGAACCACGGACTGAAGGAGAACTCTGGACTGAAGGAGAACCCTGCACGGAGAAGAACCTCTGGACTGAAGGAGAACCTCAGGACTGGAGAAGAAATCCCTGGACTGAAGGAGAACTTTCTGGACTGAAGGAGAACTCTCTGACTGGATGGGGAACTCATGACTAAAGGAGAACCTTTGGGACTGAAGGAGAACTCTGGACTGATGGAACTGCGACTGAAGGGAGAACCTTTGGGACTGAAGGAGAACCTCAGGACTAGATGGAAACCGCGACTGAAGGAGAACCACACGCAGATTGAAGGAGAACTCAAGACTGAAGGAGAACCACGGACTGGAGGAGAACCTCAGGACTGATGGAACTCACTGAAGGAACCTCTGGACTGGAAGGAGAACCTTTGGCACTGGAGAAGAACCTCTGGACTGAAGGAGAACCTCAGGACTGAGAAAGAATCCCTGGACTGGAGAACCACGGACTGAAGGGAGAACCTCTGGACTGAAGGAGAACCACGGGACTGGAGGAGAACCTCAGGACTGGATGGGGAACTTGCGACTGAAGGAGAACCACGGGACTGAAGGAGAACCTTGGCACTGGAGAAGAACCTCTGGACTGGAGGAGAACCTTTGGACTGAAGGAGAACCTCTAGACTGAAGGAGAACCTCAGGACTGGAGAAGAAACCCTGGACTGAAGGAGAACCTCTGGACTGAAGGAGAACCTCTTGACTGGATGGGGAATCTCGCGACTGTGAAGGAGAACCTTGGGACTGAAGGAGAACCTCAGACTAGATGGGGAACTCATGACTGAAGGAGAACCACGAGATTGAAGAGAACTCAAGATCAAAGGAGAAATCCACGGACTGGAGGAGAACTTCAGGATCGGATGGGGAACTCGCGACTGAAGTGGAGAACTCTGGACTGAAGGAGAACTCTGGTATTGGAGAAGAACCTCTGGACTGAAGGAGAACTCTCAGACTGGAGAAGAACCTCTGGACTGAAGGAGAACCACGGGACTGAAGGAGAACCTCTGGACTGAAGGAGAACCTTGGCACTGGAGAAGAACCTCTGACTGAAGGAACCTCAGGACTGGAGAAGAACTCTGACTGAAGGAGAACCTCTGACTGAAGGAGAACCTCTGACTGGATGGGGAACCGCGACCAGCGGAGAACCTGACTGAAGGAGAACCTCTGGACTGGATGGGGAACTCGCGACTGAAGGAGAACCTTGGGACTGAAGGAGAACCTCAGGACTAGATGGGGAACTCGCGACTGAAGGAGAACCACGAGATTGAAGGAGAACCTCAAGACTGAAGGAGAACCACGGGACTGGAGGAGAACCTCAGGACTGAAGGAGAACCTCTGGACTGAAGGAGAACCTTAGGACTGAAGGAGAACCTTGGCACTGGAGAAGAACCTCTGGACTGAAGGAGAACCTCAGGACTGGAGAAGAACCTCTGGACTGAAGGAGAACCTCTGGACTGAAGGAGAACCTCTGGACTGGATGGGGAACTCGCGACTGAAGGAGAACCTTGGGACTGAAGGATAAACTCAGGACTAGATGGGGAACCCGCGACTGAAGGAGAACCACGAGATTGAAGGAGAACCTCAAGACTGAAGGAGAACCACGGGACTGGAGGAGAACCCCAGGACTGGATGGGAACCAAGCATCGAAGGAGAACTCTGGACTGAAGGAGAACCTTGCACTGGAGAAAGAACCCTGGATGAAGAGAACCAGGACTGGAGAAGAACTCTCTGACTGAAGGGAGAACTACCGGGACTGGAAGGAGCAGAACTCTTCTGGACTGAAGGAGAAATCTGGCACTGGAGAAGAACTCTCTGACTGAAGGAGAATTTCTCAGGACTGGAGAAGAATCCCTGGACTGAAGGAGAACTCTGGACTGAAGGAGAACCCTGGACTGATGGGGAACTCATGACTAAAGGAGAATTTGGGATCAGCGCGAGAACCTCTGGACTGATGGGGAACTCACGATCGAAGGAGAACCTCAGACTGGAAGGAGAACCTCAGGACTAGGATGGGAACTCGCGACCGAAGGAGAACCACGAGATTGAAGGAGAACCTCAAGACTGAAGGAGAACTATCGGACTGGAGGAGAACCTCAGACTGATGGGGAATCGCGACTGAAGGAGAACTTCTGACTGAAGGGAGAACCTGGCACTGAGAAGAACCCTGACTGAAGCGAGAACTCAGGACTGGAGAAGAACTCTGACTGAAGGAGAACCACGGGATTGAAGGAGAAACTCTCTGACTGAAGGAGAACCACGGGACTGGAGGAGAACTCAGACTGGATGGGGGAACTTATGACTGAAGGAGAACCACGGGACTGGAAGGAGAACCTGGCACTGGAGAAGAACCTTCTGGACTGGAGGAGAACCTTTGGACTGAAGGAGAACCTCTAGACTGAAGGAGAACCTTTGGACTGGAGAAGGAACTCTGTTAGAGGAGGTCTGTTTGTCTTCATGCGCTTCACTTGCGCTTTTGCTGTCTTTTATGCCAAAATAGTTGGCAGTGCATTGTGGGACTTTTAGTGTAATGCAGTGCGAGCACCAAAATGTGATCACATGAGCCAGTCCGTTTCCGTCCCGCTGGCTCAGAGTTTGACTGATGATGAGGATGAAGGTCTGAGTAGAGAACTCGTGAGGGTTTATTAGGAATGAAATGGACTTTTTTCTGGAACCGAAGAACCGAAGAACAACAATAGCGTACCCAGAACCTGCGGAAAATACGCTGGGCGGTGCTCTGAGCACTCAGCAACGGGGAGGGAAATGCGGGCAGGCTCACTCCACTCCAACAGTCCGCCCAAAACTCAGAGGTGAATTTCTAATGAAATCCTGCCGCTCTGCAGAAACTATGTCCTAGAAAACAACACAGCATTTTGACATTTTGGCTATAAACAGCACCATCAGAAGGAAAAGCCCACTAAGAAGACTTTGAAAACAGATCAATAGATGATCAGAGTGGGTCCTTAATTTACCTCATAATGCGCTCAACACATGTAATCCAGCATAGCGGTTAGCTAAAATGAACTTTAGTCTGTTAGTGAGGAGACACATTTCTGCTCATCCGTTGGTTCACCAGAGAGCACTGCTGTTGTTGAGGCAGAAACTCTGAATATGTCCAAGTATTGATTATTGACAGTCTATTTTGGACAGCAGCCTCTGGTAGCAGATCGGTTCCTGCCCCTCCCTCCTTCCTCTGCTGGAAGTGAAGAACAGTTTCCCTTCACGGCTTCAGTGGGAGCAGTGGTCCTGTTTGCTTTGTGGTCCTTAAGCACACACTGATACTACGCTAAACTGCCTCTGTTTGGTCTGTGCAAATTGCCAAAGGGGGCTGGCAGTGGCTTAACTGTGTTGGCATTAGTACATTTCCTGTTTGAAAACAGGAAATCCTCCAACGTTGGTCTTATCAAGGACACACAAGCCTCTGCCTGAATGAAAGTAACCTCTCTAACTTTGCTTTGTCAAACAGAATTAAGCTGCTTCATTCATTCTAAAATCATAAATGTTACTTAAAGGAATTCCACTTTGTCTTGCTAGGATGTTTCTAGACAAATGGTCCGGTTCAGTCGCAGAATTCAAAAGGTTTGAGCATTTTTTTGTGACTTCAATACTAAAATCTGTTGAATTCAAACCAACAGTAATGTAACTAGAAAGCTGCAGCTCTTCAAAGCCCTCAAGCGTTGAAGAGCTGCAGCTGAGTAATGAAGAAGACGTTCAGGAGGCGAGACAGAAGAAATACGGGACTCCATCAGGTTTCTGTGAAACCAACATCCCAACCTGCTGGATGTGGAGGTTTCAGGAGATGCTGAGGCGACAAAAGCTGCAAACACAAATGTTTTGGAGCGCCACCGTCCAGTTTCAGATGAAATAATGGTTTTACTGTAAAATCCTTTACTAAGCACTAGAGGGGGGGGGGGGTGCACGCCAGCTTTTGAATCCTAAACCACGTTCTCGCAATGGTACGTTCCATTTTCATGCTGTCCCTTGAGGCGGCCGCACGAACTTCAAGAGAACTATCAGGCACGCCTGCGCTCTCCTCTCTACGACCCTCCATGGACCCAGACACCCCACAAACCTACAGACCCCATGGGGGGGAGGTGACTAAAACCTTAGCCTGCTTCAGGACAGCGGCTAAGATCTATGTAGTAGATCTGCTGATCACTTTCATGGAGCGTGGAGGAACCTCTGCAGGTCTCCAAGCTGTGGGACCTCTTGGATCAGCTGCTGAGCTTCACATTAGCAGTTTCCTCTGGAGTCCAGAAGACGTCATCGGTGGTTCATGGCCTGGAGGTTGGACTCCTCTGCTGGGGGGTCATCTTTACCCACCTTTAGGAGCAACTTTCTTTAAAGTCTGTCTTTTGGAACGTAAATTCATGAAGATGTTAAAGGAAGAAGAGCTGGTATACTATAACACATTAAGTTGTTTCACTGTCTGCCCTCGTCTTCATCTCTTTGGATGAACTGTCGTGTTCTGGGAAAACCACAGCCCACTTTGTGCCCCCCGTCAGCCCCCCAGCTCTGAGCCGGGCCCTGACAGGACAGGAATGATGGTGAAGCTGCAGAGGAAAGTTGATGTTGCTGAAGGGTACGGTTTGAATTCTGAGTCCTGTGCAGATCTGGGTCAGCCGTCATTAACCCCCCACACCCACCCCTCATTAATTCACGTCTGCTCTCTAATTGGGCAGCAGTGTGTGTAATGGATGCTGCGTTCTGTGTGGAATAGAAAAGAAGTGATTAACAGAAGTGACATTGGTGAGTGTCGCGCTCCCGCCACTTGTTTCTGTCGGTGTGGGGGTGTTAAGAGATGAACCTCATTAGGGGTGGGCGTGGCTTTCCCTCTGACATGCATGAATGACACGGACAGTTGGTGGACCTGGTTTCAGTGAGTAAATGTGGGGGTTTCTTCAGGTTGGATGCTCACATGTGTGCATGTTGCAGTGAGAGGATCAGCCTGTAAATGAGGCCTGCAGTCTTCTGCACACGCATGTGGAGGATTATGAACGTAGAAATGTCTCACCTTGGGCTCATATTCCTAACGTGTGTGACTGAAAGAACACGCCGCTCCAAACCTAAACTGCTTTACTGTCGCTAAACTGGATTTCAAAGCGTTTTCACGAGTTGCCATAAAGGGAAAGATGTTGATGCGTCCACATTTTAAGCCTCCAGATGTCCTGCAGCTTCCGATCTGCTTAGCCGCTTATTCCTTAAGCAGTATTTTTATTCTTTGTGCGGTTTATGAGGCACCAGGTGTGTCACCGCTCTGGCTGCCGGCTGTAAAGAGCGCTCAGGCAGCAACTAGTCCCTGAGTTTTAAAAAGCAGACTTTCATATTAGTAATAGTGAACCTTCAAGGAGGCCTCTGGCTGACCTCCCATTGAATCTTAAGGGCAGACATGAAAGCCACCATGTGTTCTTCTATTAGTGCAGAGGAAGAAAGTTCCCGGACCAGCAAACTGGAAATGTCACCTCTGTCTAAATTTACGTCCTGCAATCCCACTAAAGTGCATTAAAGTGTCACAACACGGATCTTGAGAGGTGTGAAGGCTGCCGCTGGTGCACAGCTGGGTTTCCAAAGCCTCCTGGTATCTGTGGGGTGCAGCTCACCTTAAAACTTAGAAATGTATCCTACAAAAACCCACCTAGACATGATTGGACAGACGGTGGTGGTTGGTGGCGCGTCTGCGACGGTTAGAACTGGGTTTTGTCTGTACATCATAAATATTCATGTTTTGGGGATTGTAGTTCAGCAACCTGAGATCTGCAGGAAGCAACCAACCAGTGGGATGGAGGCGGCACCAGAAAGAGCAGCTTCCTGATGAACTCAGATGTTCTCTAGCTGTTCCTGCATCATTCTCATCTTCTGTCCTGGAAGTATTTGGGTCTGAAGCTGCTGGCCCGGTGTCTTCTCAGCAGAGCTCTGTGAAAACGTCCAGAAAGTCCGCACTGATCTAAACTCTGACAAAAAGGTCAGAGTTCAAAGGCGACCTGTGATGATGTCACGCGACTTTGCATTAGAAAGAAAAGGAACATCTCTTTCTGCTATCAGTGAGAGGCAATGGAGCAGTAATGAGACTTTTCATGAGAATTAATTTTAAAGGAGTCAGATCTTCATAAAAACAGGCTTTTACAGCCCAGCTGTGCCCCCCCCCCCCAAACCTGAGAGAATCAGGAAACGTGGCGGCAGCAGCAGCAGAGGCAGGAAAGCGGTGTTTTCAGGAAGTAAAGGCTCCATGATGCAGCTGTTGGCTTGTTTTTCTGTTGTGGTGTTGAAAAAGTAAAAGGAGAAAGCTCAAATGTGTTAAACAAGTCGCTAGTTCAGTAAAAATTCATTTAATCTGATATTAAATCTGTATTTTTAATATTTAATGTGACTATGAGCAGAAGTTCTGTCTCCTGCCTCTGCAGAACAAGACTCACTTATGAGCGGAGAAAACACTGTAGTTTATAGAGGGAAGAAGGAGAAAAGGATGATGTTGATAATCTGAACCTCTGCAGAAAAACAGAACCCCCTGGTCCTCTTCAGCGTAAGTTTGTGCAGAAATACCCCTCCTTCTAGCAATGACTGCAATGCAGAAACTGAACACTAATAGTTTTGAAGGGCTTATTTAATGCAAAATCGACTTTATGACGTTTAAAGTGATTTAAAATTTTCACTTATGACTAAAAAACATCCCCAAAGCTGTATTTTCTCTTTTTGCTCTTTGAGCAGCAGTCCCTCCCAATCCATGACATCCAATAGGTCCTCACATTGTGACATCACAAAGTGAGGAACCGCCCCTTCCAGGAAGAGTCTGCACTGCCAGCCCCGCCCCCGGGCTAACAGACACGCCCACTTTCTCCGTGGAGCTAGCGTTGATCGGCTACACTTTTTCATTTTATAGTAACAATCCAGAGCGTTAACGGTGTGGGATTCTGATCACCGTGGTGATGACGCAGCAGGAGTCGCGGTGTCAGGACTCTCGTGACCCCCCCCCCCCCGCACACAGTTTGTAATGGAAATGGATACAGTGGAATTTCCCCCAGAAGCCCTTGAAGTCTGAACACAGGAAAAAGTAAATTATGATTGTGTTTATTATAGTCAAAACACACCATATGCAGAACTTTAAAAAAAAAAAAACAACAGTCCGGTGATGACCTCATCACCGAGGTGATGCGGTTGGCCGTCCACACCTAGAACAATCGAACATCCATCTGTGCCAAAGTTTGGATGTTGTTTTTGTGTTTTGAAACGCAGACGAATCATCATCATCTCTGGGATGATGTCATGAAATGACAAGGAGAAAGCGGAGCCTCAGAGATCAGAATCTTACTTCCTGGTAGAGAAAATGAGCGATGAAAATACCTCGCATATTTCATTAGGGATCCTTTTAGTGTACTTAGAGTAACTCTGAAATGCTTAGGAATAGCATGATATCAGCCCTTTCAGCCACGTTTGCACGTTAGCCCTGTCTCCATCCACGCGGTGGGATGCTGTTGGTGAACGCCTGACATGAGGCCTCACACGCTCGTGTCCTCCTGCACTCCCTGAAGCTTCATCATGATCCGGTCTCATGGTTCTGACTCAGTCCTGCCGTGTAATAAGCGCCAGGACTCAGAACTCCCGGCACCGTTCCCACGTCAGAACGTCTAATGTTTGGGGGAATAGAACAGCGTGGCTGGAGATGATGGGCTTAGAGGCGGCCTGTCCTTCACATGCTGACTGCTTCTTTTTACTCGCCCCTCTTAGGTGATTAGAGAAATCCCCCGGACTCTGTCGGATACTTCCAATCAGCACACTGAGGTGAGTTTGCATGCGTTTCCTCCTTTACTCGTTGCTGTTTTTGTCTTCAGACTGCACCCCGGTTTGGGGTTGGTGGAAAACCCGTCATGTCCAAGGAAATGGGTGGATTCTAGGATCTGTGTTCAGGGAACAGTAGAGAGCAGGATTGGTCTTCAGGGACTTCCAGGTGTCCTTTAATGATGACATCATCAAGGTGCCTCTTGACTCTAACGCACACACTCACACTCGATTACATTGCTTTATCTTTTTCTTGTAAATTGTGACAGTGGGGTTGTGTAACTCTATTTTGTTAATGTGCTTTAAAGACACCGTCTACCTGGACTTGAGGTTGATGAACTTTAGTAATGTAGCAGCAAACACTGTTGGAGGCAGTGGATTCCTGAGGTTTTCTCTGTGCTGAGCTTCCGTTGCCCAAACTGTGAACGATGCAGACGCAGTAAAGCGGGTCCAGGTCTTCAGACGCTACACCAGACCAGTCAGGCCTTCCGGGACGTCAAACATGAGTCAAAACCAGGGTTGCTTGTTCTCCTAGTTCTCATCTTACTGCGATGGTTTCACATCTCCAGCAGCCTCACCTGTTTGTCCCGCCCACTTGTGGTTTTTTGATCTGACCAAGATGAACTCTAAAAGACTGTCAGACTCTCCTTTTTCTGGCGTCTGATCAGGTTACTGCAGAACGGCTGTGATTGCTCTTTGCTGCTTTGACACTCCGATCACAGCAGCTGCAGCCTGATGCTGCTGAAAGTGTCAACCAGGCAACTTTAGCTCCTCATGTTAGCGTCTCTGTGGCTTCTAGCGTCTTATCATGGCTACGTCATGTGACCTACGACCCTCTCCCTCTCACGTTATCCGCTAAACACGTCGACCACGTACATCTTAAAGGCTACGTTTGATTCATTCTCAGTCAAGAAGGCATTTCTATGGAAGTTGGAGGTTGGTTTGTTTCCAACAATAAAATGATCCCTACAGTTTTCTGAACAGTATTGTGACTGACAGTTCAAGATCAAACCGAATGCAATGGTAGAAGTGAAACATGCTGCAAAAAATGAAGTTATATTTGGAAAAAGAAAAACGCAGGGAAGATTTTCAGGAGGAAGATTCCAAGTAAGGATGAAGATGTACAAGCTAAAAATAGAAGAAGAAAAATGTAAGGAAAGGGCGACCTTTTTCTGGATTGATCAAATTCTTTACTACATAAATCAGTTCCAGATATTTTCCAATAAAGCCCGCCTACATTTTTGTTACAGTCTCTACTGTGTTTTCTACATTAAGGGTGGAAAAATTCCTTTGAACAAATTCACATCTTAAGTTGTAATCGCAGACACGATTCATAGTCGATATCAGTTCCTTAAGCGATCTGATTGGATCCAGATCCTCTGTCCTAAAGTGGATCCAGATCCTCTGCCCTAAAGTGGATCCAGATCTTCTGTCCTAAAGTGGGATCTGATCCTCTGACTAAAAAAGTGGATCCTGATCCTCTCACTAAAGTGGATCCAGATCCTCTGACCTAAAAAGTGGATCAGATCCTCTGTCTAAAGTGGATCTGATCCTCGACCTAAAAGTGGATCCTGATCCTCTCACCTAAAGTGGATCAGGATCATCTGACCTAAAAAGTGGATCAGATCCTCTGTCCTAAAAGTGGATCTGATCCTCTGACCTAAAAAAGTGGATCCAGATTCTCTGTCCTAAAGTGGATCCAGATCCTCTGTCTAAAGTGGATCAGATCCTCTGACCTAAAAGTGGATCTGATCTTCCTACTGACCTAAGAGTGAATCAGATCTTCTGACCACAAAGAGTGGATCCAGATCCTCTGTCCTACAAGTGGATCAGATCCTCTGTCTAAAGAGGATCCAGATCCTCTGTCCTAAGAGAATAATTACCTACAATAATTTATTGTAGGCAATAAAACCTACATAGTGTATAGACAGGTTGCTCATTGGCACTAGGGCAGTGAAGCAGTTCATCTCCAGGACTAAACTTGCACTCAACTGAAATATTTTTGCCTTTGTTTTGATAAATTGGAAAGAATGTGAATATCTCCAGTGAGCCTACGTCTTCATCCACGTCCATATTTCCTCTCTTCCTCTCCTAACATCAACATCAGCAGCTCGCTTTAGCGTGCATGCAAATAGAAACGGAGCTGATAAAAATGTTCACCCAGGGCGGGACGAGGAACAGAACTCAGAGTCTAAACGGTCTTTCTGTTTTACATCAGTTTAGTTCCATTTAACCAGGAGACGATGCCAGACTCTTTATATCTGGTTGGTTGGTCAGATATGGATTCACTGGACCGAATGTCAGGAATGAAGTCATGAGGGGTTCTGTAGTCAATAATTTAAATTTATTACATTAATCATTACTGATAAGTAATTGTTCTGAAATTCAAGGATTTTGTTTTTTCTGAGTCCATAATTAGGCAGAGAAATTGGTCTTAAATTGAACCTGAAGAATCGTGTGGAAACTGTTTATTCCAGGTAAATAATGGTTCTAGATCTGTTTGTGAAGTCACTATGTGTTTGTAGACTTTTAGAGAAATTACAATACAAACACTTTGAGGATTCCAAATGGGTTTTGGAGCGGTTTTGATCTACTCTGCAATGGCCCGGATTTCTTTTAGTGCCCGTCTATGAGATGGTGTTCAGGTCTTTCTGCTGCCTGAGCCTCATGAGGTGGAGTCCTGGGTTTAGATCTGCAACGGCTCTGTTCTGTGGAGAAACCCTTAAAACTCTTGGACGCGTCCAGCATGTTTCCCTCATGAGCTGCTGCACAGAGGCTGTAGGTCGAACTTCATAAGCTTCCTTCTTGGGAAAAGGCTGAGAAGGTTCAGGCTGAAGGAACCGAGACTGAACCTGAAAATGTAGGAAGAAACAAGGTCACAACCACGACAACGGTTGGTCACAGAAAAACCAAAGATGTGATGTTTTAAGCACAGAGGCCATGAAGCCTGATTGGACCTCCAGCTAAAACTGGATCATGTGACAGACCTGGGATCCAAAGATGAAGCAGCCCCGCCCTCTTCTTCCTCGTTGTTCCAGTCTGAAGTCCACAGAGAGGCGGAGCTGTGCCAGGTAAACCTCCTGCAGACCAAAATCAACCGGACCGACTTGAACGGCAGCAGAACCCCCCCCAACCCCCTCAGCACATTTAGAGGCTGCTGCGTCCTGAGCACATGCCTCCTGCAGCTGAGCTGCTAATTATCCTTCCCTCCTGCTAAAGTTAATTTTATCTCTGGGAGATGCAGCAGACTCAGCCAGAGAGGGCCCGGCAGCTTTTGTTATTGCTGCTCTCACTGCTTTCATGAAAGCCACTTCTGGTTCCCCGCGTTATGACACTGGAGAGCATCAGCCCGACCCTCTGCAGAAGTGAGAGGATGGTTTTGGATCCCATGTGAACCAGTGAGAGAGCCCCCCTACGTCTGCTGGACGTCAGCCCAGCGTCTGTAACTCTTTCAGCTCCTTTGCTGCCTCCCAGCCTCTCAGCTGGGTGTTAGCTTCTGGTTTCTGCTTCACGCCTCCATGCTCTAAGCACAGCTTCTGCAAAGAGGAAACTCGCTATAAATCAGGAACAGCTGGGTTTGCTAACGTGGAGCTCAGAGATGTTCTAGCAGAGCTGTGGAGGTTCTCCCTCTGGGGGGGCTGGAACCTCCCTGTCAGTGACAGCCTGGAGCTTCTGCCTGCTCTGCAACATTTGGGAGTTTGTGTTTCCAGACTGTGAAATGCCTGGGCTTCATGCATGGGTTTTGTTTTTTTTTTTGGGGTCACAGGAAAGGAGCTGCTGGAGATCTTTTTCTTCCTGTAACGTGAGCGGTTTGAACTTCCATAAAAACTCCAGAGTCTGAAGCAGCTGTTAGAGCAGCAGCAGCTGAAGAGCCGTAAAAGTTTCCGTCTCTGTGAAATGTTCTTCTGACAGTTTGATGTGCAGGAAGGATTTTTATTGCTGATTCTACAAGAAACAAGCAGCAATGGGAGAAGCTGAGAAATGCAGGAATGGGAGGTGGGCCGGGGGGGGGGGGGGGGGGGCAGGAGACAGCCATTGAAACGTGTGACGAAGCAGCAGAGGAGGAGACGGGCGCGTGACAGACTGGTTCTGAAGGAAAGCCCGGTTGCAAACGAGGCAGAAACGGCAGCAGGAAAGAGGAAGGAGTGAAAAGAGCAGAGAGGCTGAGAGATGTCTGACACAGAAACGGAGAAACCCTCTCAAAGTCCCACGATGAGGAACCATGATGCTGGGATGCAGCTTTACTGCTGGTTCAAGGTTCTGTCTGTGCTCCAACATCTACCAAAGAACCCAGGAGGACAACCGACTGGCTCTGGAAAAGCCTCCCTCCATGAACAGAGGGGATTCAAAGCTGTGTTCCTGCATCAGGTTTGTGTGTCCGTCATCTCAGCGTGTCAGCTGATTCCCTGCAGCTCTGAGGGCTTTTCTAAGGTCTCCTCTGTTTGCTGAAGCAGGTTTGTACAATCGTCCCTGAAACTCTCAGACTGGAAGGAAGCGTGGTGGAGTTCCAAAGCGCTCCTGTCAGTTCCTGCAGAACAATGCGAGCGGGAAACATCCTCCCAGGAGGCGCTCTGATAATGAGCCGGCCACACTGACGCTAATTAATTCTTACACAAAACGCGCTGGCTCGCTGGGCGCAGTGCAGGGACCTCCATGCACGAGTGCAGCGACGCAGCAGGAGCTGAGAGCAAAGCCTGCTGGGAAAACTACAACAGCTTCAGTCCCAGCTTCCCATGTTTCTGCCCTTCCCTATGCCACTGCATAACGCATGAAATGCAGGGGGGGGGTCATCATTACGCAGCTCTGTCCGGACGCAGAGAAGAGCAGAGAGGTTTAGGAGACTAGAAGATAGCTTAAGAGAAATGAGCTGATGGAGGGAGGAAAGAGGAGAAGATCAAGAAGAGAAAAAAAGTGCTTTCCAGGCACTTTCAGATGAGTGGAGAGAGATGCTGAGCTGTCATGAGAGTGGAGATGGAGATGTGGAGTTCACCCTGTTCTCTACTCGTCCTTATCAACGTTCCAGCACCTCCTGCTGCCTCCTTTTCAGGCCTTTTGTGGGGCTGGGGGGTCACCATGCTTCTTTCTCCCTGTTGTTCTTCATTTTAATCCCATCATGAACAGTAGCCGTAGTTCCATGTGCAAAAGGTTTTGATCAGATCAAAGATGGGATTAGAATTCACCCGTGTACATGCGCCCAGAAAAACGTGTTCTATGGTTCTTATAAGCGCCTGTTCGCTCATCATTTTATTTTTAATCCGTGTGGTCGGGGCTTTTTTGTTTTAGTACGGAGCTGGAAGGAGGGTTAAGAGAGGCTAACACGCTAACAACAACATTAGCCTGGATGAACAGAAATCCATGTTTGCTGCACGTAAACATGTGGAATAACATCAGCCTTTATTTAGTCGGGACACGACTGGAAACACAAATCCACGTGATTGTTTGAACGGTCTCTGAGGACTGAGCGACATTTCTGCTCTGAAAAGTTCACACACTGCCCACGGTTCTACCGGGAGACACGGTTCTACCGGGAGACACGGTTCTACCGGGAGACAAGGTTCTACCGGGAGACAAGGTTCTACCGGGAGACACGGTTCTACCGGGAGACACGGTTCTACCGGGAGACAAAGTTCTACCGGGAGACAAGGTTCTACCGGGAGACAAGGTTCTACCGGGAGACAAGGTTCTACCGGGAGACAAGGTTCTACCGGGAGACAAGGTTCTACCGGGAGACAAGGTTCTACCGGGAGACAAGGTTCTACCGGGAGACAAGGTTCTACCGGGAGACACGGTTCTACCGGGAGACACGGTTCTACCGGGAGACAAGGTTCTACCGGGAGACAAGGTTCTACCGGGAGATACGGTTCTACCGGGAGACAAGGTTCTACCGGGAGACAAGGTTCTACCGGGAGACAAGGTTCTACCGGGAGACAAAGTTCTACCGGGAGACAAGGTTCTACCGGGAGACACGGTTCTCCTGAGTCCGGCAGCTCATCCAGAGACAAAGACCCCCCGCCTTGCCTGTAAACACAAAGCTATGAGTCCGGCTGCTGTGCTCAGAGGCCTGGTTAGCTCGCGCGGAGCAGCCAGTCGGTCCTGTTTCGGTCCAAAGCTTCCACACCGTCTATGCGTGACGTTAAACCAGAGCAGCAGTGACTCACGATCAGAATGAACCGTTTACATGAACAACGATGGGATCAACAATCAGCATAACCATCTATCTCCATCGGATAGAAATGTTGATCTGAACGGGTCTGATGGGGGCAGACTATTCTGAACGGCGTGTTCACGTGACGCATTTTTCTTCAGATCAGACGTTCATTCCGATGACCTTTGTCCGTGTAAATGCAGCTACTGTTACTAAAAACTGATGATGAACAGGAAGAAGGCTTCCAAGAAGGAAAAGAGGTTTGATTCAAACAGATGCTCCTGTTTAATATTAATGCAAAAACAAGATTTGATTCACAGTTTAAATGCTAATAAGTGAAAATCCTCTGAGGGGAAGAAAGGTTTGTTATCAGCAGCTGAAGCAGCATCACAGCCTGAGCGTCAGGGGAGACAGAAACCACAGCAGGATGGTCGTCCGTCACGCGTGGCCTTTTCTCCACAGATAAAGAAAACTATGGAATGAAATGGTAAAAGTTAGGACATGATTTTATCTGTGCAGATGAAAGCAGACAGGAAAGGGTTTCAACTCTGAATGTTGGGTTTAAACGTCCTGCAGAAGAAAGTTTCCGTTTTTATGATCAGCGTGTAACGGGGGGAGAAGGGAAGTACCCAGGCGCAGAGAGGAGAGGAGGCAGGAGGTTGCAGGGGAACAGGAGCTTTAAAGTGTGGGTGACATGGTCTATTTTAATAAGCCAAAATATAGTAAATAGTCTCTATTTCATGTTGCGATTGTTTTTAATATTTTTCGAAAAAGAATAAATAGCGAAAAACGCAATATAAACAACGAGGACGGCCGCCGGCTTCACGCATTCCGCCGAATTCTCGCCCCCCTGTTTGTGACGTAACGAAAGGAAGACAAGGCAGACAACATGGCTAGCACCGATAGCGAAGCACAGAGTGATGCTACCGTCTCTATTAGCGATTTATCATCAGATGAACAGAAAGATGAAGAGGAAAGTTGCGGAGATTATCATGATGATGAGTCACTTTTGCAACCGTATCGATTCGAACCCTTTTGCGAAAGTGAGGATGATATAGTATAGCAGAAAGTAGTAGGTCTAGTGATGCCGATGACGATAGCCAGCATGAAGATTCGGCTAGACTCCAGTAAGTCTAAAAAATGTATGAAATTAAATTACTCCACTTACCCTAAAATATACTCAAAATGTCCCCTTTTGGCCTAATCTAAACAAAGGTAAACACTGGTTTTCAACCCAATTTACAAAATAAATGTCACAAAATAAAAGTTTCCCAGATATTACTACTCTTTAGTTAACAAAGTCACTGTATACCATTAACAACTGTGGAACATTAACAGTTTTACCTGTTTGAACCAGTTTGAAACCTTTTCTCGTGCGCGCGCGCGCTCACACACACAGTTCAGTTTACTCACGGTACCGGCACCTCAAAAGCAAAAGAAAAAAAAACGTTGCAGAACTGTTGCTTCTCTTGCAAAACATTGAGTGCGTTGAAATACTCCAGTTGGATCCAAGGACAACAGAAAACACGACTACTTCGCCTCAATGTGATCCATCGTGATGCACACTAGCTTAGCAGCCTTCTCTCCCGACTCCAGCGCCGTCCTGTCCGACCCAGAAAACGGCTCGCTCGCTTCCAGCTCACCCGCCTTTCCTCGACTCAGAAGCCAAGATCCTCCTCCCAACTCTCCGTTCAAAATTCTTCGTTTGTGTCCCGGTTTTTGTCCCTTCGAAAACGCAGACTTCTCTCCTGCAGATCTGGAGGGAAAAATCCTTCGCCGTCCTCCTTCTTGATCTTTCCCCTTTTCAGCAGCGTTTCTTGTTTTGGGAATTTTATACACAGATACACTTTCACTAGATGTATTGCTACATCCAGCTGCCACACAACGACTTGGCATGTTGATGATTAACAGATTTAAACACGAGAGAAACGAAGACTACCTGTTATGTTTACATGCTGTCCGAAGCGGAACTGCGAAAGTCAACGCCTTTCGTGACGTCACAGGTCAAATCGGGTTCACTTCCAGCCTGCGCTCTAGCGGCAGATCCAAATCTCTGATTCCTTCGAAAGATGTCTATTATTCATATGCTTTAGATTTTTTTCGACGCAAACTATTGGTATCAATAGAATCAGCGTTTAAAGGGCTTTTTTATTTGACAAAGTTGTTCAAAGCATGGCATCCACACTTTAAGAACTAAACTAAAGATACAAAACCAAAACCACTGCAGACGGCAGGCTAGAAACTCGAAACACAGAACCAGGGAACAACACAATATGGAGCAGCACAGGAGGAAGGGAAAGACAGGACTTAAATACATACAAGGCAACAAGACACAGGTGGAAACACTCAGGACTGATGGGGCAAGGTAAAACTCAAAACAAAGAAACAGGAAACCCTACAAAATTAAACAGGAAGTGAAACTCAAAACATCACAGAACAAAAGGAAACAAACCACAAGGGCAAAGAAACAGAAACCGTAACACAGCGTCTTTCACAGCAGGTTTGTTGAGTTGGTTATTGGTCCAAAGACCTCTGTAGGGTCATTTCCAACCACATGACTGTCGGCTCCACTCTCCACAAAAAACAATTCAACTGAATGGCAGAAATCAGCAGTTCAAGGCTTTCCTTCCTTCATCAAATGCTAGAAGGATGTTCTGTTCAAACCAGCCAAAGTGGGTTTGATGGGAAGCATGATGTCACAGGGCTTCCTGCAGAACGGAGCTGGAACCCTCCTTTCAGCCTGAACTGAGGAATTTAGGGGAGGGGTTCCCAAACGTTGCTTTTGACCAGAACGATGAAGACCAGCATCTTCATCCAGGCCATGAATGGTTCTCCTGCTGCTGACTCATCCAGAGGTCATCTTTTCTCCCTCATCTTTCAGTTTTAGGCCCCCCAGCCTCTGATGGACTTTCAGATGTTGGAAAAACAGAGAACCTTCACTTTGAAGAGAAAAACCGCCACGCGCCGATACCCAGTGAGGAACCTTTCAGGAATGCTGTGAACAGAAGATAGATTGCTGATGTCTTCATGTCCTGGTGAGGATTCAGACGCTGGAGCTGCTTTCTGCTCCTCAGGCCTCCGAGCAGCTGCTGAATTATTGAGCAGATCAGGTCCCAGGATGTGGATTTAAGGGATGTTTGGACAGAAAGAGCCTCTTCATCAACGCTCCTCAGGATGTTTGAGAGGAGCCTTCATCGTTTGTGTGTAACAGCACATGCACCCCCCAGGGCTGTGATGCTGATCAGTGAGTTCTGTGTCTGATTCCTGGTCTGATGGGAGAACCTGGACTCAGAAAATGATGCTGGTGCCTCCATCATTCTGGGTCACCGTCTAGAAAGAAGAGGCGGGAAAACACCAACCTGTTGGATCTTCACCAGTGGGACCTTCACTTTAATATTAATAACCTGTAGCCCCCCCAGAGTAAATATGTGTAAGACTGAGGAGATGGTCTGTACCAGAGGAGCGGGTCGGAACCAGAGGAGCGGGTCGGAACCAGAGGAGCGGGTCGGAACCAGGCGAGCTGCTCCCCTGTGCTGACGACTACGGTCAGCAAGCAGTAAACAGGAAATGTTCATAACAATAATTAAAAACACAAAACTATCAGGTTAAAACTAAAATCTAGATGTAGACATTTTCTCATTTCTGTGTGACTCTCGATCCGCGTCACCGCCACGCCTCCCGCCGGCGTTTAATCCCAACAATGTTCCGACCCGGATGGGACAACGATGGAGAATCTGGAGAAAACTGAAGTTCCTGAAGATTTCCTGGCAGATTTGTCTGCTTTCAACAACTTTTCCAGAGTCATTCTCATGTAACGAGGAAACAACAAAGTGTCAAATGTGGCGAGACATCCCAGAATAAACACGCAGCTTTTGCCCCAGAGCGTCCAGATCCAGAGGAGAAAAAAGTGTTGTTGACAAAAATCAGCTGGAGAAGCAGGTGAACTGCTGGTTAGTGACGACACATTTGCCAGTTTTGTTGCTTCTCATGAACTGGTTCTCATCAGAACCCATGAAATGACAGCGGATAGAAAACTTGACCTTCAGGAACTGTAAAAACCAGGGAAATTATGCCGGAAACACCGGCTTTCCAGGGCGGCTGCTGCTCCCTGTGTTTCACTTTCTGTGGGAAACTGATCCAAGTGGCTCTTTGAGGTAAAGGTTGCAGACCCCTGCCATAGATTGAAGCAGGAAAAAGATTTCATCTGAGCTGCTGGAGATTCAGGAGGTTTAGAAAAACCAACATGTCGGTGTGTGACGGCAGCCTGACCTTCCTCTGCAGCATCCACACATGATCAGCAAACCCAGCTTTCCTCACGCTCGCTTCCAAACAACATTTTTGTCATTTTTCTTCCTGTTTGCTCTTCAACCTTCTGATCCCAGTCATGGACTCAGAGATCCCTGCAGTTCTCTCCTGGCCCAGCGTCCAGTTCCCACGACTTTCCAGGACTGACTGCTCGTCCAGAGGAGACCCCTTCACCCCTTCCTGCTGGACGGCAGCGGCTCATCTCCTCACTGATGCCGCTGCAGCAGAAAGACCTCAGGAGAATCCTCAGAATTGGATCCTGGTGAGGGAACAGGGTTTGTGTTTGCAGCCTGTCTGGAGGAATTGATGCAGTGATTCAGCGCTGCAGGTGTGGCTGTTTCCATCCTGCTGCTGAACCAACGGGGTGATGTTTATGGAGACTGGAGTGAGGAGGATAAAGGAGCATCCACCGAGTTTCTGTGACACCACAGCAGCACCGTCTGAGCAGCTAAAAGAACCCCAACATAATCCAACTATATTCAGTTAAAGTCACAAGGTGTCTGCAGAACATCCAGCATTTTGATTCCTTGCATCTCCCTGCCCTCCACCCTCATTATCTGCCCCTCCTCTGAAGTTCAGAAACAGTTTATGTTTGTGGGCGTTCTGCTTCCAGAAAGTTCCTCTTCCACTGTCAGCGGAGAAGTACAGGTGTGCCTGAGTGAGGATGTGTGAGCAACGCCTCACCTTTGCACTGGAGCAGCAAAGTACAGCAGTGATGAAGGAGGGAGAACATCCAAACAAAGAAGTGCACGCCGTGTCGGAGCTACGCCGTGTCAGCGCCACCGTTGTGCAACATCGTCAGGGCTGAAGCGTATCGGTCCGGTAAAACTTGAGGACGCTGCACTGATACTAAACTGTGCCGGTTCCGGTACCAAACCCCTATTCACCAGTTTAGCAGTAATCTGGCAACAAAAGATTGTGGAGTTTCTTTCCCTCACCTGAAGATCCGAGCGGTCGATGACCTTTCTGCTTTCTACAAAGTCAGAGCTTCTGTGCAGATGTTTTCTCCAAAATGACAGGAAAAACCCGGAGAAGAGCAGCCATGAGGCAAACTGGCCTGTACGCACCTGTACACACCTGGTCCGGCCCACAGTACAGCCCTGTACTGTGGGCCGGACCAGGTGTGTACTGGCCTGTAGGCACCTGTAGGCCGGACCAGGTCAGACGTGACGATGGAAGCTGCCTCCCGGGCAATAGGGAGCTGCGGTGCGTTTGAGGACCATCACAAAATTGGCCTTCTGGCCTCAAAACAATCATAGGTTACACATGTTTTTGACAAGACGGGGGCTCAAACCCCTAAGACCCCCTACCTCCCCATTTGCCTTCAGAGGCTCTAAAGCAGTGTTTTTCAACCTTTTCTGAGCCACGGCACACTTTAACCTTAAAAAAAAATCCCGCGGCACACCAGCATCCAAAAATTAAAAAATTTAAAACGGAGAAACTAATAGTCTGTATTGATCTACAGCCCCTCCATGATCTCACATGCATGTTTGTGATAATTGTTGCAGAAAAAGCTGGAAACTGCAGCTGTTTTTCTAAAAGATGCAATAAAAGTTAAGTTAGAAGATTTAAAAACGGTTTGAAGTGTTGGTTTCAAGACGTTTAACAACAGATCTTGTGCGCTGTCACTCTCATAACCCAATGCATCTTGGGACATGTAGTGCATTAAACGGCCGGCGGAGATCGCGTCTCTGAGCTTCATTGTTTTGTTCTCTTGTTCCACGGTCTGACACCGGATTCTGTGGAAAGCTGCACCGATAAAGACGAGCTTTAGCTGGTATTTCTGTTAGAACTGAGAGACTTTACGATGTAAATCGGGACAAGGAAGTGAAGACTTAAACCACTTCTGATTGGTCAGACTGATGACATGTGATTAAGCCTCCAGGAATGATTGGTGGAGACAGTTAAAGGGGCGGGACTTTTCCAAAATACAGCCGGAGTTGCAGCTGAATCGCGGTACGTCATTCTTATCAAAATGTCTTTAATAAAATAAAATAAACGCAAAGAAAAAGTATTTCACGATCTTTTATATTCCTAACTCCTCAGTGTTTTATCAGGGCCTGTTTGGATGAACAGAGAGCTGAAATCCTGGAGATGGAAATGTTTTTAGATCAGTTAATGAGGGCAATTTCCCACGGCACACTTGACCATCTCCCACGGCACACCAGTGTGCCGCGGCAAACTGGTTGCAAAACACTGCTCTAAAGAACGCTGGCTGGAACTGTGGTCACATTTGCCCGTACGGCGTCCTAACGCCTTGCTCTAGTGGTCATGAAGATGCAGGTTCTGGCTGCTTACTGACTGCACACAAATGCTGCATGCATGTGGCGTGCACGTCATAACTGTAACCATACCGCCCCCACAGGACCAATGGGCTCCTTGGGCAGGCTGTGGGGGGGTTGACAAAAATGTGTACGACTCGCCTGCGTCTGACCTACTTCTCTCTTCCGTGTGGTTTACGTGTTCACTATGAGCGGGGGCCCACAGCATGAACCTAGAGACATGCATGACCGCCGAGCGCTCCACCACCGTCACATGTCTGCAGGTCACCTGTGTGGCCCGCACAGGTTGGACCATTTTACCGCCCGTGTCCACCCGTAAGGACCCAAAGTTTAACTTGTGTTCAGAATGTGTGAACCCTCACCCCCCACCCCCCAGGCCAGGCTATGAGGAAGAAAACCTCACAGGCTTTTCTTGGAATCAGCTGAACATTTCCAACGACTTTGTGCAGAAAACCAACCACTTATGGTTTGGGTTCAGATGTGATCATAACAGGCTTTGCTGCTTTAACATTTCCTTCATCTAGTGTCTCCAGTGGTGTAAAGGGGCACATGGGGGGGGGGGGTCTCCGGCCTTATATAAACTTTTGCTTTAACTCTCCTCCTGCAGGAAGTGAAGAGGCGATCTCTTCCTCGGTGAGCCGCTCAATAAGCCGTTTGTAGAAGAAGGATTCCCATTTGCATGTGTGCAGAGGAGATCCTGGGATGCTGGATTACTCTGCAGGCTTTGCTTTCACTCAGGAACTAAGCAGAGTTTGGGGGCTTTACGGAGCATTGCAATTCAAAGGAGTGTGTGTATTTGAGCAGCCAATCAGGCGTCCTGTGTCTCATTTTGCTGCTTAATGGGCTTCGTAAATGGATGTGCATGTGAGCGCGCTCAGATGTGACCTTTTGTGGCGTCCCTTTAACTAAGTTTGACTTCTGCAAACAGACGCACAAAGAAAATCCTTGTCATGTGCCAAGGTTGTCCATTTATGACAAAACCAATAGAAGATGAGTCACTGATACGCTTTTGTTGTTGTTTTTTTCCCAAAAACAGTCCAAGGACACAGGAAGCAGCTCTTTCTCTGCAATTAGGGCCTTCCAAGCGGTTCAAAGTCTCTGCCGAAGCATAAGCCTGTAAAGAAATGAGTTGTGGCCTCAAGGTGAAAGACGGTAATGAGTGAAACACGGAAAGCTGCTCAAACCTTGTAATCATTGTGCGATGTGTGAAGATCGCCCAAAGTGACAGCCGTTACTCCATCATGCCTTAGCCGTCCTAAAGTGACTAATTGGTGTTCATCAGACTGCTCAAAGCTCTAGAAAAATCCAAGCTAACAGTCAGAAGAAAGATGAGAAAGCGTCACAGATCCATTCATTCACCACAGTTCCACCTTTACAGCGAGACGTTCTCAAGGTTCCAGCATGGAGCTTCCTGTTAGGCTGGAAGCACGCGTACACGCCGCTGTGCACGGGACTACGTGCACGGCACCACATGCACGGCACCATATGCACGGCACCAGGTAGCCAATAGGCTTATCAAACAGAAAAGTCAGTCCAATGTAAAGATGAGCTTTAGGCAAAGGTTAGCGGGTCAAAGGTTAGCAGGTTTAGGCTGTGAGGAGCGTTCAGCTGCTCGCTCACACCTCAAACCTGACGGGCTGATTCACGCTTCTGTTCACAAAAATATGCTTTTATGTGAAACATGGGGGGTCGGGGGGGTCCTGGCCCAAAGGTCTTCATGTTCCATCGGTGATGAGCTCAACAATGAGTCTGTCACTCAAGGCTCAGAGAGGCGTTTGGTTTGGTTGGTGAGCGATTCCTTCAGGACCATGAGGGTAAATACTTTAGAGGGATTCAATGTTCAAATAGGATTCTTCAATATGACACTGGAGCTTTAACTAGTGTTGATTTTATTTCCACTACCGTAGGCAACTAACGTCATAGCAGCTGACTGAAGCGGAGGAAAGCAGCTTTGTGCCGTTCTGCAACACTAACGTTAGTAAAGTGATGCTCAGCCGCTGATATGAAAGCTGCTTTTCTCGGCCTCACAATCAGCTGATTCACGTTGATGGTGTGAACAGTTGAGGAAAAGAGCGCGTGTTGTGAAAGCGGCAGCATTAAAGGATTAAAGAAGAGTTCCTGTAAAGTTAATGAACATGGCGTCACGGCTCTCACCATGGGTCCTGCTCTTCAGTCCTCAGAGTTGGATGGTTTCTCTGTGAACGTCGGTCCCTTTGCTTCCAGCTCTCCGTGGTTTGGAGCCTTCAGAAACATTCGGCTGAACGAAGGATCCTTATTCTGAGTGACCTCAAGGGCAGCAGAGCTTCTGCTTGTTTTCCAGCTCCCAGTGCGGTCGCTGTGTTCAGCATTGGGGGGTAGGAACCCTTTGATCACCCATTGGGATTGGTTGAAAACAAAGCAGGAAGGTAGATCCTGCTGGAAACCTGTCCAGTGTTTAGTGTGTTTCCGTGGTTTTCTAACCATGGCACAGTGTGGAGTCCAGTTTGGTCACTATTCAAACCACACTGTTGACCCTATGAAGCCAGTTTTTGGGGGCTTTCCCTCCAGTCACCAGAAGATTCTTCCAGATGGATGCAGCCTTCCACACACAGCCTGGTGTTCGTGCTTGGGTGGACGTGAGCAGATCTACTCCCTGAGAATGACATTTTCTGCTGCTGAATATTTCATCATAAACTGGCAGTCTGTGTACTTTGTGTGCTTTCACATGTTTGGGAGACTTTTATTCGGATACCCTTTATCTCATTCTCTGCGCTTCCCCCAGAGCTCCCACAATGCCATCTGTCATCCAGCAGCGACAGTCAAATCCCACAAAGACGGCCTCCTCCTCTCTGACTCAATGAACCGGCGGTGCCAAGCAGCACTAAGCGCTGCACTATTTTCCTGTCCCATTCTTCTCCGTTGAAGTGCCGGCTCACCAGAACGGGCCTGCGTGCCGCCTGCCAAACCATCATCTGCATCGCCGTGCTCCAGCAGAGACACAACCACACAGTCCAGGTCTGCTGTGGGGGGGTCCGTCCCTCACTTCCTGCTTCAGAGAGGGGTCTCTGAGCCCGTCAGCACAAAGAAAGCTGGAAACTCCACATTTTCAGCTGGATTATGCACAAGGACAAAAAAAAGACAACTTCTCCCAAAAAACGCATTAGTTTGTAATTAGCATTTTAAAGACTTGCAGAAGTCTAAATATTGAAAGTACTAACGGTCCTTAATGAGTTGTTGCACCTGCCTGATTGAGAGGAAACACGACCTTAACGAAGGCTGGGAGTTAATTATAGAAGTCCTTCAAGAAGGCATTTCAAAGCGGGGGGGGGGGGGTCAGCAAGTCTGAATCAAGAACACATTGGGGAGCTTGAAGATGGAGAACAAACAGGGATACTGAAAAGTAAGTTACAGCTGATGAAACTAATTTGGTGCTAAATGAAAACTATGGTAGTCATCAAAAAGTAGGCGGTGACTTCTTCACTCACAGGCGGCGTCTTTCATCCAGGCGCCGGCGCCTTTAGAGGCCCCTGATCTTCTGTGGGGAGGCTTCCTTGTGTTTCTGTCAGCTGAACCCATAAACTGGTGCTCTGCATCAGTGTTCCTGTTGGGCTTCGTTAGGAGGGATAATTAAGTCAGGAGAAGTCCCGTCTGTTTTGAAGTGGACTGACCCGAGCTGCGGGCGCGCACGCCGCCCCCCCACACTTTGCCAATCAAGACTGTGCTGTGAGCTGAGGTGACTTTCAAACCACCCAATTAAGGGGGAAATGAAGATGAGGTGATGTGAACTGATGGCTCATTCCACTCTAGGAGCTGAGTCAGCGGCTCTGAGAAAGTTTGGAAATGAAGAAAGTTGAGTGACAGGAACAGAGGTTGTTCATCCACTCAGCATTCTGCAGAATGATCTTTCTAAGCAGGAAGGACGTTTCCTGTGGTTGGGCTTGAGTACAACTTCCTGAGATTGGGAATCATTTACAGATTACAGCCTCTTTGTCCTTCTGTAGGTTCATCCTTTTTCCAAGAATCCTCTAAAAACCAACCTTAGGATAAGTAGAACGGAAACGTAGGTTTACTCCTTGAAGAGGAACCCCTTCAGCGTTCCTTGCCCTCATTTCACTGCTGAGCCTGTGACTGATGAAAGTAAACTGTTAGGAGGTGTGAAATATACGGAGTGAAGAATATGAGCTAATGATTTCCAGCACAAACAGACGTATGGATTTAGGATGAACAGCAAGCTGGAACAGGACGCAGTGATAAAGCCAATGAGCTCCCAGCAGAGGTTTCTGATGTCAGAGTTTATTCAGACAGGTTAGCAGCTGAAGTCTGTACAGAAATGCAAACGCAGAGCAGCAAAAGCCGCTTCCAAAACAGGAATCCATCAAATTCAGAAATATCAAAAGATTGGAATAAATGGATAAAAAACCTGAACTTTTCCAGGAATCTTAATCAAACTTTCAAGAGGTAGAGGCCTGGAAGAAGTCAGGAGACTCACTATGACTCACTCCTGTTTGACAGTGGTTGCCATAGATCGATGACTCAGAAGCGACTCCGACCAATGTGCTTTCAACATGGCGTATCGGATCAGGAATGTGGAGGATTCGGCCTCTTCAGCGTAGAGGCGTCTTTGGTGGCGTCGCTCCTCCATGTCCGTCGGTCTATAGATTAAACTGAACATGAGGATTATGGGCAGAACATCTACAGAACGGACCAAAAAGAACCAACATGGAATGTTCCAGGACAGGAAATAATCCAGCTTCAGAACTCTGAAGCCTGCAGGACCTTCTGGAGCTGGACTCTGGTAAACAGAGCAGTTCTTCAGTGGGGAGTTCCAAACCGCAGCAACATTACTGTAGAAGGTCCGTTTGGACATTCGGTTCAAGAACCACAGGAGGTTCCACCTCTTTGAGCCGGACCTGCAGAGGTTCTGGAGTCTAACAGAACCCAACAGAACTATGGAGCCCGTTTCTGCCCCGCTTAAAACCCAGACAGCTGAGTGTTGGTTTGTCCTGAACATTTCCAAGATGGAGATCTGAAAAGGCCTGGTTCTCTGCTCTCATCAGTGAGCCATGGGGGAGGGAGTCTAAAGGAATCCTGCAGAATAAGGGGGGGGGCAGCGTCCTCTGAACCGCTCCACATGCAGTTCAAAGTTCTTCACAGGAACAGAAAACATCAGAACATGCAAAGAAAATGAAATGAGTGGAGAGGCTTTTGTAGATTTAGAAACAATGTGGACGATGCATGAAACAAGGCAGCCAGGAAGATGCGTGTGCTGACAACAGCCCCACCTGTCTGCAGGTGTCAGAGCTGCTGAGCTCTGAAACCGAGAGATCTTCTCATGTTTAAAACATGCTGCCCAGACTCCACCCATAAACAGCAGCTTCATTAGCGTTTTAGGGGTTTGGTTCATACTTACGTTAGAGCTGCGGCTGCATCAGGATCTGAGCCAGAAACCAGGACAACGTCCAGGTTCTCAAACCCTGCTGTAGTCAGACTGCTGTGCACCTGTAATTGGCTGTTTTCAAACGTGCACACCATGTGTACACACACACACAGTGACAGATGAGACATGAGCCACTCTCTCATGAGCAGTTCTGGCTGCAGATTTTCCTGCCTTAAGGAAGATTCCCATGACGCCTTAATACAAACAGCAACCCTCCCCTGTGTGTGTGTGTGTGTGTGTGTGTGTGTGTGTGTGCGTGCGTCAGAGGCTTTGTGGAGCAGAAACACTCCGTCCTCCAGCAGCAGATTCACTCTCCTGCACCTCTACTAAAATTCAAAAGATTCAGACTGGTATGAAAACTTCATTTAAGAAGCGTTAGTCATCAAATAATGGCTACAGCATTATTTTCTATGCATTATGCATAATAGTATTGAAGCGTGTTTGTAGCTGGAGACATCTGAGGACTGATGAGTTTCAGGAGATGCTCCTCCTTCACAGGAAGTCAGATCTAACTGAAACACATGTTCAGAACTTCAGTGAACACTAAAGGTTCATTAATTATGCATGAAGTAGAAAACTGCTGTGGTTTGTTCAATTCAATTTTATTTGTATAGCCCAAATTCACAGCAACAGTCGTCTCAATGGGCTTTGTATCAGTAATTGAAAAAGTAAAACATGAACTCAAAAGGATCGTGAATACAAAGAGTTCAATAGGAAAATGCAAAATGAACAACAAACTGACTAAGCTATACCTGTCTGTGTGGCCCCCTTCTCTGTGAGAAAAACTCCCAAAAAGGATTCGGAAAAATGAAGAAACCTCAGGGGTGAAGGAGGATCCTCCCAGAGCCAGGACAGAGCGATGCACCAGAACTCTTAGAGAAAGAGAATTAACTTATCTAAATCTACAACTACATATATAAAGTCAGCAGAGCCAGGCTTCATCCAGCCGTGGCCCAGAGGACAGTCAGGGGCGAGAGTCGGAGTCAGAGACAGGAACCACAGCCAGGGAGCAGAGGCGGGGTACTCGGTCAGGAACTGGAGCAACGGATGAACCAGCTGGAGTCTGGAAGCACTCCTCCCCAGGAGGAAGAGGGAGAATACATGAACGACTGCAGACAGAGGCATGGAGAACTAAATGATGAATTATGATCAGAATGGAGGAGAGGAAGGGTAAATTAGAAGAAAGAGGACAGAACCCCAGAGCACCATAAGTTGCCCAGCTTCCAACTTCTAGCAGCCTTTTAAAACAAATGATTATTGTTATTGATTTTAATTTAAACAACAACATTAAGTTAAATAATCTCTGAATACTAACTAGTCTGACAATACTAAAGCCTGTCCACAGAGAGGAATGTTTCAGTAACTGAATGTAGAAACTGAGTCGGCCTCTCTTCACACTTGGAGCTGGGAGTTTATTCCATAAGACAGAGGCTTGGTGAAGTAGCGCTCCTACCTCAACACATTACTTTGACTAATTCACAGGGAACCACAAGCAGTCCTGCATTTTTGCAGCAGTATTCTCATTGGATAGTAAGAGACTATGAGGTCCTTAATATAGGGCCAGGAGACCATTCCATGGAAGGCCTTATAGGATTATTGGGAGGATCTTGAACTTGATTCTGGAAGATCCTTTGGGATCAGTGAAGTGAAACCCCACTGGGAGTGATGTGATTTCTTCTGCTAATTCCTGCTAACAATCTAGCTGCTCTTGTTCAGACAGCTGGAGACTTCTGATGGCATTTATCATTGTTGTTAATATGGGATCATTGATTAGGGAAAAGTTTCTTTAAAGTCTAGTGGAAATTGGGTCTAACAGACCGCGTTGAGATTTGAGGGCGTAATAATTGATGTTATTTCCACTTGATCCACAGCAGTAAAGCAGTCTAATGTTACAGAAGTTTCTATGGATGCCTCCATTTCTACCACTTCAGCCTGTTCTGGGCTGATTGTAAGATACTTGATTTAACTTATGTCTAATATTTGAGAAGTTTTACTATCGAAAAATGTAAAGAAAATCATCAGAGCTGAGAGAAACGAACATGTGGTTCTACTGAGCTCCCTGACTGCCAGATAATTTAGCAATAGTGCTAAAAAGGAAATCTTGGATTGTTTCCATTCTCTGATATGTTCTGCTTTAGCGGCTTGCCGAAGATCTTGCGTTGGACCAGATTTGGTCTCAGCCACTCTGAGCCTCCATCAGGCAGAACGGTCAAATGAAAACCCTGAAGCTGAGCAAGCGCAAAGTTGAGCTGAAACTTGGTGAATTTGTTTGGTGATGACTTCGATTCATGTTCTCCATTCAGCTGCAGTGGGCGGAGCCATCTCACGAGCACAGACCACCTGAGGCTGTGGACAAACCAATCTCGCCGACAGCATGGTGGAGTGCTATACGAATCATTATTAAAGTTGCAGTGTGTCACCGCTGAACAGTTTGAAGCGTCTTTGTACTGTGGGCTGAAGATGCAGCTGATAGGACGGAGGGCGGCGCCGGGCGCAGCGTTCTCTGTCCAAACCACAGAGCTGATAATGAGCCTGTAATTACCACAGCACAACAGCATGTCAGCGTGCAGAAAGACTAAGATAAACAAGATATTTTTGAAACCTGAACGCCACCGGCCTGTGCGGGCAGATAACCCCTCATCAAACCCCCGGGGGAATAGCAGTTCCATAGATCGCCATACTTTTAAGAAGCTGTCAAGACGATGTTGTTTATTTAATTATCAGGCGTCCTTTGAATCAGAATCTTTATTGATCCCACATGTGGGGAATTTGTTACCGTTACCATAGCAATAAAAAGAATAGTAAGAAAAATAGAAAGTAAAAAACAAAATGTAACATGAATATGTGAACAAATAAGGCAGTATAATTTAGAGACTATTTACAAACAGGTAACAATGTGCAAAGGTCATCTGCTACACTGAGGTATTTTGCAGTGTCGTCGTGTTTGGTAGGAAGGATTTCCGGTTACGGTCAGTTCTGGAGCGGAGCTGCCGAGTCTCCTAGAGAAGCAGCTCTGCTGTTTGTCCAGAACCGGCTGGAGAGGATGGTCTGGGTAGTCCATGATGGATAAGATCTTCTGCAGTGACCTCCTCTTCATCACTGCGCCCCAGCGTTGCAGCCAATGGCCAGAACCGCCTTCCTGATCAGCTTGTTCAGTCTGTTGGTGTCACTGACTGCAATGCTGCCCCCCCAGCAGACCCCACGGGGAGAACAAGGTGCTGGCCCCACAGACTGCTAGCAGATCTCCAGCATCTTGCTGCACACATTGAAGGACCTCTGCTGTGGATAGTCACTCCCAGGTGTTTGTCCACCTCCACATCCCTGTCCAGGATGCAGAGAGGCTGTGAGACCGTCCCTTTCCTCCCGAGCGTCAGTCACCATCTCCTGAGTCTTACTTAATCTGCATGTGTTGGGCAGCAGGTGATTATCTGCAGCCACTCCACAAATCAGTCCACCAGCCTCCTGTACTCCTCTCTCATGCCTCCCCACAACCACAGAGTCATCAGAGTTTCTGTGGTTGACATGATTCTGCTTGAGTCTGAGGATCATAGGGTGAACAGGAATGGAGAGAGCACAGAGCCCTGTGGGACTCTCAGCACCACATCGGACAGGACGCCGCCCAGTCGGACAAACTGTGGCTGTCTGTCAGGTAGTCAGTGATTCTTTACCTGTGATGATGGGTAAGGGGGAGGAGCCTGTGAGTTTGAAGCTCAGGTTGGTCATGTTGGCCTTGCACTCTCTGAAACAGCAAATTCCTATTTCCTGTAAATAGTTGTTTCTTTGGCTTTTCTTAGGAAGGGAAGAGCAGAGGGCATGCTGGGAGCTGTAGTCCTGGATGTAACACTTGCTTCTTTGGTTTCATGCTGGAGGCTGTGGTTTACATGGTTCACTGTCTTCCGTTCATCCTAAACTGGCGGAGGGGGTTCACTTACTTTATCTGCACCGTGGTTCAGGTGAGCTGTGGAAGAGGATCAGAACGTTAGTTTAGCAGAAAGCCCTTCAGCTTTTGTCCTGCATTCAAACCTGTGATGTTGGGGGTCTGAACCAGGAAGGGTCGTTATGGGCCTGATTCTGTATTGTGGGTGTCATACGGACCTCAGACCAGTGTGCTATGGGCAGCTTTGGTCAAACTCTGGGGTCACAGTGGAGGGAAGACCGTTCTGCAGGTCCGTCCTCCTTCCTCCTCACCTGGAGTTTGTTGAAGGTTACTTCCTTTTTTATTGGTTAACACAGCAGGAAGTGGAGCAGCAGGCGCCGCTCAGGGACGAAGAGACCCCCCCTGAATCTGTGGCCTCCATCCCAGCTGCCCGTTTAACATTCAGGACCGCCTGTTAGATAATGCTTCCCGTTGTTTTTCGTCTCCTCTGAGTTCATCACAGAGACGTGGAGCAGGCTGTAATAACTGTGGATTGGAGGGGCTGGGGGTTTTGGATGTAAAGCTGCTTCTGCTGCGTTTTAACAGATTTTTACCCTCCTTTTATGAAGAAGCACCTTCCTCTTTTATCAAAGGGACTGTTGGATGTAACATCAAAGCACAAAGTAACCTACAAAAACGGGCCAACAAGCAGCAGAGAGAATGGGATCAGTGTGGCCGTGAAGGGAGGAAGAGGAGGCCAGAGCCAAGAAAGTGGAGCTTTGTCAGAGGAGCTTTGCCAGGCTTTCTCCTCCCTCGCTATCCAGCGCAAAACATTCAAGTGGAATTTGCATTCCTTAAATGGCTCCAGCTCTTATGCAGAGTGTGGGGGCACGTGCACGAGGACGCTCTCATTCCCTGATGCTATGCAGCTTTCTGCTCCACAACAGCTACTAGGAGGCCCTCCAGTGTCCTAACAGCAGCAGGTGACCTCAGTGTTTAAAGGCAGCGGGAGTCATCAGATATTTCAGCTGGACATGAGATCCTCTGCAGACACTGGTCCACACGGTTGTCCATCAGATAAGCTTCCTGTTCCTTTCAGAGCCTCCTCCCCTCTGCTCCTCACAGCCATCATCTCTGTGTTCAGTGTTCCCTCCTTTATTGCAGGAGTCACCTTCTGAAAAGGACCTGTGACAAGTGAAGTCTGTGAGGTATCCTCCAGCTTCTCCCTGCTCTTCGGCTTCTCCCTGCTCTTCGGCTTCTCCCTGCTTCTCCGGCTACTCCTGCTCCTCCGGCTTCTCCCGGCTCCTCCGGCTTCTCCCTGCTCCTCCGGCTTCTCCCGGCTCTTCCGGCTTCTCCCTGCTCTTCCGGCTTCTCCCTGCTCCTCCGGCTTCTCCCTGCTCCTCCGGCTTCTCCCGGCTCCTCCGGCTTCTCCCTGCTCCTCAGCTTCTCCCTGCTCTTCCGCGCTTCTCCCTGCTCTTCGACTTCTCCCTGCTCCCTCCTTCTCCCGGCTCTTCCGCTTCTCCTACTCTTCAGCCTTCTCCCTGCTCTTCCAGCTTCTCCCTGCTCTTCCGGCTTCTCCCTGCTCCTCCGGCTTCTCCCTGCTCCTCCGGCTTCTCCCTGCTCCTCCAGCTTCTCCCGGCTCCTCCAGCTTCTCCCTGCTCCTCCGGCTTCTCCCTGCTCCTCCGGCTTCTCCCTGCTCTTCCGGCATCTCCCTGCTCCTCCGGCTTCTCCCTGCTCCTCCGGCTTCTCCCTGCTCCTCCGGCTTCTCCCTGCTCCTCGGCTTTTCCTTGCTCCTCCGGCTTCTCCCAGCTCCTCCGGCTTCTCCTTGCTCCTCCGGCTTCTCCCTGCTCCTCCCGCTTCTCCCTGCTTCTCTCCTGTTCCTCCATTTATCCATTCAAGTGGTGTCAGATGGAAAAATGGTGTCTTCAAATTCGGACATTCGTCCCTCTAGATGAGGTCATCAATACTCGCCGGTCATCTGTGTTGACACAGAGTTGTGATCGCTCGGACACACATAACAGCTTTGGTTTAATATTTCTATATTTTCTGATATTTATTTCAGTGCGTGTCTAGAGAGATTCTGTTCAGACAGACTTTCCAACCATCAAGAAGAAAGTGTTCTGCTGCTGTCAGTCACTTTGAGCTCTCGTGTCATAATGACTGAGTCAGATTTCCTCTTGGGCTTCAAACACGTCCGTGTTCCTGATCACATCCGGCTTTCCTTCAGAGCCTGCAGCCGTCTGTCCTGTTGTTGTCTTTCAACCTGCTGCTATCATGTTCTGCTTGAGGAGCAGGTCTCCAGGTTCTCTGTCTTATGTTTCTGGATTACAGCGACTGAAGCTGAGGAACGTTCTGAAGCTCCTGTCAGTGCAGACGCTTCCTCTGGAGAACTGAGTTTGTCTGAATGACAGTGACAGCAGAGAGAAGGTGCTTTTGCCGATGAATGGGAGTTTAAATGCCTATCCGCGCTCTGAGCCGAACACGGCCAGAACCGTCTGGACCAGATGGAGACCCGATGAAAACCACTAGCTGACACCAAAATACTGTGAGATGAATGAGTGTGGCTGCTGTGAAACAACTTCACGCCATCAACTTTGCGTTTCAACTGTCCTTTGAAGCCCAGATCTGACATTTAAACCTGGGTCCAGATCCACTGTGGAGCGGTAGAAGCCGCTTGGACCAAACGCCCTCACCTGCTCTTTGTTAGGCATTAGGTCCTAAAAAGCTGTTTCTCATTACCGGTCCAGACAGTAATGATGTGACAGAAAGCTTTGTTATTGGTCAAAATGTCCATCATCAACAGGAAACGGTGCTTTATCAGGATTTATACCATGGGGATCCTCACTTCTGATTGGCTGCTGGCTGTGTGATCTACTTCTGCAGGTACAATGACTAAAGGAACTAAAACAGTAATCTGATTACTGCAGAGTAAATAGAAGGTTCCATTGTACAGAAATGGATTACTTTGGTATAATAAGGCACAACCTAAAGTCTGGGTTTATTTAGGAGGAGCGTCCACTGAGGACAAGGCAAGCAGAGAAAACTTGTTTCAGGCTGCCGCTGTGAGAGAAAGTCGCCATGACAACATAACACACACAGGCCCCGCCCCTTTGGGCTCTAAACCCGAGCCCACATGTGCTCTGAATCTGCAGGAAGGGAGGAGGGCCGCCAGGAAACGCCTCCCCGCCCGAGCGTTTGACCTAAGGAGGCGGGGGCTGCGTGTCATCGGAAAAGCTGACAGGCCAACAAGTCTGAAGGGGCGTCTGCCTGACTCTAGGCTGGTCACTGAAGGCCTCGTGCTTCTCAGCAGCAGCTCACCTTCATTTCTATCTGCCTCGACTTTCAGTGCAGCTCAGCCGGCGGGGGGGACTCCAGCAAAGAGTGGGGGGACGACGACAGAAGGAAATCATGGTAAGTTTGGTGCTGTGACTGCTCATTAGCCGTGATTGTTAGTGTGGCTGTGGGGGGGCGAGCTCTGATTGCTGCTTCAAGCAAACCAAGCTCAACTTCCTGCAGAAAAGAAGGAAAAGTCCTGCAGCTCCCATCCAAGAACCCCCCAGGACAGAGCTCCGATGCCGGGTAAACTTCTCTGCTACTGTGTGTTTGTGGGGGGGCTGCTCCTGGTCGCCATTCCCGGAATCCCATTTGCTTTGAATCCCGTTTTCCCCTCGGGAACGCGCTGCTATAAATAAGCAGCAGAAGCAGCGCTTGGACCGTCTACTGTCTGGCTCCTGGGGCGTGGCGTGCGTGCTGTGGGACAGCTGGATGTAGAAGCAGTAAGTTATCAAACACCAGAGTGTGAAGCTGCGTGGAAACTTGGTTAACTGGGATTTGAACAGCAATAAAGCTGAAGGACGACGCAGACACAGCCAGGAGACAAAACGGGAATATTAGTTCCAGGAAGTCAGAGCTTCATGCTGCAAACGCTGCAGTGAACCTGCTTTACAGTGAAGCTCAGGACACAGTTCAACACAATACAGAGACACAACTGATAAAGAACTGAGGCTTTAGGACGCTCTGGGGCAAAAGCTGCGTGTTTATTCTGGGATGTCTCGCCACATTTAACACTTTGTTGTTTCCTCGTTACATGAGAATGACTCTGGAAAAGTTGTTGAAAGCAGACAAATCTGCCAGGAAATCTGCAGGAACTTCAGTTTTCTCCAGATTCTCCATCTTTGTCCCATCCGGGTCGGAACATTGTTGGATCTTTTGGCGGGGAGCGTACTGTGATGGCATAGTCGAAGTCACACAGAAATGAGAAAATGTCTACATCTAGATTTTAGTTTTAACCTGATAGTTTTGTGTTTTTAATTATTGTTATGAACATTTCCTGTTTACTGCTTGCTGACCGTAGTCGTCAGCACAGGGGAGCAGCTCGCCTGGTTCCGACGCTCCAGGGATGAGCAGCTCGCCTGGTTCTGACACAGATGAGGTTCTGCATGATGAGGCTTTTATACACTTCTCATTCAACATGTACTGTCTTTTTAGAAGAACTTTCCATCCCATAATACACTCTGGTCCGCGTTCACAGCCTCAGACACGCCCCCTGCCTGCTGGCACATCCCAACAGTGTTGGTTATTTTCCAGAACCACACAGGGGCCATGGTTCCCCGACCCTGGTCTACCTGGTATGACCCACCAGGTGGAGGAGGAGCTAACTGAAAAGTTTTTAGAGAAGTATTAAACTCCACAGCTCATGTTAGCGTCATACAGCATTACCGGTAAATGCTTTTCAACTGTAGTTTAGTGAATTCAGAGACTTCACAGCCGTTCGTTCCTCCAGAGACCAACTGGATGGACTTCTGAGACCAAAGAAAAGCTGGGTTCCTCCTTAACCTCCTGATGCGTTGGAAGACATTTACATGTTTAAGCTTCTGTACATGTGATGACTGCAGACTCCATTTGATGTCTCAACTCGGTCTTCAGTTTTTGACGGTCAGCGTAGATGTTTAACTGAGAGGCCTCAAAAGGAGAAACATCTGAGTATTTATGATTGAAGAACGTGACCTTCATCTGTAGGAGTCTATCGGTAGAGATCCCTCCGTCACCAACACACAGATGAGCGTCTGTTCATTCTCTAATATCCAGGAGATCTTTGGGATGAAGACAGTTCATAGATGCCAGCATTGGTGACCAACCCAAAGAACCAAAACAGGTGAACATCCATCCTATACTGTGGCTCTTCAGTTTCTTCTCGGTGTGTTTTTGGGCAAAGCTTTTTGGTTTAGATCTACTGCATGAGGTGGTTGGAGTACCAGCTATGATGGAGGCTTCAGCGGCCCCCTGATCTGGACGCCACCGCGGTTCCCACGCCGCCCAGATTCAGGGACACCCGGATGGGTTCTGTGGATTTGGACTGGGGTTCTTGAGTGAAGTCCTTTGGGTCATAGATTCTTTAGTTGGGCCACAGTTGGGTTTTGTATGATGGCGTTCCAGTGTTCATAGAACTGGATGTTCTGTGAACCTCAGCATTGGGACTCGACTGGACCTAAAACCTTTCTCTGATTGGTTTTTGCATTAACTTCGGCTCCTTGGTCATGATTTAAGCTTCGCCGCGTTTTATACTGAATCTTATGGAAGACAAATGCACCACATCCACCTTGAACATTTGATTGACAGATTGTTTTGAGCCCACTTTCAGAAGTAGAGGTGTGGCCTTCCAACTAGCTTACTCCGGATTGGCAGCAGTGGTTGCCATAGAAATGTTGCCCACTGATGTCTTGTGGCTCCAGCTTCAGTCTTCAGTCAGACTGCATTGACTTCATTTGGTTCGAGCCGGATTAAACCATTTTCTATGGACTCGATCCGGCTCTCTGATACAGTCGATGGGTCTTTGTCTGTTTATGTTGACAGAATAGTCTCTAGATTGTGTAGAGTGTGTGTAATGGTTGTGTTGAGTCTTCAGAGAATCTTCTGAAAACAGAGAACTGAGGTGTTTGACGGACTACTTTACATCCAGGCAGAGTCGTGATCACTTTACAACCCCAATGTGTCCCTGGATGATCTGCAATGGAGATGACCTGCCAGGGCGCCACCAGACTCCGTCCTCGTTGACCTTATTGGAGTCCAGCAAATTGACCCTTTTAGGGTTCATCTTATCAACTAATACTTCATGATTTGGACGATAAAGTTTTTTCCAGTTTGAAGCAGTGAGAAACCCTGGTTCCGTTTAGCGTCCCAAACAGGCGTGGGGCTTCCTGTCTGCTGCTTAGCCCCGCCCCCGTCAAGCAGACGTGCAGCAGCTGCCGCTCCACCCGGTTATATCAGGAACAGTCCGAGCTCCAAATAACCGGCCCCCCATGCAGGGGGGAATTGAATACTTGTGGGGGCATGTAGGTGGTGGAGGCCTTGTGTCGTCTTACGGGTGGAGTCATATTTTAGGCGGGGGGTAAAGATTCCTGGACGTATTTGTAGCTGAACTCTTTGGTCGGGGTGGGGGGTGTTGTTTCCATTCAAAGCAGATGAATTATTCCACGTGAATGAGAGGGGCGTGGAGGTCAAACGCCCGTCTCCACCTGGAAACAGGAAGCAGGTTGTTCCATCAGCTTCCATCCCGTCAGCGGATTCTGATTCTGCAGAAAAACGGATTCTCAGTGGATTAGTTTAGTGTTTGTGACCAGAACTCAGTGAAGGACTAAGATTGCAGATGAATGTTGGATTCTGGTTAATTGACATGATTCTGTTTTTATTAAGACAGAACCTCTCTCTGAAATCCTCATGAATGAAAACAGAGAACTCTCAGCTGTTGGAGACCTGAACCTGTGCAGAACCTCTTTGAACTGCCTCTGAAAGACGGATCAGGGGGTCCAAACTGTGCTGCAGTGGAAGCAGGTGAACCATTACAGCTTTCTGTGAGACCATAGTTGACTAGAATCCCTGCAGGAGAACAGTGTCTTCAGAAAATTGAGTGACGGGTTGCAGTCTGGAGCTAATCTAGACCTAATCTGGATTTAATGTGGATCTAATCTGGACCTGATGTGGACATAATCTAGACCTAATGTGGACCTGATGGACCTAATCTAGATCTAATGTGGACCTAATCTAGACCTAATCTGGACCTAATGTGGACCTAATCTAGACATAATGTGGATATAATCTGGACTTGATCTGGATCTAATGTGGACCTGTCTAGATCTAATGTGGACCTAATGTAGATCTAATCTGGACCTGATGTGGACATAATCTAGACCTAAGTATGGACCTAATCTGAATCTAATGTGTTCCTAATTTAGATCTAATCTGGACCTGATGTAGATAATCTAGACATAATGTGGACATAATCTAAATCTAATGTAGACCTAAAAACTAAGACTTAATGTGGACCTAATCTGGACTTGATCTGGATCTATTATTGGACCTAATCTAGATCTGTGGACCTACTGTAGATCTAAATCTGGACCTGATGTGGACCTAATCCTAGACATAATGTGGACTTGATCTGGATCTAATCTGGACCTGATGTGGACATAATCTAGACCTAATGTGGACCTGATGTGGACCTAATCTAAATCTAATGTGGACCTAATCTAGACCTAATGTGGACATAATCTAAATCTAATGTGGACCTAAACTATAGACTTAATGTGGACTAATCTGGAACTTGATCTGGATCTAATGGACACAATCTGATCAAGTATGGACTCCCCTAATGTAGAATCTGGACCTGATGTGGACTAATCTAGACCTAATGTGGACCTAATCTGGACCTAATCTAGATCTAATGTGGACCTAATCTAGATCTAATGTGGACCTAATCTAGACCTAATCTGGACCTAATGTGGACCTAATCTAGACCTAATGTGGACCTAATCTAGATTTAATGTGGACCTAATTTTAGATCTAATCTGGACCTGATGTGAGACGTAATCTAGACATAATGTGGACATAATCAAATCTAATGTGGACCTAAGCTAGACTTAGTGGACCTAATCTGGACTTGATCTTGACCTAACGGGCACTTTATCTGGACCTAATGTGGACCTAATCTAAGATCTAATGTGAGCCTATTACAAGGTCTAATCTGGACACAGTGTGGACCTAATCTAGACATAATGTGGACATAATCTGGACTTGATCTGGGATCTAATGTGGACTACCAGTGTGGACATAATCTGGGCAATGTGGACCTAATGTAGATCTAATCTGGACCTGATGTGGACTAAATCTAGACATAATGTGGACATAATCTAAATCTAATGTGAGACCTAAACTGGAAACTAATGGACCTAATCTGGACTTGATCTGGATCTAATGTGGACCTAGTATGGACACCTAATCTAGATCTAATGTGGACCTAATGTAGATCTAATCTGGACCTGATGTGGACCTAATCTAGACATAATGTGGACATAATCAGACAGTCTGGATCTATTATGGATTAAGTGGACCTAATCTAGATCTAATGTGGACCTAATCTAGACCTAATCTAGACCTAATGTGGACCTAATCTAGACCTAATGTGGACCTAATCTAGATCTAATGTGGACCTAATCTGGACCTAATCTGGACCCTGATGTGGACGTAATCTAAGACATAATGTGGACATAATCTAAAATCTAATGTGGACCTAAACTAGACTTAATGTGGACCTAATCTGGACTTGATCTGGACCTAACGGGCACTTTATGTGGACCTAATGTGGACCTAATCTAGATCTAATGTGGACCTAATGTAGACCTAATCTGGACCTAATGTAGACCTAATCTAGACATAATGTGGACATAATCTGGACTTGATCTGGATCTAATGTGGACCTGATGTGGACATAATGCCAAGACCTAATGTGGACCCTAATGTAGATCTAATCTGGACCTGATGTGAGACCTAATCTAGACATAATGCAGACATAATCTAAATCTAATGTGGACCTAAACTAGGCTTAATGTGGACCCTAATCTGACCTAATGTGGACCTAATCTAGATCTAATGTGGACCTAATCTAGATCTAATGTGGACCTAATCTAGACATAATGTGGACATAATCTGGACTTGATCTGGATCTAATACAGACCTGATGTGGACATAATCTAGACCTAATGTGGACCTAATCTAGATCTGTGTGGACCCTAATTTAGATCTTGTAATCTCTGGACTGATGTGGACTAATCTAGACATAATGTGAACATAATCTAAATCTTATGTGGACCTAAACTGGGCTTAATGTGGACCTAATCTGGACCTAATCTGGATCTAATGTGGACCTAATCTAGATCTAATGTGGACCTAATCTAGACCTAATCTGGACCTAATGTGGACCTAATCTAGACATAATGTGGATATAATCTGGACTTGATCTGGATCTAATGTGGCCTAATCTTGACCTAATGTGGACCTGATGTGGACCTAATCTAGATCTAATGTGGACCTAATCTAGACCTAATGTGGACCTAATCTGGACCTAATGTGGACCTAATCTAGATCTAATGTGGACCTAATCTTGACCTAATGTGGACCTAATCTAGATCTAATGTGGACCTAATCTAGATCTAATGTGGACCTAATCTAGATCTAATGTGGACCTAATCTAGACCTAATGTGGACCTAATCTGGACTTGATCTGGATCTAATGTGGACCTAATCTTGACCTAATGTGGACCTAATCTAGACCTAATCTGGACTTCATCTGGACCTAATGTGGACCTAATCTTGACCTAATGTTGACCTAATCTAGATCTAATGTGGACCAAATCTGAATCTAATAATGTGGACTAATCTGAACCTAATGTGGACCTAATGTGGACCTAATCTAGATGTTGTGGACCAAATCTTTTACTAATGTGGACCTATCTAGATCCTAATGTGGACCTAATCTAGATCTAATGTGGACCCCTAACCTAGATCTAATGTGGACCTAATCTAGACATAATGTGGACATAATCTGGACTTGATCTGGATCTAATGTGGACCTAATCTTGACCTAATGTTGACCTAATGTGAGCCTAATCTGGACTTCATCTGGACTAAATATTGGACCTAATCTTGACCTAATGTAGACCTAATCTAGATCTAATGTGGACCGTCTGATCTAATGTGGACCTAATCTGGATCTAATGTGGACCTAATCTTGACCTAATGTTGACCTAATCTAGACCTAATCTGGACTTCATCTGGACCTAATGTGGACCTAATCTTGACCTAATCTAGATCTAATGTGGACCTAATCTAGATCTAATGTTGACCTAAAGTGGACTTAATCTGGACTTCATCTGGACCTAATGTTGATATAATCTGGACTTCATCTGGACTTAATCTGGAGCTAATGTGGACCTTATCTAGACCTAATGTGGACTTAATCTGGTTCATGAAGCACACGGCCCTGAACACACCTGCATCCGAACTCGGAGGCAGTGATGAAAAAATGAGATTTTCTTGGTATTTTTCTCCAGATTTGATTCTGCCAGTCTTCCTCCTGCAGACAGACAGACAGGTGGAGGGTGGAGCGAAGGAAGCTGATTAAAATGAGTTTGAGCGATGGCAGAGGAGGAAAAAGGAGGTGTGATGGGAGACAGGATCAGTTTAACTCCTTTTTCAGAGTCTCATCCAGAAATTCACTGAATCAGAATCAAATCCAGTTCACAAAGATCTGCTGGACTTGTCCTTTTTCTGTTCTTCTTGATGTTTTCACTCAGAGCTCAAATTAATATGAACAGTGTTTTGAACACAATTCGCTGTGAATCAGGAGCAGATGAGCTACAGTGGGTGGAGCCAAATTCTCCATGCTCCGCCCCTTTCTGATCATCCATCTGCAGACCAACAGATCCATGAACGTCTCTGTTTTCCTGGTCACAGGCGAATCTGGATCAGAACCGGACGCATGTATGGATCTGATGTTGCTGCTGTTTTTGTTGCACCGCTAGTGTTAGGTTGGGGGGGGGGGGTGAGGGGCTGTAAGCTAGTGAGAGAGACTGTAAAGAAATGGCTGACAGAGACGACTTGATCACAGCAACAGTCTCGCCCACAACTCAGGGGGGGATTTTGAAAGAACTCCTGCAGAAACGACGCAGCCTCTGAATTCTGGCTGAAAACAGCCTCATCATCTCTTTGAAACACATCAGAAGATGATCACAGTGGAACGTTCCTGAGTGGATCTACTGGACGGCCCTTTATGCTCTAAGTCAAATCGGCAGCGGAGGGACCCCCTGAAAAGACGGACTCTGAAGTGTCCGTTTTCTGGGGGTTCTTCTGTTCCTGTGAAAGTCCAAAGAACAGGAACCGCTGGGATCGCATGAGCCGCGCTATTGAACCACGTGTTTAGCCCGGCAGCCGCTGCTGTCAGCAGACAGGCCTCCCAAGCGTGTTCTGCTGCACACGGTCTCGATGTGAGACCACGGCAGCGGTTCCTCGCCGTGTTCTGCTGCACACGGTCCCTGACGACACTTTCATCCCGCCGTGTTGACAGAAGCAGCTTTTAGTCTCACAAATGGCTTTTTTAATCATTTACAAAAGCGAATCACCACAAACACACATTTTTAATGAGCAGAGGGAATTGTGAGAATTTCAGAGGAGAGAGCTAGAAACCAGATGAAACGGGACTCTTCCAGTCTGAACCGTTTAAGAAATCAGTTTGAACCTACGCGGGAGTTTCTGAATCTCTTTGTATCCACAGGTTTATCCTGGAGTCGTTTTGGAAATGTTGGCAGGTTTTTGTGTAACGGTTGTGGTTTGTCGTTCCATTAATATTGTTTTTGTGGTGAGAAACTTCTCACCTGCCTCTGAAAGCCATGACCCCCCCCTGTCTGCTGCTTTGTGGGGTCACGTCACTGTTGGAGGAGTCAGCTGCCAACCAAAGATCTCCACCAGTTCTCCTCTTTTGTCATTTCTCTGCTGAAATCCTGGTTTCCTGAAACTGAAGACAATGATGTTCTTTTAGAGGCTGAAACACTCCTGATGGAGGAGGGCGGAGCTTTCTAACACCCCGCCGGTTGGAGCAGACAGTTGTACTCCAGGACAAGTACTGATGTGTAAAAATACCTCAGATAATTCAGGCGGATCAAGAGGAAAAATACTGAACAAAAGTTTAGTCTTTGTTTCAGTTCCAGCGAATCAGAAACAGAAAAAAAAAAAAATTGTAAACAATATTATTTCTGAACAAAGATTTGGGATATGGGTGCTAGCAGTTTTGAGGAAGAGTGCTGGTTCTTCATCACCAGAGTACTCGAGTAAAGTGCGGTGAGACTGATCTACAGATGACAGGAAGTGTTGAGAACTAAGCCACACCTTTTATTCAAGTTTAAAACAGGAATCACCTGAACTGTTGCTGTCAGGATCTGCAGTTAAAACCTTTTTTTCCGGAGTGGGGTGGGTGTGGCTACCTCGGGTTCTGGCTGAGGGTTTCCAGTTCCGAATGTTGATGTCTGCTGTCAGTGTCACTAACAGAAGCGACAACAGATGTATAGATTTCTAATAAAAGGAGCTTTTTGAGGAAGTCCATCATCATTTTCCTCCTTTTTTTTTAACTTTAAACTCCTGGTTTTCTGTGACTGGGTTCTTCTGCTCAAACTTGCTCTCAGGTTTGTAGGTAGATCACGTCCCTCAGAGGGTACAGCATGACCGATGGGCACTTACCATAAAAATTGTAGTTCTAAATAGAGCCAGACGCCCAAACGAGGCGGCGGCGTGCATACCAATGAACGCGCGGCGGGCCTCTGAGAAGATGGACAGCTGCAGCCGAGCAGCTCCTCTGCTGAAGGCAGTAAATGCCTCAGATGATTGTCAAACAGAGTCAGCCGCTTCTGCGCTCCAGGAAATAATAACAAGTGCTTTTGTCCCACATATAATCACATGCCGTTGTTGTGATGCATCTGTGAGGAAAGGCGGCCATGATGGATCCAGAGCTCTGAGAGGATCGGCTCCGTCCACCTTCCTCTGCCGTCCCGCTGAGCCTGAGCTACAGCCGATGTTCCCGTGTGTTTGTCATGAATGAAGTGGAGGCGCAACACAAAGATAACACACACAAACACAACCCCCCCCCTCTTAGACATGCAGAGCTGCCTGCTCAGCCTGGAAACTTCAGCGCAAATCTGTGGAGAACCGCTCTTCTCTGTGTGAGAACTTTGGAGGATTTTTTACTCTCTGAGCTCTTCCTCGATGACGGACTTCATAACCCCCCAGCTGAGGAGCTGTCAGCCAGCCCGTCTAGCCGTTTCAACTTTCCAGCAGACATCCCTTTCCTGAGGAAGGGCTGGAGCTCCAGGAAGCTCCCGTCACTGTAGGTGTCAAAGTCTGCTGTCAGAGAGAGCTTCAGATTAACACTGGAGGCGTGGAAGGTGGACTGCTGGGAGAGACTGAGGACGGATGGACGTCCACCTGAATTACTTTGTCCTGTTGCCTCAGACAGAAGAGAAACGGTGAAACCACCACATCCGTCAAGGAAACGTCAGTACACAGAGGCAGGTTAGCAGAGGGCCCAGGGTGAACAGGAGAAGTCTGAATTGGATTCTGGAGGTTTACAGGAAATGATGCAGCCCAACAGGATCTCAGTTGGATTGTTTCCAAACAGAACGTCTAATAGTTCCAGATTCTGTCTGGAAAACTTTCAGTCAAGACAACAGAGGAGTTCAGAGTTAAATCTAAGGCCTGTATGGGGTTGACCTGTTCAGGCATCGTGGAGTTTGATAAGGATGATGGAACGGATAAGATGTACAGGTGGTGCTTTTGAACGCCACACTCCAGGACCCTCCTTACTGACACATGCTGCATGTGTGGGGTGTGCACGTGGTCCGTAGGCGCCCGTGTCCACACAAACCGACAAACTGAACCTCCAGAGGATCTGGTCACAGAGATCCTCTCCGTTTCATTGGCTGTTGGGGACTCATCGAAACTCTCTCTCTCTTTACTTTGCCCGCCCAAGTGTCACCTTGTTGTTGAGTGAACTCGGTCGGTGACCTCGGAAACGACCCGTCTGTGTTTCTGCCCATCAGAAGCTGTGGGGGGGTGGGACACCCTTTCCTTCAAAGACGGCTCCCTTTCAAAGGAAGGGGGGGTTTGTCCAGGACTGGAGGTGGGACGGAGAACACAGAGGGTTTAGTCACTGTCAGAGTCAAAACTCTGTTCCCCAGCTACAGCTACAGACCTCGGGTCCTTTCCTGTGGATCATCTGCCTTTTTCTGGTTATCGCTGTCAAACATGAACCTTCAGAGCAGCAGCATAGTTTTGACCCCGTTTTTCCTCTGGAAGGCTTTCTCTCCGGACCCACCCGGTAGTTTGTGGACAGCTGACTGTCTGACAACACGCCTGCTTCTGCTGGGTCGGCAGTTTTCCTTCAGCGAAAAAACCCCAAACGACTGTGGAGCTCTGTGGATAAAAAGACGCCTGATGTTGGTCGATTTCTCCTGAAAGCTTCTCTCCTTTCAGCAGTTAATGTAATGAACACTGTCAGCCCGTAATTAGAAAGGCCTTACTTGTTACCATGGTTAGCAACAGCAAGTCTCTTTACATTAAAGCTTTTGTAGGAAAACTGATGGTTTATGCCCCAGATGTGAAAACGGGACGGTGCTGAAATCTACAGAAAATCCTGGTCTGCATTAACACGTCTGATCGATTTGGGTCAAAGTTTGAAGGAAACTTTTTGTTTTCTCTGTGAAAACCCGAGATTTGACTCTGAAAGGTCAGAACAGAGTGCATTATGGAGGTTTTCATCAAGCACTCATGAATCTTTAAAGAGTAAGAATGTGAGCTGAAAGATTTGGGCTTCAGATGTTTAGAGAACTTTAAAAGGAGCAAAAGAAATCTTTCCTTTTCATCCACCTGCTGAGAAAAGGCCCATAGATGTTACTGCAAAGCTTCTCTGGCCTTGAAAGACATTCATATTTTTAACTTGTGCTTTTGGAAAGAGGACGGCAAATCTACGAGCTTTCCCTTCAAAATCCGCAGGCGGCGGCGAAAGCTGCAGATCCAGGCAGCTGGAGGAAGTCAGCGAAGAGCGCCAATTCCCGGTAGCCCAGAGGCCAAGCGGCGCCAAACAAAACCTTCCTGTCAGCTGGGCTCTGGTCTTAGAGCCAAGAAGATTTAAAGTTCTGATTGACTTTCAGGGGCTTTAAAGCTCATTTAGCTCAAACTCAAACACGTCCGTAAAGAAGTGACAAACGTGACGTCACGAATGAAACACGGAAAAGGCTCAAATATTTATTCAGTTCAGATGTATTTGAAATTCTGACTCAATCAAATCCTTCTAGTTTGATGCAAACAATCTAAAGAAACAGAGTTAAAGAATCAGATAAGATCCGTACATCTTCCAGAATCAGCCAAAGTTTATCTGCAGCTGTCGGTCAAAGAAACCGCCGTCTTTCTACAGAACAGGCGTCAACATGAACAAAATGATAAATGAGTGTTTTTGTCTGCATAGCTGATGCTTCATGATCTACTGTATCTATTCTATCATGTACGCATTTAACAGGAGTCTGTTGATGGCATGAAAGGTTGTAGAGTTATAAAGACAAACACGGCATCCGCCCCTCCTGCAGGACCTTTTCGCGGTCTCACAGAGTGAAACGGCGTTCAGAATCTTCTTTCCCCTCTGAGGTTCACCTGTCCACACAGGTGAGCCGGCGCTCCAGGCTCCGGCTCTAACAAGCTGTGAAAAGTTCATCTGAAGCGGTGCGCAAACAGTTATTGCTGTTATAATTCAGCATCACCCCCCAGGGCTGCTTCCCTGGCTTTTTATTATATTTTATGGTTCGCCTTTGCAATGATTAAGATGTGGGGCAGGCACCACAAGAGACAGGCAATTTAAAAGTCTGCGCGTCCCTGGTGGGATGGAGGCAGCCGGCGGTGCTGACCCGTCACGCCTCTGATCCCGCAGGACGCCGTGTTCCTCCGGCGCTCCTCCCATTCAAGCCCTCCACTTCATCGGACAATCCTCAATCAGATCTGGCTTTCTGCAAACATCTGCTTTTCTGCTGAGGCGGTCAGAGACTCTAAGTCACCCAGAAGAGGTTCCTGCTGGTCTGCGGCGGCCTGACGCTGGCGGGTCGATGAGGTTCTTTGAGGAACCATAGAGACGTTAAAAAACTGCTAAATTAACCACAGCAAAGAGTTCATGGCATTTGGGACTCGTCTCCACGACTTCTTCATGCATGAGGACAGAAAAGGTTCTGTGAAAACGTGGTTTGGGTCAAATGGTAAATGCGTATTAACATACTTATATAACACCTTCTTACGAGCCCAAGCGCTTTACAGTCACGATCCATTCACCCATGCACACACACATTCACCACACACGTACACACATTCACACATAGTCGCGGCTCGCTGCGAACACTGGCGACCAACCTCCCACCAGAGCAAGGAGTGGGGTTCAATGTCTTGCCCAAGAACGCCGACACACATGGCGTGCAAGGCGGGGGCTCGAACGCAATCTTTTGATCATGGAGTGGAAGCAGCCCTTACCGGCATGCACCCGCGGCCGCCTTTGAAGGAGTCTTCCTGCAGAGCCTCCTGATGAGGGAGGACGAAGACGATGAAGAGGAAAATACCGTTGGAGGGTTTCCTTCTTCAAATTGTTGAGTCAGGAGCAGAAGAGAGTGTGTAGTCATGTGACGTTTGGTTGCTCAGGAACGGGGGGACTTTGGTGCTGGGGAGGTGGCCGTCAGCTCCGCTCACCCCTCAGCACCCGGGCCAGTACACCATCTGGCCCGGATGACCTCCTGGTGGGATGTTTAGCAGAACACGCCTCACGTCGTGTGTCCTCAGGACTGGGGCAGTGCTGCTGAGGTGGAGGGGGGGCCAGATGGGATGATGGGGGTGTTTTCCCGGTCAAAACAGGCATAGAGGAGGTTTCAGTCCTCAGCCAGTGTAGGAGAGTCTGCTTGGGGGGGTTCTTCTTATAGTCTGTGATTGGCCTTATGCCCCCCCCAGAGCAAAGCTGGCTTGAATGCTCCTCTTGTGTTGGATGCTTTCCCTAAAGCAGTCCTGGCTTTGCTGGATGCCCCCCCCCAGCTCTGACGGTGCAGCTCCTCCCTGGAATCAGCTGATTGCTTCAGTTTACTTTATTCCACACAGAAATGTGATCCAAGCAGAGCTGGGGAGTCTCATACTCTTTCTTTTTTACGTTTTTTACTTGTGTTTGATGCATTTCGTGTCACCAGATCAAAGTTTCAGCTCCGTTCACTCAGGCGGTCAGACCTGCAGACGCTGAAATACTTGATCCACAGAGGAGGTTCTGGAGAAGGATGATGGATCCGTCCAGCGCCGTCGGGGTTGCAGATGAAAGGATGGAGCCTGTTGGTGGGAGGCGGAGCTTGAGGAGGTCGCCACCAAAGCATAAACAGGAAGACGACAAACACAAACTCCATTAGGACAGATTCACAGAAGAACACGATTCTTTCTCTGCAGAAAGCAGATCAATGAAGGTTGGATCTGTGGTTTTCATGGAGACAATGGCATGAAAGTGCAAGTTTTTTAAACAGAAGATGCATTCAGTGAACGTAGGAAAAGGGAGCCTTCATAACCGCTTCAGTTTTTAAAAAAAGAAAGTACCACTGCATGTTGTATTGATCATGTATGGAAACAGTTGTGTAGTTTGGGCTGAACATCACTGCTACCAGGTTTGAGAGGATAAGCGTTCATCCATTCAATAGTCTGACACTGTTGCTGGAGCCTATATTTCACAGCTACCTTCTACTTTACAACGTCGAACGCGACGGTTCTGGTTCTGGTGCAGCTGCTGTCTGCCGTCATGTCAGAAATGACAGGAGCTGACAGACAAACTGAGGGGAATGAAAGGACGAGGTTCTGTTTGTGCCTCCAGAGGAACAGGAGTCTCTGTTAAATCAGAATCTCTTAAAGTTCAAACGAAATGTTCAGATTAAAAAACTAAACTTTGAAAACATGAAATGTTGGCTTTCAGAGAATCTTTTCTTTGCTGTAGAACCCATTTGTGAGTCTGTCTCAAATCTCACCTTCTATCTTTGTTTTAGTGTTCCCCACGTTATATTTGTGTCACCAATCAGCCAATCACAGACAAGATCAAGATTCTATCCAATCAGGTGCCTTTGCCCCTCATTCATGGTGTCGGTTGGCTTTGACCAGGATTCTGACCCGTCTCTCTGCTTAGTCAGCAGATTCTACTGAGTCGCACAGCGGGTCGTGTTTTGGAGGAACTCATGTCTAAAGTTTAAAAAGGATTTCCTCTTTATATTTCAATGTTTGTATTTCAATGTTCATTTATTTGAACCGTTTAACTATTCAAACATTCAGCTTTTTCCAGCTGTGATTTTTGGTTCTTCAAATCCTTGAACTTTTCCAGGATTTCCAGGAATTCTACCTCCCTTGAAATAAATAGAATCCTTCAGTGCAAGCTCGCTGGTTCGATTCCCGCCTCTGACATTTTCCCAAACATATCTTTTTTGGTATTGTGCTGTTTTCACTTTATTTAAGGTCAACTTTGATCGTTTCTTTCTTTCTTTTTCCAATTATGACCTCATTGTCATTCCAACAACCTGCTTGCATCAACCTGCCGTCTCTTCTGGTTTTACTGTTGTATCACGCTGAGTACTTCTACGAACACAAATCCAGAGCCGCGCTGGGGTCCTTCTGGGTTCTGCTCACAGACAAACGGGCCTAAATGGTTAGTGGCCTCCTTTATACCACATATGAATTCAAGCGCGTTGATTGGATAGAACCAAACCAATCAGCATCAACCCTCCTGGCTGTGATTGGCTGAAAGCACGCCGCTGGGGGGGGATGCTCGTCCTGCAGCCGTCAGGACTTCACTGCCTGTGAAAAAGTGAAAAGCAAAGGTCAGTTCTGCCTTTTACCGGCTGACAGGACGCCGAAGTCTTCATCAAAGCGTCTTCGTCGTGAGAGCCAAAGCGATAGAAACGTTCAGAGATTTGCTGTTAAAACTTCATTTCCTGCATCAGCTGCTGTTCTGTGTGTCTGTGTTTGGGGGGGTTGCAGCTCCCAGCGGGCTCCCGTTGGGTCCATAAGGGCTCTAATGGGGGGGCTGCAGTCTGTTTGGCAGCAGGAGTGACCAATAACATTTTGTAAAAGCCCATTTCTCTCTAATCAGAGACAGACTTTGTTTGTGGACCGTTGGGTTTTCTTCAGGCTTCCTGAATGAGACTTAGCTGAACGAGCTGCACCAGCAGGTGTGTGTGGGGAGGCAGGGCCAATGATTTGATTTGCCTCCAATTTGCCACTTATTTTCCTCCTCCCCGGCTCTTCAGCTCCATTTTCTTAACTCACACACCTGCACTCTGGTGAGAGTGGCCATTACTTAGCTTCAACCAGCCCCCCCATTCTGTTTCTCAGTCGGTTTGCCGCCATTGTTGGAGCATCATCAGTAAATCTCTGCATGGAAGCGGAAAATCACTGAAACTGCACAAACGATCTCTCATTGCAGATGTGTGGTCCACTCTCCAGACCGGGTCTCTGCCGCAGAACCCCTGGTTCTGGAAAATGCATGTGGATGCCCCCCCTCCCTCCATGATCACACCTCTGTTTGTTGAACATATCACATGAGGAATGCTGGAGACCCCCCCCCCTTCTGAAGGTGTGAAGGTCCAAACAGATCAGGTACAGGAGAGTCTGGTTCTTCTGGGGGGGTTAAAGAGCCTCTCCAGGTAAATGCAGAGAGCACCCACACCCCCCAGGTGGCTGCTGCTGCTGCGTGTTGCCCCCCACTTAAGGCTATCAGAACCCACAAATGCCCCCCACCCCCGGTGTTCAGACTCTTCTTCAGTTTTGCTTTGATCATAATTGATCAGTCATAAAATGTTCTGCTGGGCTCTGATTCTGCAGAACAACAACCGACTGCCCGACTAAACCACCAATGGACCACCGACAGATGACAAACGCAGGAGAAACCCAGTCTCTGACTGACAGATGTGTTTGTGCAGCCTCACATCTTCACGTGCACGCCTGTTTGTGCAGCCTCACATCTTCACGTGCACGCCTGTTTGTGCAGCCTCACATCTTCACGTGCACGCCTGTTTGTGCAGCCTCACATCTTCACATGCACGCCTGTTTGTGCAGCCTCCCTGTGTGCGCTGTTTGTGCAGCCTCACATCTTCACGTGCACGCCTGTTTGTGCAGCCTCACATCTTCACGTGCACGCCTGTTTGTGCAGCCTCACATCTTCCTCACGTGCGCCTGTTAGGTGCACAGATGCGATCACCTCGTCTGTTAAATCTCGTTTCTGAACAGGATGTTCCGACCTACAGCAGAAGAATCTGCTCATTGGAGGATTAGTTCTTTGAACGCCGGTTCCTGAGGCAGAACGTCCTCCTCGCCGCCCTGTTCCACTCAGGGGGCGGGGCTCCGGCTTGTCTAAAGCAGTGGGCTCTGCTGCTGTGAGGCTCGCGGCCCAAAGCCCGGCGGACAGTAAATAGTGTTTTTGCAGGGAGTTATTAGGCCGTTATTACGGCGGCAGAAGTGAACAACGCTGCTCTGGTCCTCATAGCCAGACAATTAGAATCATCATTAATCGTTACTATCAGCACATCAATGGGGCAGAGGGGCTATAATGGAGTTATAGACCACTTATGGGGTAATCAGTCAATGCGATTGCTAACTAAACTGCCTGTCATTGTGCCAGGACGGAGTGGCCGGTCAGTGGCTGTGTGGGGGGGTGGGGGTGTGTGGGGGGAATCTTGATGCTTTCTAGCCTCTGAAGCTCTGCAGAAGTGCCGCTCCCTCCAGGAGACGGCGGCCTCCTTCCCGGCGTGTGAAGGTCACATCAGAATAATGTTCCTGCTGGAACGTCTGCAGGCTAAAGCGCTGTTGTTTTAGAGAGGGGCTCAACCCCCGCCAGCACTGCATGCCTGCTGCACGGACCAGCAGCGGCCAGAAAAGCCATCGCGGTCCACAGACGCCTCTTATGGAATCTGTGGTGCCATAACCTCCTCTGTCTGTCCTCAGATGACCCAGGAGGCGTGTCCTCATAGGAGCCATGTCCAGAGTTCAGAAACCTCACGTGTACAAAGTGGGAATCCACGGCTGGAGGAAGCGCTGCCTTTACTTCTTCGTCCTGCTGCTGATGTTCCTGATCCTCATCAACCTGGCGTTAACCATCTGGATCCTGAAAGTCATGAAGTTCACCATCGTAAGTCTGCCTTTGCCTTTTGGGTCTGCTGGTTTGTGGTCACCGCTCTTTGGTTTTCTGAGGAAACCTTCCTGTACGTTTACCAATCGAGGCTAGAACCTCGGCGTGTGGACCCAGAGCTCACGTCGGTGTTCAGTGATCCGCTCGGTTGGGTTTCTGTGATCACATCAGAGTGCCAGGGACAACAATAGATCACCTTGCTGTTCAGACTGGTGTTTGTGATCCAAACAAGACACCCGCGTCTTCTGGTCCCACCCTGCTTGTGGGTCAGGGATGGTGTGGGGTCGTGGTTCTTCCTGGCCAGAGCTCCCCTGGGTCATGCTGACCCTGTCAGAGTTGTGCTCCAGCAGTTTCAGCTCCACCTCACCTGATCCAGGTGTTCTGCCTGCTACTTTCACTTCAAACAAAACTGTCATCACCAAAGACGGTCATCACCATGGCAACCCACAAACCTTCAGCCTCACAGGCGTCCTGTGCTTCCCGCCCTCATCCTTGGATGAGAATCCAACGGCTGCTCACAGATGTTGTGCTGAGCTTTCTCATTAAACAGAAGAAGGTGTGGTCTCGCCGCTGCACGGCGTTCTCTGCAGCTCCAGAATGTGTGCCAGGCCCAATCAGAGAGTGCTGCTAATGTTTCAGGGAAAAGCGACTGAGAGAAAGGGCGGCTGAGCAGGACAGAGCTGCGGGAGCTGCAGGAGCTGCAGGAGCTGCAGGTCTGCGTCTGCGGGGGGCGCTGCAGAGCAGCAGGTTAAGCGGCTGCAGCTGCTGGGACGCCTGCGTGTCTGCGGGGATCTGAAGATATCTCTGCCTCCCACATTGAGGCTCTCTGAAGAGCTTTCCAACAGCGTCACGCTGAGGTGGACGGAGGGAGATCCAGGAGGCTGCCAGTGACCTTCACGGCCCCCCTCCTGCCCGCCCCTCGCTCATGTGGTCTCTGTCTGCCGATCGGTCAAACGTGGCGGCGGTTTTTCACCAGAAAGCAGCAACATCTACACATTCCATGCTGCCGAGACGCTTTTCTACTCAGGACTAGAAAAATTGGCAGGAGATCCAACATCTGACATCAGCCTTCATTCAGTTTTTCATTTATTTTTATAATTTTATTTTAAACATGACTTTTTACCCACATTTATTTAGTTGATTAAAAACACTTTCTACTCAGAAGGGAAATCTGAACCGCTGGACCCAAGCCCTTAGGGCCTTCTCTAGACATCTGCTTATGTCCTCCTCTGTTGTTGCTCTGAAGCATTGATCTCCAACTCATCTGTGACTCCGCCCACTTCTTCCTGCCAGTGCAAAGTATTTTGCCTTAAATAATATTTTCATTTAGTCGTGCACTGATATGTCCCTGTTGTCCACCTTTGTGGTCTCGCTAAAACTCCGCCTTCTGCTACAACTGGCGAAGTGGGGTAGTACGACTTCTGAGACCGTTTAGATTGAAGATCTGGAGGAGTTCTGATGTCAGGGATTGATCCAGAAGGGGTCAGCTGGGCGTGGGGGGGGTCGACCTGCTCCATCTCATGCATGTCAACCCTTCGTCCACAAAGACCAGCGGATGGAGCGGAACGGTTTCTCCCCACTGGCTGGTCGGTGTTTCCGTGTGGTGCGTTCGTGCATGACTGACGCCAAAAGGCACAGATCCAGCCTCGGGGGGGGGGGGCAGTCCTACTCGCCCTTTTTGCTAAAGGGGGATTAGCGAGCTGCTCGTCCATGGTTCACGTCTCTGTGCACGCGGGACGTCCTGCAGGAGTTTCAGGACCGTCCACCAACCCGCCCCAGCTGCCCCTGACTCATCGCTCCACCCGGCATATTTTGTTGGTTCCACTCCCGGGTTTGTGGGGCGTTAACGCAATGAAGTTGCTCAAAAACCTTCTCAGAATAGTTACCCCTGACGTCGTATTTTAGGTTTCAGAGGAAATTCTCCAGTTTTCCTGCATTTTATTTTCACAAACCGGCTGGTATTTGAAAGAAATAAGAATAAACAGAATCGCAGGTGAAAACGGAGGATCTGCTGGGAGAGGAGGTGGAACGGCAGTGATGAAGCCTCCATGACCGTCTGTCTGAGCCTGCAGCTCCGTCTTCTCATGTCCGTCACTGTCAGGGCGGAGACCTGGAGCCACGCCAACACGCCCCATCCCGCCATGAAGATAAACCAAATCCATCAGCCTGATAGCCTGATAACTGCAGCTGCAGGCAGACTGATCACAGCATCTCTGATGACAAACCAGCTCGGATTGTTTCTGGGAATCAAACCAGCAACGCACATGAGGAGAGACACGTGACAGACACAAGTGGGAAAACTACCCCTGATAATAAAGTCAGAAGTGTTTATTGTATTTATGTGTGAATGTTGCACTGAGCAGGAAGCACTTTTAATTTGATAGTACTTGTAACAGTCTCTCTCTCTCTCTCTGTGTCTCTCTCTCTCTCTCTCTGTCTCTCTCTCTCTCTGTCATCTGTGTCTCTCTGTCTCTCTCTCTCTCTGTGTGTCTCTCTGTGTCTCTCTCTCTGTCTCTCTCTGTGTCTCTCTCTCTCTCTCTGTCTTTCTGTCTGTCTCTCTCTCTCTCTCTCTGTCTCTCTCTCTCTGTGTCTCTCTCTCTGTCTTTCTGTCTCTCTCTCTCTCTCTCTCTCTCTCTCTCTCTCTCTCTGTCTCTCTCTCTCTCTCTGTGTCATAGCCAAGGCCTCCTTAGAAGAGCCGGAGGCCTTGGCTATGTCAAGCAGCTCTTCCTTGTGACCAGAGGGCATCTAGATTTAGGTGGTCTCCCTCCTTTGTATAGTTCAGTTCTTGACGCCTGGAGAGCTCTAAGGTTTATCCGTGCTCAGGATGCCACTCCTGGACTGTGGATAGCAGAAAGACCCTTGTTCTTTAGCCCTCATTGACTCTCATCTCTTGACTTCGTCCTCAGTTAGATCAGCATTGAAATGCTGATTTGTGTGAAGCTGGGTCACTTGCTTTCACCCTTGGAAGCCATGAGACAACGGGTTGTCTACGTCCCAGGCTCCTAGCTAAAGTGGTGGATGACGTCATGAAATCTGTTCCTGCCCAGTGGAAACACATTTTCTTCCAACTGCAATGACGGCTGGACTGGTACTTCTCAATATTCTTTTCCGCCCTTGACCGTCTCCCCAAATGTTGAGGATTGGACAGAGGATGAGGATAAACTGTTTAGCCACGGTAATGCAGAGCCAGGAGTTTTGAGACCATGGCAAAGGACACTCCACACATGCGTGAAAGTCGACATCTGCAGTGGATTTTGCAGAAGGTGGATGCCTCAGAGTGGACTAAGGTTTTGGAGCAAGGAGTTTACACTCCAAAGGGCGCTGAAGTCCTGTACAAGCTGCCTGGTGAAAAGCGTGCAGCTGATCTCAGTGGAGAATTGTACACGGTGCAATAGCCACGAACAGATACAAAGCACACTTTGTACCAACTCAATCAGATAAATGCGATTTCTGTGGGACATCTGAAACTCTGGCACATTTGGCAATAGAGTGTAACAGGCTAAGGGGTTTGTTTACAGTTTTGGAGGACTGGTGTCTCAGGCTCGGGGAGGTGTTCTCTTTCCCATTGTTCATTTTGGCTGAAATATACAATGAAGAAACATGTACACACCATACCCAATTTTATTTTTGCAACAGCTAAACTGGAATCTAGCTACAAGGAGAAAAACTGAGTTTACTCTCTGTTGGTTGTGTGGATATTACCTTTATATTTTTCTCTTCTGAAAAAGTCGTGTGAGTGTTGAATATGCTTACTTTAAGTTGATCGCGACAATAAAGGGTTAAAAATATGTGGGCTCTGGAGTTCTGTGTACTATCAGAGAGGATGATAACATAGTGTTGCCAAATTCTAACGGATTAGGCTATATACTGGTTATTTGTTGATGCTCAGCTATAGTCTTTTTGAGTCTTATTATCCTTCTTTTAACGTACAGTGTGTCTTTAATTTAATGTGATTATTAAAGTTTTTGTAAAATCAATCTCTCTCTCTCTCTTTCTTTCTCTCTCTCTCTCTCTGTCTCTCTCGCTCTCTCTATCTGTCTGCATCTCTTTCTTTCTCTCTCTCTCTGTCTCTATCTCTCTCTCTCTGTGTCTCTCTCTGTCTCTGTCTCTCTCTCTCTCAACACAAAGACATGGAAGTGAATCAAAGGTCTGAAAAGCGGCTCCACCTTAATAATCAGCTGTGTTTGCACGATGTGCCTCTGAACCTAAACTTTATTTAGACCGTCAGCAGACAATTTAGAAAATGATTGACAGGACATTATCCCCCCCCCGACTGTTGTAGGATCAGATCAGTGCGGCGCCGCCTTAAAGTAACATTTGTGAGGATGAGCGTCTGCTGCTGTGGGTTGGCGTGTAGACATACCGTCAGCCGTTAACGCTACCTGAATGTTTCATCTGATGCTGATCGAGGATCTGAAACATGATGTCAGAGTAAGTTAGGTGAGGGCCACAAGCCCCTGATTAGAGTGATTCTTAAGCTCCAGCGTGATGATCAAAGTGCTTTTCTAAAGTTGGCCTTTGTATTTGAGCTGTTCAGGTGAGCACCAAACCCTCACAGCTCTGAGTCAGCTTTAAGCGTCTCAGGTAGCAGTAATGTTCTGACAGACGTGCCTCTGAGCCAGCCTCCTCAGTTTTTGACTCCTGCTGCTCCTACACCTCCTCCTCCTCCTCGCACTGGTTTCTAGTTTTCCTTATCTGGTCCTGTTGGTGGGTTTTTCCCGCTCCTATCTGCCCCTGCCGTCATCAGCAGCCCCTCCTGCTCCCCCTTTCATCTTTCACTCCGGTTTCTGCCGAGCACTGATGGATGATGCGGCGCCGCTTCGCTCCAGGAGCCGGGGGCTCGCCGCTGGAAGGCAATCTCACAGCCAATTCTGCTGATAGCCATCGGGAGGGCTGCTGCTGCAGCTCTGCAGATGTCATCTGTGAGGCCGCGCTCCTGCACATAAAGGATTCTGTAGCTGAGGTTCTGCAGCTGAGGTTCTGCTGTCAAAGTTCTGCTGCTGAGGTTCTGCTGTTAAAGTTCTGGTGCTGAGGTTCTGGTGCTGAGGTTCTGCTGTTAAGTTCTGCTGCTGAGGTTCTGGTGCTGAGGTTCTGCTGTTAAAGTTCTGGTGCTGAGGTTCTGCTGTCAAAGTTCTGGTGCTGAGGTTCTGCAGCTGAGGTTCTACTGTTAAAGTTCTGGTGCAGTCTTCTCCATGGATTCTGCACGTCCTTCCTGCCTACTGATGAGTACGCGGGTTTGAGATGACCCAGAGTGACGCGGCGCTGTGCAGACCGCCTGGTGCGCCCCGGTGCATGCTGGTTAGTTTGTTCGCTCTGACATCACATGTCAATCATCCTCATTGCCAGGCCTCCTGAAACCTTTAAAGGTGAGACTGTTGGGAATTTGAGTGCTGTGCCGACATGAAACCACGCCCTGAAGATCTCTCAGATTAATGCATTGTAGGAAATGGTGTCGACAGTTCTCGTAGTTTGATCAAGCGGCTGGAGTCTGAGCAGAAGGAAATCTGTATTTTGTAAAATCTTACCCGATCACCAGTGAAAATAAAAGAATTTCTTTTTACAAGAAGTACTTCTCCGTTTCCACTGCGTCATTAGAAACCATTTTACCTGAAATCATTTCTGTTACCAATCCCTTTGCTTTTCATGCTGAACATCAGACAAACATTTGTATTTAAGCAGCTAAAGGAACTCATAAGGCATCAAAAATCCTCTGGTTCTGTGTTTGATCTTTAGTATTTATTTCTCAGGAACAGTGAACAATAAAAGCTTCACAGCAATGAGGCAAGAATCAAATGACAGCTCTTTTCGTATTTGTTCATGGAAAGATGCTGAAGAGTTTCTACCCAAAGCAACAAAAGAAAACCTCAACTACAAATAAAAATATCAATAAAGCAAATACAAAACTGCCATTATAAGACAATGGAAAGGAAAACACCTTTGATAAAACTCCAAACACTAAAATGAAATTCCTTTTGATGTGATAACGCCGTTAGAAATCCTCTGGTGTTTCACACAAACCCTCAGACAGAGAGGAGGTCATGTGACCCATCGGTTCTGTGTCCTGTCAGGGCCACAGGGCTGCTGGAGCTATCCCAGCTGCTGTGGGGCAAAGATGGCCTTCTAAATAATTCTGTTTTCTGAGTAGACTCTTCTTTCATAAATTAAACTTCAATGGGGTCAAACATTTTCCCCAGACATCATTATTGTAGTTTGGTGCATGGTAGTTTAAGTCATATGTTTTCCATAGTCCAGGAGGAACCAGCTGACTCAGAGCAGAGAGTGGGAGGAAGAGGAGGTGAAGGGCGAGGCGTTCTCTGTCTCAGGGAGCTGGTTGGATCTCAGGCGGAGGGTCCTGTATCGATGTTAGGTACTTTATCCAGCTGAAGAGGTTTTCTGCTGCATGCATTCTCTGTGCTCTGAAGTGTCTCCGAGCAGAAACCCCAGCTCCATCAGGCGGCGGCTTTGAAGGTGTTGAAATGCTCGGAGGCGTTCCCTGCTCGCATGTTTCCATCTCTTGGTGTCAGAAGTCGTGTGTGGGAGGATTCTGATATAGATTTTACCTCTTTACTGTGCAGAGCTTCGATCAGTCTGCGCCATGCAAAGAAGTCTAGGCCCCGGGCATCTGCAGCACAGCACTAGCCTCGGGTTGATGCGTGTGGTCGTGCTGATATTGCGTCCAGAAGGTATTGACAGGCAGCAGCTCTTTCTGTGAGGCGTTCAGAGAGATGCCAAGGCGCTCCAAAGACTGCAGCCATCCTGACCAGGACAGGCTGCTTCAGGCGGGAGGTGATCGCCGTTGCTCCTCCCACCTCACCTCTCCGATCACGGGCATCATCAAGCACGTCTGCAGAACCGCCCAGAGTTACCAGCGTTATTTCAGCAGTCGGGTGGAAGGCGAGCAGAGCCACATACTGACATCACACCTGAACAGACAGAAGGTGCTCTGAGGCTGCTGCACAGGTGAGAGAACTCATTCATGAGAAGATTTCCTCACCGGCAGCTGGTTTGAGCCACTTTTATCCTGGAGCAGTTCAGAAATGTTTCCAGTCTAAAAGGTTTGAAGACGTGGTCTGACTCTCAGAGAGGTTTGGCATCGTAGGAAAAATTATTTCCAACTTTCAAACCAGGGGTTTATGCAAATATACTCCTCGAACCTACACAACCTCGTAGATTTTTACATGCTGAGGCTAACAAGCACGCTAAAGTTATCATTAGCATGCTAAAGTTAACATATGTGCTGAAGTTAACATTAACATGTTTAAGCTAACATATGTGCTAAAGTTAACATTAGCATGCTAAAGCTAACATATGTCTTTAAACTAAGCATGTATGCTGAAACCAACATATGCTAAAGTTAACATTAGCATGCTGAAGCCAACATATGTGCTAAAGTTAACATTAGCATGCTAAAGTTAACAAATGTGCTAAAGTTAACATTAGCATGCTAAAGTTAACAAATGTGCTAAAGTTAACATTAGCATGCTAAAGTTAACAAATGTGCTAAAGTTAACATTAGCATCTTCAAAGTTAACAAATGTCTTAAAGTTAACATTAGCATGATAAAGCTAACAAATGTGCTAAAGTTAACATTAGCATGCTAAAGTTAACTAAAATATATGCTAAAGTTAACATTAGCATGCTAAAGCTAACATATGTGCTAAACTAACATTAACATGCTGAAGCCAACATATGTGCTAAAGTTAACTTTAGCATACTAAAGCACACTAAAGTTAACATTAGCATGCTAAAGTTAACATATGTGCTAAAGTTAACATTAGCATGCTAAAGTTAACAAATGTGCTAAACTAAACATTAACATGCTTAAGCCAACATATGTGCTAAAGTTAACTTTAGCATACTAAAGCACACTAAAGTTAACATTAGGATTTTTCCACATGCTCAACAGATTTCAGGGTTTTAGTGAAATCCTTGTGCCGCCATCTAACATTAGAGAAAGGCCGGAGGACCTACGAGGTGCACCGTCAGACCCCCGTGGTCCCCTGTGAATGCATCAACAGTTTTTTAACGTCTAGGTTTGTCATGTCCGTCTATCCGGAGCTCTGGGGACGGGTCAGCTGATGTTTCTCATCACACATGCTGTTTTCCAGAGCTCCTCTGACCTGCGTTTGCACATAAATAACATCCAAACAAATGACGGGTTGGTTTTCTTGCGCGCAGCACTCAGTACAACATGGCCAGTGTAAACAAATTATTTATTCAAACAAGGAGCAGATCCTTTATTTCTGCAGCGGCCATAAAGCTTCTTCTGCTCGGCTTTCAGTGAAAATTCAGCTTGCGAAACCACAAATGCTCCATCATGTAGCCATCACGCAAATCCTCACCCTGAATGCTGTGAGCATGACCCCACTGTAAGCCATGCATACTGATGAAAGGCAATCTGTGCAGCTGGAAAGTGTCATCGCCTTCATGATGCTCCTCAGAGCTGCAGAGAGAATCAATTCTGAATAGGGCAGAACAGTGGATGGGCTTTATTGCCCCAGCATGGGCAATACATTGGCACTTTCACCGGATCCATATATTAATGCTGCGCAGGAGGGAGCCAGGGAGGCTCACAGCCCATAATGTAAGAGAAAATAGAGACTTTCATCCTAGTACACGAATGAAGGAGCTAACAGAGATGTTCATCTAGGAATATCACGGTGATCCCCCTGTTAACAGAAAACTCTCATAACCACCACCTTCATCTGGGGGGGCTGGGATGTACATGGACTGGAGGACTTGTCTCATTTTGCGTTTGGCATGATGGGACTCTCATCTCTGTCAGTTCATGAATGCGTGTGGATCACATCACAGAAGGACTGCAGCCAATGTGCATGTCGATTTATGGAATTTAGGGGGATTTTTAAAGCACTTATTTATGATGCAGCCAGTGACTCAGCCCCTCCCCCACTGCCCTGAATTACCTAGTGCCCACAACTAAAGACACTGAAGTCAGTTTAGTCACCTGGTCAACTAGTTTGTTGTTGTAAATACTTGGAGCTTATTTCAATGTGGAAATGTGAATAAAGTGACATCCACACATGAACTCCTTTTTTTTGTTTCTGGAGGAAACCTTAGAACAAAAAGGATGAGAACCCCCCCCCCCCCCCACACACACACACACACAAAATAGATAAAGATCTAGGGAAATGTCATTCCACCCCGGTCCATGCGTCCAAAGTCTGACCCTCGGGTCACTTTAAATCCGACTAGGGTTATTTTTCCAAGCCAAAACGGCCACCCTCCCCGTCGGCAGAAACAGGGAATACTTGGTCAGATTTCACCAGAAGGTGGCAGCAGCGCGACGGTCGTGTTTGGGGAAGACGTCCGCGCGAGTTACAAAATTCTCCTTAGCTAACACCAGCAGCCATTTTGAAAGCTGGGGTTGGATTTAGAAAAATGTTGTTTCCTGGTGCTGGAGCGTGTTCATTAGTGAACGGGGGTCCTGACGGAAGAAGACAAACCTTTTTGGCTGTTAGCTCCAACGGTTTTTCTGTTTTGATGTCGTCCGTTGACATGTTGAAACCTTTGTGCAGCTCTGAGCTGTTTCCAAAAAACCAATAAAGCTTTTACGTGCAGAGACAGCCCACCTGAATGTGGACCCAGACACGCCAGTGCCCCCTCCCCTGACCCATTGTTGTTCCTACACTGTTCAGCCCCTCCCCCTCTGGCATCCTCCAGCGCCGCGGCTGTTTCTTACAGTCGGTTTTCATCATCTCGCCCCGATGAAAGGGTTTAAATAAAGTCTGAGAGGCCTCCCTGGTGGGCCGTTGACTTCCACCTGGAGCTCATTCACATTCATGCAGCGCTCCTCGCCCCCCCACCCTGCTGCCTGAACAGCACTGGAATTCTAAGGAGCTGGAGGCGTTTGTGGTGAGGGAGGTGTGCAGACGTCCTCACCTGTAACGGCTTTGGGGTCCCTGATCTTCACTTGCTCCTCACAACCCGAGGAGGAATCAAGGAAAACGGCGGAGATCACAAGGAGCCCCCCCACCCCCCAAAACCCCCTCCGATGTCTCCTTACCATGAAACAATGCTGACGTATGATCAGTCGTAAAGGTTAAAGGTCAGCTGTGCTGGTCGGATCATTGATGTTCATCATCATGGATGCTGCTCTTCCACTTCACTTTCGTTGGTTTTCTGCTTAACGACGGGTTTGTTGTGTCATTTGGGCTTTGCTACTCCAGGACTGCTGTGGATCAGAGGTAGACCAGTTATACAGGGTTGAGGGTTCAACACCTGTACTCTTCCATCCAAAGATGGACTGGAGTTAGTTTACTGCTGTTTGCAGACACAAACTGGATTGCTGCTTCCAGTTTTAACTTGGGTTCTCCTTGTTCTTTTGCCGATTGTCAAATGTGACATCACCCCTTTTCCATTTTCTAGTAAATATTAACATTTTTAGAAGACTTTTTGTGAATCTTTTGATGAAAGCTTTGATGAATGATAGGTTTACATACATGAACAAACAAATGACAAATCGTTCACACGGGGTCTATATTTGTCAAATGAGCGAGTATTGATGCACACTGTGTCTTTGCAGAGCCTTCTGGGAAATTTCCAGAATTTCCTGGATTTTAGAATCGTAGATTCGGACACCCCAATAGAAATGGGGAACGCCCTGCAGGGTGCGTGGAGTAGTGAGGGCCTTTGGACACAATGCCAGGTGACCCCTCCCCAAGTGTAATGAACAGGAAGTGATTCTTCATTCTGACTCTACAAACAGTTAAGAAGCACTTTTCAGGAACAGGAAATGGTGCTTAGGCGGTGGAACGCCACAGATGCTCGGTCAGAACCAGCACCGGAGCCGGCTTGATGGGGAAGAGTTTCAGAACTGTGTCCTCCTGGAATTAAAATGTTTCTATGAACCCCTAACCTGCATTTGTTTGCTCTCTGCAGGACGGCATGGGCAACCTGAGAATAACAGAGAAAGGTCTGAAACTGGAGGGAGACTCCGAGTTCCTCCAACCCCTCTATGCCAAAGAAATCCAGTCCAAACCGGTGAGCTCCACACAGCCGTCTGCATTCACAGTGCCAGAGATGGCTTTGTCATCATCATCACATTCACACTCCAGGCAGCTGAATTCATGCCAATCTACTGAACTGCTGCTGCAGAGGACGGATGGACATCAGACAAGGAGACATTCAGGAGAGATTTAAGAGGAATTAAGACACTAAGAGGACGTGAAGGTGGACCGTGATGTTTGCAGATGACATTATGGTCTGTAGTCAGAGCAGGCAGCAGGTGGAGGAACATCTAGAGAGACTGTGGAGGTTTGATCTAGAAAGGGGAGGACTGACCGTCAACTGCAGGTAGACAGAGGAACTCCAGAGGAACGGTGAGGTTCCAGGGAGCAGACAGGGAGAAGGTGGAGGACCTAGGCTCAATAGTCCAGAGGTGGAGTGGAAGCAGGTTGGAACGGGTGGAGGAAGGGTTCAGGTGAGACCAAAGGAAAGGTGTAGCAGACTGTGGAGAGAGCAGCCAGAGACGGACAGGAGGCAGAGATGGAGATGCTGAGGTTGTCTCTAAAACCAGGATGGATCAGGAATGAGTCCATCAGAGGATCAGATCAGATCTGGAGATCCATGCAGGGAAGCAGATGGAGACGTTTGAGAGGAGGAACAGTGATGGTGAAAGGATGCTGAGGGGGGAGCTACAGGAAAGAGGAGCTTCATGGAGGAAGGAGGACTTGGAGGATGCAGAGCAGAAGGTTAGATGGAGGCAGATGATGCGCTGTGGCGCCCCCTGAAGGAAACAGCTGGAAGACAAGGAAGAAGGTCACAGATGTTTGTATGAAAGTCGAGAGGAGACAGACAGAAAGACATGAAGCGACGATGCTTAGACTGTGGCTTTAGCTCTCCACGTCTGTTTTCTCACAGAAGAGACAAACATTCCAGCTAAAACTCCAGACGGATGTGAGATTCAGCCGTTACTGCTGGATCACCTGAGGACCAGCAGATGTGTCCAAAACGGATGTTTGGCGTCTTTCTGCTCTCCTCTTTGCTCCTCCGGTGAAGCGAAGCTGCAAAAGGAGTTTCAATTAGAAACCTTTCTTAGCGTAAACAGATTCTCTTCCAGCGTGTGCGAAGAAAAGTACGAAAAACTTTATTCGTTTGTTGTAAATCGTTTAGAGATTCATCAGAGTTTCCTAAACGGCTCACTGTGGTTGATGGGAGGGATAAATGCCCCATGGGGGCGGGGGGCTTTGTCAGAAATGAATGAACACGCCATCCACACGCCATCCTCATGCCTGGTCACTATATTGCATCAACTATTAGGACTTTCTTCTTGTTAACCGATGCGTTGTCATGGTAACGGCTTCAGAACCGGCCTCTGGCTCTGCTGCAGCTGGTGTATGAGGAAGAGCTTGTAGAGGTTAAACGCCATGTGAAGTCATCCAAAGCATCATTTCTGAGGAAAGTTGTTTTTGTCCAGATGATGAAGAAAAGGTTTGTTTCAAAGAAACAAAGCCCATCAGTCGTTTGAAGACAAATCCTCCAATAACTGATCAATAACTGTGGATCAATAGACAAACTATTTGTTTCATTAATGATATCTTTATTTATCAACACATATTCAGTCGAGTGATAAGGTGAAGACAACGTAAATGGTTAAAAGCTGTGGAATATCATCTGTCCGTCTACTGATTGGTCCAAGGTTCTGTAGTTCTGGTCACCAATGGTGTTTAGGCCGGCGCAATAATACAGAACATTCAGGCTTTGTGACCGGAACTACTTTTATAGGTGTCTATTAACACTTTTTACTGGACTCCCTACAGCCAATCAGAATCCAGTATTCACTGACCTTTCAGACGTTAAACAACAGGAAGTTGTGTTTCCATCCGGTTCTCTTGTTCTGCCCTCCCCAAAGGAAAACTTGACTTTATTCTGTCATTTTACCAGAAAGAAAGGACGTTCAGGTTTAACGATCCTTCAGTCAGTCTTGACTTTTGTAGAACCAAACAGGAGGAAGCCTTTGGGTCGTCAGACTGGTGCCGTCCCAACCCAGAACAGGACGGGTGGTCGGCTCTCTTCCTGCCGGAGTGCTCATTAGCATTCTGAGCTGCTTCCTGCTGTCCTCACCAGAACTACAGGAGCAGCCTTCCAGACTGCAGACGTCAGAGAGGCGGAGATGGCCGATAAGACGAAGAGCAGACGCCGACTCACTGCCTCAGCATTAGTAATCATTGTGGGGGGGCTCCTTATCTGTGGCGTCTGAGCCCCGACGGGAGATGGGAGAGAATGAACCACGGAGAGCGGTGAGACGGGGGCAGAGCCACCACAGAGAAGATGACCAACACCTCTGGTGATGACCACAAAGACACCCGCCCCCATAGCAGATGCAGACCCCCACTTGGTGGGTAAATGAAGGACGGCTCAGCCAGGAGCCTTCATAAAATATGCCACAACCAGGGGGGGTTAGTTACTTTACCGAGCAGCAGATAAATCTAGAAAAATAGGAACAGTGGGGGCGGAGCGGTAAGAACAGGGCTGATGGTTCCGGTCCAGAGGACGTCTGGCCAGGACCATCTGAGTCCGATGATGTGTTCTGGCGACGGTGCATGGATCCGTTTCCGGTCCTGGTTCTGTTCTGAGTCCTCGCTGGTTCAGGAGTCCAGAAAAGCCGACTCTGCTGAAGGAAACAGCCGACGTCCTTTCTGACTCGTCTCCCAGGTGGAGCGTTTTTCAGAGTTAAAGGGGCGGAGCTTCCTGGATTATCAGGTGTGTTGGAGGACAGCTAGAGTTCTGGTACTGCTGGGACAGATGTTGTTACTGTAGTTTCCCAGAATGCTTTGCGCTTGTGGCGTTTGTAGTAAACTCTCATGGCTGAAGGTGTACAGGAGCATGGAGGAGGGGGTTTAGTGGTCTGGGGTTTCTCTGCAGACAGTTCCAGACCTGGAACTAAGTGAAGCCACCTTTTGGACAGAGATCTCTCAGATCCTGCTGAACTGGTCTTTCTTCCTGTAAACGTCTTCAGACATGCAGACCTGCTTTAAGGCGGCATCATGGCTGCCTTCCTGTCACACCTTTCTACAGGTAGAACTTTCTACAGGTGGACTCATCAGTAACTTTGCTCTGCTGCTCCTTCGCTGCGTCTTCAGACTCGGAGGGGAAAGCGGATTTGGGTTCAAGCTGGTGGGGGGACTTGAAAAAAGAATTCCTCCTTAAATGTTCAGATCTGTAAAACCACCTTAAACCAACCCTGTGAAAGCGCGGCGAGGGAGATCAGAGACGCCGCGCTGCAACTAAAGCCTCTGGTGAAGACAAGGAGCCCCGCGGGAGTCCTGCGGCCCCCCCTCTGTTTGGGGGGGGGGCTCATGCTGGTTGTTAGCTAGTTGTCGCTGTGGAGGATAGTGGCACATCTGTGCACATCAGCCACTCGACCCCCCATTATCATCCTGATGCATCGCTGGTTCAGCGAGGAGGAGGAGGAGGATCTTCATCAGCAGCTGCTGCACAGAAATGGTGACGAGTGGAGACGTTTTCCTCAGCGACCTTCCAATCCAGACGGATGGAAATTCAAGCAGCATTTGAAATCGCTAAAAAAAAGCCTTTACTGTCCGCCCCCCCATGGAGGAATACAGTTAACCTTTACTGTCGCCCCCCCCCCCATAATCGTCATTTTTCACTACAAAATGAGGATCAAACCAATTTTTCTGTTTGGACCAAAACATCAAACGTATGAAAACAAAGCAAACAAATTTACATTTTAGCAAATCAGCATTAATACAAAATAGAAATCATTTAAGTGGGGGATGGGCCGCCCTGCACAGAAATATGTATAATGGATGTCGTGAAAATTGTAATTATTCCCCCAAACTTCATTAACATTAAGTTAAATAATCTCTGAATACTAACTAGTCTGACAATAAGCCTGTCCACAGAGGAATGTTTTCAGTCTGATTGGATGGTAAGGGACTATGAGGTCCTTAATATAGGACGGGGCCATTCCATGGAAGGCCTTATAGGTTAACAGGAGGATCTTGAACTTGATTCTAGAATCAACTGGGATCCAGTGAAGTGAAACTAACACAGGAGTGATGTGATCTCTTCTGCTAGTTCCTGCTAACAATATAGCTGCTGCGTTCTGAACAAGCTGGAGACTTCTTAAGGAACTCTTAGGGATGACAGTTAAAGAACCGGATCTCCAGAACATTTGCTTTGAATGAACGACCTGCTGATCGGTTGGATCAGACCGTTTGTGGTACAGCGTCTGACCCCTCTGGACCCTCTCTGGTGGGAGGAGTCCCCCTGTGGTACAGCGTCTGACCCCTCTGGACCCTCTCTGTGGTGGAACAGGGTCTGTGAGTTCCCCTGGGGTTCGATTCCCGTCTACCTCTCCTGCATTCACAGCAGTAGCAGGTCCTCCAGATTGTTTAACTCCAGGATGTTTGAAAGGCCCATAATGTTCTCCTTAATGTATGCCCCAATCTGCCCCCCCCCGGGTGAGAGAGTGCTTCATAATGGGGGTGCTGCTATCTCTAATTAACAGTTTGACTGAGGCATGAAGATTAGTCCAGCTCAGGAAGCAGACGGGGCGTCGTGGTCACCATTACAGATTGGTGCAAGGTATTCTGGGAAAGCAGATTATCAAGAGGAACCTGCGGGGCTTATGGGGGTCTCGGCCCCGCCGTCTTCCTGAAAATCCTGCAGTTACCTGCTCTAGTATCCAAACGCTCAGTCATACATAAATGGTAAATGGCGTAAACTTATGTAGCACTTTTCTACCTACAAGGACAAAGTGCTTTACAGTCACACACACAGTCTCACACACACATTCACACACACATTCACACACACATTCACACACACATTCACACACACATTCACACCCTGCCGGCGGCTCCGCTGCCAAACACAGGTGCCTGCCTCCCACCAGAGGCAAGGTGGGGTTCAGTGTTTTTCCCAAGGACACTTCCCCTCATGGGCGTGCAAGGCGGGAATCGAATCTGCAACCTTACGATCAGGGGTCGACCGCCCTTCCACTACCACGTCCATACCTGTGCTTTCTTTAGACCCAGAGCGGCTGCACGCCGGTGCTGCAGAACCTGTTCGGTTCCTTCACAGGTTAGAAGCTTGCGGCCAACAGAAGCCAGGAGATCACCGGGTCTCCTGAAGGAATCCAAGCATCAGCCTTTATTTTGAAAGTCCAGTGGCTTAGTGCCTGTAGGCGACTCTCAGAAGAACAGGCTGTTCTTTAGCGTGTTCATGTGTTCTGCAGGATGAGGCCTCTGCTGTCTGTTACTGTTACCATCATTTGAAGCAAAAGGAGGTTTCCAGCTAAACAGAGGGTCTAGTTAGGAGGACGGACATGCAGGTGAACACAGAACCTTCCTCCTGACCCAAAGGCGTCCATGACCTCCAGCGCGGTTCAGCTGATCCACAGGAAGCAGTCAGGGGAGCAGCCGTGACCTTCACTCCCCCCTCCTTGAAAGGGTCTTAACAGTGTCACCTCCCTGATGTCTCTGCAGGGCCGCCCACTCTTCCTGCAGTCATCCAGAAACATCTCAGTCAACGTCGTCAACGGCAACAAGCAGCTGCTCACGCAGCTCGTCACAGGTGAGACCTTCCTCCTCCAGAGCGCAGTGAATGTTTGTTCTGGACTCTTTAGTCCAGGGCTCTCAAACTCGCGGCCCGCAGGCTATTTGTGGCCCCCAAGAGGATATTTTGCGGCCCCCGCCTCAATATGAAAGTTTAATGTTAATTCAGCCCGCCAGTCTGTGTGAATGACACCTTTCCAGTGTTCGCGGAGCTGACAGCCAACCAATCACCGTGGGTCTCTCCGCTCCCACCACAGGAGAGTCGGGTCGCTGCGCAGAAAGATGTCCCACACGTACATGCGTGACACCTAACGGGGCTCTAAAATTAAACACATGCTAGAAAACAAAACGACTTAATCTGAGACACTGAAAATACGTGTGACGTGTGAAAATGCAACGATAGACGTGTTTGAGATGAAACAGCGCCTGTATGTTGGGGAGACCAGGCGTGGGGGGGGGGGGTGAAGGCGAATCTGCAGTAAGACTGAAGGAGGACAGGAAGTTGGAGTTCTCCTTAAATTCAATTTAGTTTTAATCTGCCTGTCCCCCTTAGTATGATCTGTGTTCTATGTCTTTTAAATTGATTTGAATGTTTTGTAATGGATGTATCCTTTTTTTAATCAATAGGTATTTTTAAATGATTTTAATTGATCACTGAACTAAAAAACTGTCAGGACACTTTTCCCACAATGCATTGTTTTGTAGTCGTTGGCGGCTTGCAGTCAGTACAGTGTTACATTTCCAGCTGCGTTCGCTCAGGGTTGGCGCCTTGCTCCGCCCCTTTCTCCTGATATTTTTGTGATGATTGACAGGTGATGTTGGAGCAAAAGCAGAAACATCCGTCACTCACCAGGTGATCTGTTGCCGCGTTTCGTCCAGTGATCTCAAACAGGCTAATTGTGCATCTTGGCTGCACTTATTTAGTGTCTCCAACATGAATTCATCCGTTTTTATAAAAATATAGGAGTGGCTGACCGGCTGCTCCACAATAACTAGTGACCAGAGTTTAAATGTGCAAAAGGTCATAAGATAGAAAATCCAAAAATGGTTTCTGAATTTTGTTTCTCCTTTACGGTGATAGTCTGAGCAGGAACCAAAGGTTCTGTAGAACCTTCAGAACCAGCCCGGAAACGCTGTCCCAGCTCCGTTTTCTTGAGGAGAATGAACAGATGTAAAAAATCCCTCATCTGGCCTGGATTCATGTTTGATCACTGAAGACGTGAAACGTAGGTTAAATACTAAAACATCAGGTTCATTTCAGAGAATCCAGCAGGAGAAACTGTAAAAACCCAGAAGGCTCCACAGTCTTTGGTCTAAACTGAAGGAGAAGATCTTCAGACAATAAGTCTCAGATTATTGTTCCATTTCTGACAGTAGAGCTTTCTGTGAATTCTCCATGTATTTGAGTATTCTGTCATAATGAAGCTCGTTAACGTTTAATCAGGAAACGAGCCTAAAAACCCGGGAGATGTTCCAAAGGAGCGTTGGAACGTCGGACCTTGATGGTCCTTCAGTTGGAGGCGGGGTTTCCTCCCCCGAGGCTGAACGTTTCTCCTCTGCTGCTTGTCTGCAGGATCCAGTGGATTCAGAGCACAGGGCCGCATGTTTGAAGTCAAGTCCACCTCCGGGAACCTCCTCTTCTCCGCCGATGAGCAGGAGGTGGTGGTGGGGGCGGAGCGGCTCCGGGTGACGGGTGAGTCTGACCCAGATTCCTGCTTTAGCTGTTCACGTCTGCACCAGGGCGCCTCCTGATGAGGAGAGGAGGAGTCTTAAGTGATGAAGAGGCGTTTGTGGCCCGTGCAGAGCGCCTGCTGCCCCTGATGTCCTGTGGGGTGGGGGGCGGAGCCGCAGTGAAATGGGGAAACACGGACACAAACAAAGCATCTGCATTAGAGCTGCAACTAAGAGGCTCCCATGGAGTGATGGGAAATGATTCCAGCTGTCATTTCTCACAGCGTCTCTGTCTGTCAGGGGGGCGGGGCTTCACAGGTGAGGTACATTCTGGGATTCTGACAGAAAACAGGGGGCCAGGACCCCCCATGACTGCTCCTGCAGGTCATGGCTCATGGGAAGCTGGGCCTCCGTGTTGGTAGGAATGGAGCAGAGGATTGTGACTGCACTGGAGGTGAGGGCAGCCATTTCCCATGATTCCATGCTCCATCGGTGCCTTCCTGTGGTTTGTTTTCTATCTCATGGCTGGGGGGCTTTCCGTCTCAGTGAAGGGGTTTCATCAGCGTCAGACCTCATAAAAGCAGAGACTCTGACCGCATCTACAGGAAATGTTCCGGCTGTTATCTGCTTCCATCAGAACCGCGCCGACGCCGGCAGAACGGGACGCTGCTTTTTATGAACTGTGAGGAAACAAAAGGCGGGTGTGAAGGTTTGGTCTGATGGATGGAGATAAGGATCTGATGAAGGGAGCTGGATCCTCTGAAGGCAGAAACGGCCAAACATGACGGACAGACCTTCATCCGCCTCCCTGAACCGTCTCTTCATTTGAGGACAATGGTTCATCCCTTTTTCCTAAGACCATTGAGGGGGGGCTCCAACACCCTGCAGTGACAACAATTATGATCCAGGATCTTCACTTTTTTCTTTTCATCACGTTTCCTCCAGACTCAGTGTCCCATCACCTCCTCCTCCCAGTGTTCGGATGAGGGCGCTGCTGGTGTGAGACGCTGAACCACAGCCCTCTGTGTGAGCCCTCCCCCCTCATCTGCATCCCCTCACACCTTCTGCAGCCTCGCTGAGTCAGACTTCCTTACTGTCAGACGCCTCGGCGCAGGAGGAGGACAGGAGGCGAGGAAGGAGGGCTGAGGAGCGTCTGAAGCCCCTTCAGCGTCTGCAGGAGTAAACATGGAGGTGGGAGTGTCAGAGTATGGGGCTACTCTGCAGCTTCAGGACCTTCAGCCTCCATCAGAGCGTGAGCTGATGATGAAGGGTTTCTGTTTCATGCCAACAGATTCTCTCACCTGCTCACAAAAACCCAACTCAGCCGTTTCAGCAAACGACCCGATCAGAGTTCCGCCCCGTCCCACCAGACTGTCACAAAGAGAACCACCAGAACTCATTTTCGTTTTGTTGAGTTTCTCTCATTGACAGATCTCCCCCTGCAGATGAGAGGAACGTGGACGTCAGCTGTTCCCACCTGGATGTGACTGAACTGCAAACGGACGCATGGATTTTCTCTGTTGGGCCAATTAAAGGCGAGCGCAGAGGACGATGGCGAGTCTCAGCGGCGATTGTGACCACGTGCCGCCGCTGCACGAGCTCCTCCAGGAGAACAGCAGGATTATCAGGAGCTGCTGAGCCGCAGCGTGACGGATGCATCTCCATGACAACGCCAGCAGAACACGCTCTGAAATCCTGATCCCGGGCGCCTCTGCAGAACCTGAACCGCCTCTGGCAGCTCGGTTCTGGAGGTCTCAGACGGAGACTTCCTGAATCCGTCAAATCTTTTCTTCTTCTTTGGTTCTGGGATTCTGCTGCTGAAGAAACGACCCCATCCTGTTCCAATCATCGGAACCACAACTGGATCCACCTGGGCCCCCCATCCTACCTCGTGGTTCTGCTGCAGAATGTTCTGGTGAGGCCTGCAGGTTTCTCCTCCGTGACCTCCTGCTGTTCCAGAGGAAGTTCTCCATGTGGGATGGTGGATCTCTGTGTGGTTCTCTGGAGTCTCTGCACTAACGTCTCTGAGATTTGAGTTTTTTACTGAGCAGTTTGGAACCAAATTATGATGAAAAAATAGCTGTTAGTGTTTGTTCCTGAGGAGAGACGCCTGCTCATCCCGACTCCTGGGTGGCCAGCAGCCACAGTTCACTCCATTTGTCCCATGATGCTTTGCAGCATCTTGTCACGCGTGTGTCTGTGAGGCTGGCTCCGTTCTGCAGCCTCTTCCGTGTGATTATGAAGCTTTCGGTGAGAAAATAATCCAGCTGGGATGGGAATAGCGGCGGGCTTGTCAGAGTTGAAGGTTAATGTGTTCGTAACTCAGAAACAGGAAGTCCTCTGTGGAAGCCTCAGCTCCCATAATCCCTCTGTGCTCGGGGGCAGATAATTCCCCGCCTTCTGTTGTTTTGTATTCGTCGGGAGCTTTTTCAGGCTTTTCTTCCGCTCCTCCACCAAAGCGAAATGAGAACTTACCAAACTGATCAAGCAAGGCCAAGAAAATAGCCCCCCCTGATCGCTTTCTGTCCCTTTTTGTTGTAATCAGAACCAAACTCCTTTCATTACCTTCAATTACGGCTCATTGACTCTGAAGTGTGGTTCAAAAGGTGTTCAGCGCCTGACAATGAAGCTCTGCAGACAGCAGAGGTGAGAGGACGGGAGGTAATTGGGAGAACAGCCCCCCCCCCCCCGCCGTCGACATGCAGCCGTAGCCGCGCTTTGAGTAATTTCATATCTGCAAATCAGACGATGTGATCAGCTTCATCAGAAAAGCTTTTAGTGCAGAAAACCCATCAGAGTGGGGGGGCTGTTTGTTCCAAATGAGGATCAATGATGGTCGTGTGACGAGGAGATGTTTCCTCTGCAAACATCAACCTTTCTGGAAGCTCAAAGCTTTCTCACTAGAACAGCTTCAGAAATGCTGGAAAATTCCTGATTTGGCTGATTATGATATACTACACAATACTACACAATACTACATTATGATATACTACACAATACCACAATACTACATTATGATATACTACAATACTTACAATACTACACAATACTACATTATGATATACTACAATACTACACAATACTACATTATGATATACTACACAATACTACATTATGATATACTACACAATACTACACAATACTACATTATGATATACTACACAATACTACATTATGATATACTACACAATACTACATTATGATATACTATACAATACTCACACAATACTACATTATGATATATCAAGTACAATACTACAATACTACATTATGATATACTTCATACAATACTACACAATACTACATTATGATATACTACACAATACTACATTATGATATACTACACTTCTTCTTTCACTGTCGGCTTTTCCCATCAGGGGTCGCCACAGCGAAACAACCTCTCTTTTTGAGGATGAGTCGCATCGTTAACTTGGCAATGTTTTACGCCAGATGCCCTTCCTGGACGCAACCTCAAGTTATCCGGGCTTGGGACAGGTAATGAAGAGAGAAAGGAACAGGCAGCCTGATTATAAACTGGTTTCACGGACGGAAGGCGCTACAACCAGCACGAGCCAAACTGCCCATTATGATATACTACAATTATCCTATAACACCTAGTACTGTTTTATTCTATTCTGTTCAATTCTATTCTATTTTATTCTATTATATTGTGTCCACCCTCCAGAATCACAAATAACATGTTTAAGAGCCAAAAAAACATAATTCTGAACTTTTAACTCATAATTTTACGTGTTTGGGTGGGTGGTTCTGTGTGTTTGGGTGGGTGGTTCTGTGTGTTTGGGTGTGGGTGGTTTGCGCAGTTTGGGTGGGTGGTTCTGCGTGTTTGGGTGGGTGGTTCTGCGTGTTTGGGTGGGTGGTTCTGCGTGTTTGGGTGGGTGGTTCTGCGTGTTTGGGGGGGTGGGTGGTTCTGTGTTTGGGTGGGTGGTCTGTGTGTTTGGGTGGGTGGTTCTGTGTGTTTGGGTGGGTGGTTCTGTGTGTTTGGGTGGGTGGTTCTGGGTATTTGGGTGGGTGGTTCTGTGTGTTTGGGTGGGTGGTTCTGGGTATTTGGGTGGGTGGTTCTGTGTTTGTGGGTGGTTCTAAGGTCTTTGGGTGGGTGGTTCTGCGTGTTTGGGTGGGTGGTTCTGCGTGTTTGGGTGGGTGGTTCTGCGTGTTTGGGTGGGTGGTTCTGCGTGTTTGGGTGGGTGGTTCTGTGTGTTTGGTGGGTGGTTCATGTGGTTTGGGTGGGGTGGTTCTGGGTGTTTGGGTGGGTGGTAGACCCCAGTGTTAATCGGAGGCACAGGTGGAGAACAGAGAATCCCGCGCCTCCAGTCCATCATAGTAGGTCAAAGGTCGTCCTCTGATCCAAAAGGCTCAGTGGATCCTCCAGTTCTTGACTATACAGAAGTTTTCGGTAGGACGTTCTTTCAAATGGAATGGACTTTCAGAGGAACCGTCTGACCCACTTTGACTCACAGAACCACTTTGAGTTCATTACTGAAACCAGAGGCGACAATCCCGACTCTGAAGATGCTGATCGGGGGAGAAAGTCCTTTCTAGAGTTTGAAACATACATTTTTCATCGTTTGTTGACACAAACTTTCATGGTTGTGGATTTAAAGCGTCTTCCATGTTCTGCATGACACGGATTTCAGCCTCTGAGCTGATGGGAATGTACTCACTTACCTTACAGCTGCTGTGTATACGTAGAATTTCAAAATAAGAGACGGCTGAAGAGGACATGAAAGATTCACCCTAAACAAGGAGGGGATTAATTTTTAAAGATTTTGCTTTTATTAGCTGTTCAGTGTAGGTTCAGAAAAGTTCAGCTGAACTTTCTGATGAGAAAAACAGAATTTTTACTCTTTGCTGAATTCAGATTTTTCCAGTTTTTTCAGATTTTAGATAAACTTCTGTATTCCTGAAGCAGCTTCTATTGTTTTCTGGTGCAGCTCCGTTTGTTTTAACAAATAGGACTAAAATATTTAGCTTTAGTTTCCTTTTAGTGGACGTTACTAAAGCTGACAAGTCTACAGAGTCACAGCGGTGCATCTTAACTCCTAGACCAGCCAACCTTCTGAGGTGTTGGAACCCAAATCGAGAGAAACGGGCCTAAAAGGCCTGGACCCAGCCTCCGGCACTGCTGGCCCAGACCTGGCCCAGGTTCCTGAACCTTTAGAACCGGTAGAAGGTCTTTCAGTCCAGACGGTTTAAATGAGAACGATGCTGAAGACAATCCCAGTCTCTGCGAGTTTCCGTGGCGACAGCCTCCAGCTGCTTTTATCTCCATCAGAGTGGACACTGTTAAACTGTAATAAGACCATAAAAGACTCTGCAGTTACTGCCTCCAGGATTTACTCCTGCCCCGGCGCAGGCGGCCCGCTTTTTATGGTGTTATCTGGAGAGGGTGGAGGACGTAAGGTCGTTGAGCAACCGTCGATTTTGCCAACTGGAGCGCCAGAGGAAAATGAAGAATCCATTAAGATGGCTGTGACGTTCAGGGTCAGCGGGCAGGATCGCAAACAGGATGGATGACGAGGAGCATCCATGTGAGACGTGAGGAAGAAATCTGATTCTATGTTTGACAGAACATGACATCATCCAACTTCACGCCTCATTTCAAAATCTTTGTGCTTTTTATTTAATCATTATCACAAATTGAAGCACGGTGTGTGAGTATAATGGTTTGGGACTGTTTTACAGACAGATTCATGATTTTGAGGAAGATTGTAGATAACTTGACTGAACCCTCAGGACTAGACCGGTCCAGAACTTTATGAAGGACACCTGAAGGTTTGGCTAAATGACGGTTGACTTCCTGAATGAAGCCAAACACGTTCTGGGATCTGGAATGTTCTGAGGAAGAATCAGAGCTTTTGTGACGGAACCAAACATTTATTCAGATCCTCGTTTGTCAAAGAGATGATGATGTGAACGTCTTTGTTGTTGTGATGGATCAAACGCTGAGAGACGTGTCTTTGTTCTGTCAGAACCAGGGTTTCAGGAACAAACCTCCTTCATATGTCTCGCTTACAAACGACGGATGATGATGATGATGATGTTCTTCTTCATCCGTGACCTCGCTCCAACAGGAGGAGCAGCTCACCCTGCAGCTGAGCTGCTCACAAAGTGCTGAGTCACCTCAGACATGAAGAGCTGAGTCAGCGTCTGAGAGGTCAGAGGTCAGGTCTGATAACCTGCCCCTTCATGAATAGGGGGGTGTTTGGAAAGAGGCTGGCGATACGATAGCGTACCCCGATATTTTACGGAAACATGTTTTCTTTCTTTCTTTTTTTTTAAATTTGACTTTGAAAAAAAAAATTCAGTTTATTTAATGATCACAATGTTCAGCACTGCAACTGTATCTCATATATAAGTTGCGTTTACCAAAGCAAACTCATAGTGCTTTTATTTTGGTAACTAAAAGTATAGAAAGCGAACAGTCAACATTGTCTGATTTCCACATCAAAATATATTTCAGTGTAAGAAAAAACAAAGAATGAATGTTCCTTAACCAATAAGTTTCTATTGGGGAAATAAAATGCTGTTTATTTTCAACATTAATGTAGCTTCTCCATTACTTTTAAACGGTTCAGGAGCCTGAATGGTGCTTCGAAAATAAACCGGGGGTGATTCTTTCCAGAAACAATAAAGTGTGATGATGAGGCAGCAGGACAGGATGAAGGAAAGTTGCTTCAATGTGACAAAGAGGCTTTGTTACGTATCAGTCTGCTCTACAGCATTGCAGCCACGCTTTCTCTTTCAGTAAACTGGTAACGCTGATCGCCACGATGTCGGCCTTTTTTCACAGCGTTGGACGCATCCCTCTGGTCCATCAACTCACATACTAGAATCTGTTGCTGGGAGGTTCTGCAGAACTTTGGCCCGCTTTGCCGATAGCATTTTATCTGATGCTAAGTACATTAGCCTATTAGCCGCCGAGGCTGCTGTGCTTCACTCGTTCTTATCTGAGCCGCTAAAAGCACATCAATCCTCGTTTTTCTTTCTTACTGGCAGCAACGTGGCTCAGAGTTTCTGTTTGGCATCCATCTCAAGTAAAAACTAAGGAGTTCATGTCTGATAATAACAAAACAAGCCGCCTCCGGCTGAGCTGCCTCTGGCTGAGGTCTTCCTGTTGTCTTGTGTAAATCTGCTCAAAGAGGCTCCGTGTTCTCTGCTGCCAACTAGTGGTTGGAGGGGGAAGTGGACAACAAGAGAGGGCGGCAGTGCCTCAGGCGGTTGAGCGGGTCGTCCAATGATTGAACGGTCGGCAGTTCGATCCCACTCCCCCCAGCCAGCTGTCGTTGTGTCCTTGGTGTATGAATGATCCCGGTGATGGTCAGAGGGGCCGTAGGCGGCAACGGGCAGCCACGCCTCTGTCAGTCTGCCCCAGGGCAGCTGTGGCTACAACCGTAGCTACCATCACCAAGAATAAATGAGGAGTGAATGAATAATGGACACACTGTAAGCGCTTTGAGCGACTGGAAAAGCGCAGACAAATCTTGTAAAAAATAAAAAAAACGAGTCCGACACTAAAGGACGCTCAGAAATAATTAAATAAAACAGGTGTGACGCTCCCGTTGGTTAGCTAGCATTAGCAGTTAGCTGTGGTTTACTTCTCCTTCGTCTCCATGATCACATCCCCGTTCAGCATCCTGGAGAAGTTCTGTAGGAGAAAAAAATGGACCAGAGAATTCAGATGTTTCTCTTCCTGTCTTTGTCTTTTATTAGGAGCTAATTGAAAAACTCGTTAAAATCAAAATGCAGCAGGAAGTCCAGTGCGAGCCGCCATCTTGGATGCTCCAGATGAGCGTGAAGGTCACATGACCAAAGGCTCGGACCCGTCCGGTGTTTCAGAACAGCAGTCGGCGCTCCTTTTTCAGGGAAAGCTGAGGTGTCTGATCTGAAAAAGTGTTTTCCTTCAAACCATTTTGAACATTGGATTTAAAGCCGCGGCGCAGAAATGTTTTCCCCGCGTCCTCCTTCTCTGCTCCAGATCAGCCGCCGCTGATTCATGCAGATGCAGCCGCGCTCCGAGTGATTTTCCAGCGTGGACGTTTCCTTTCTTATTATTGTGCGGTGGAAGGTTGTGGTGTCGCTGCTCGGTTTGTCTGTGCAGAATGGATCATTCATTACGGCTGAGCGGGCTGAGTGAGGCTTTTATCATCCGTAAACAGAGCAGGCTGGATTCAGGCCAGCTCCTCGCTCTTGCTGCTCTTGCAGTTTTCTGTGGCCTTTGCATTTAATGCAATCTTCTGGCATAAACTATGATGTATTGGAAGAAGAAACAGCCCAGTGAATAAAGGGAAACTGGGATTTAAGGAGTTTCCACACGTGTTCTTGTTGAAAGACAAAAGTTCACTTTTCCTTTGTGGTCGACCTAAAAACAGACTTTCATCCGTTTTCTTCACCAGAAGCTCGTCTGAAACTTTCTACGATGAAGCAAGTGAAATGATGAAGTAACGCATCAGTTACCAAAGAGCCAAAGATGGCAGCTTGGTTGAGGACCCCCCCCCCACACACACACACACACATAAACCGCACAACAGCATTTCAATATAAACCATATACGTACTTTAGCAGGAACAGCTGAAGTTCTCTGGACGTAGCTGCTACAGGCCAGCCATCAGGAAACTCTGGGAAACAGAGTGCATTCTGGGAGAAAGACCATCATGAGCTTCTGGCGAGTTTTTCCATCAGGTCAGATTTGTCTTAAAGCACATCAGGTTCCCCATCAGCCCTCTAATGCAGCTCCAAGCCTTTACAGTATATTACCTCATTTACCCATAATTCCTAGCTGCCGGTGGATATTGTTTGAATAAACAAAATAACTCCCGGCTGACAGATGCTCTGAAATTCCAAGATGGTGGTTGTATTTTATAAATGTGTAGCCTTTATTTCCTCTGCTCTCCTCATTCTGGACCTTTCTGTTATTCATCCACCCCCCCCTCCCTCTTTCACCCCCTTATTCCCCGGTTCTTCTCTGCCTCACGGAGATGAGAATGGCGGCGAGGCTGCTGCATGCTTCATGAGCTCCTGATTGATTTTAGCGGCAGTCAACACAAAGCAGGAGACGGAACAGAAAGAGATGATGGAGAGAAGAGACAGAGAATTAAAGAAGAAACAAACTGCTGAGAGAAAGATGGATGGAAGAGAACAGGGGGGGCTGAAAAGTGAGGGATGTAGCTGCGCTCCAGTGCAGAGAAGATATGAAGGGAGGAAGAAAGATGGCAAAGAGAAGCAAGAAAGCTGAAAAGAAAGAACAATAAGAGAGGCGAAGACGACAGAAGGAGAGGGACGTTTATGAGGGTGATGAAATGGAGAGATCAGGATCAGATGGATGGAAGGAAAGGATGTTTGGGTTTAGGACTTTAGCAGCCTAAAGTCGTGTTAAGTCTGGCAGGTTATGGTAGCATACATTCAAACAGACGTTTAGTTTTTAGTGACTTCCTGGATGAGTGATCCAAGCCTCCAGCTTTCTTCAGTCTGACTGAAGAAACGGTGACTTTAGTTTGAGTCCAGCAGCAGGACCAACCTGGAGATGCTCTGATGGAGGACAACACTCCAGAGGTTTGCTTAAATAAACTCCTGATTTATTTAGCTGAAATCAGGATCCTCGCAGCTCTGCCTCTTTCATGATGTCGCCATGGGAACCGCAAAAACACAAGTCCAAAGAAAGAGGCTCCTTGGGCTCAGAGCTGGTCTTCTTGTTAACTCGGGTCCACAGACATCGACTAGGAACCGTTTTTACAAGTCTTTGTAGTTAGAAAATACATTTCTGACTAATGAAGGTAGTTTGATTCCTTTAAGTCTTTTGTTCCCATTCCTACCCTGACCTAGAGGGTTTTGAACCAGCAGATGAAATACCAACACAACCAGGTTCAGTTTGGACATCAGGACGTCCTGCTGGGGAGGCCCTGCAGCAGACCCAACACAAGATGGAGAGATCATATGTAGACAGGCGAGGGAGGGAAACCGTGTGAGAAGGACATCAATCATGGACAGCCCCTCTCACCCACTGCATCAGACTGTTTCAGACCTCAGCAGCTCCTTCAGTGGCAGACTGCTGCACCCACGATGCTAGAAGGAACGCTACCGCAGGTCCTTCATCCCAGCTGCCATCAGGCTGTTCAACACCAGCCTAAGTAAATAGTTTTGATAGTTTTAGTTTTAGTTTTTTTTATTCCACTGTATATACAGATGACTCTATATTCCTGCACATCTCTTTCCCTGTTTATTATTTCAGATCACTCTTAGTTTTGTATATATTCTTTCAAAATGTATATTTGTTAATTACTGTCTGTACATACTTGTGCCAAACTCCATGCTACTGTGACAAGGAAGTTTCCCATTTGTGGGATTAATAAACTAATCTAATCTAATCTAAGGACAGAAAAAGGAGGAAAAAGAGACGAGGGAAAATCTGTTTTTAGAAATTCACAATGAAAATCCTCAGAGAGGAAATATTTTCCAGGAGGAAGTCAGGATAAAAACCCTGTGATGGCTTTTATTGATCCCACAGGTTTTGGTTTGTTCATGTTTATGAGGCAAACGTGTGGGGGGAGGGGGGAGCTGGAGAGCAGAGTGGTAAAGAGCTAAGTGGGGGGGGGGGTGCTGTGTAAACGCTGGTGGGTGGTATCGATCCGAGGCTGTGGGCCGATCCACTGAACGGGAGATCAGGAGACCAGAGGAGGAGCACAGGACCACCGACGCTGGAGCACAGGGAGCAGCTCTCACCGCTTAGAGGTGGACAAACCAGGAGGTCCCATGAACCGAGTCCAGTCCAAAGAGATGCCTCTTCGGACTTTCCATCTACATATTACAAAGCAGAACCTCACAGAAGAAGTAATGATGTCACCAAACTGGTGGAACATGGAGAAGGTCTGTCTGGTTACACAGACTCATAGCCAGGTAAATCCTGTCCGATCCAGGTTTTGTCCTGGTCCGATCCAAGTTTGGACCTGGTCCAAACTTGCCGCACCTGAGCCGCACCTGTGCCGCACCTGTGCCGCACCTGAGCCGCACCTGTGCCACACCTGAGCCTCACCTGAGCCTCACCTGTGCTGCCCCTGTGCCGACGACCTTAAGCCATGAGGACAGCTAGAAGATTGGACTCCCAGTGCGGAAAAAAGCCCAGTAACGACAGAATGGTGTCAGGAAGGCGGCGAGGAGCTTTCTGTTCTAATCCCACACAGTGCAGGGATTTCAGGCTCCTGTTTCATCTCAAAGCTGACATCCCTCCACTTTGCTCCAAATCCTGCCGCTCTGGTTCTGATCGATCCACAACCATGTAAACGTTTGCTTTCACCGCTGGCTCCTGGAAAACCTGGGAGTTTGGCGCCTGAAGCGCAGATTCCTGCAGACAGGAAGGACTTTCTGTTCCTGCAGTTCAGCCGGACAAACAAGCGTGAAGGAGAACACGTGTTCAGGATTTACTGAGGATGCTGGGAGTTTTTTGACGGCGTCTTCAGACGGTGGCTGAGAAGAAATCTGTTCAGAGAAAATCAGCTTTGATTTTCCCTCCAAAGCTGCTGCAGCTGCTTCAGTCCAGGAGGAGAAACCATGTCTGTGGGGGTCTGACCTCTGACCTGGCTTTGACCCCGAACTGAAAAACCTCTTGGCCTTTCTGTAGCGTGGCTGCATGTTCTGCAGGAACCTCTAGTTCTGCGAGATCGTTGAGTCTCTGTAACCTCCGTGTGTGACGGTCCGATAGCGGAGGTGTCGGTTCCTTCGCTCTGAGCGGCGTGCTGCCCCACCAGCTGTGGCGTCTGAGCGCGCCGCTTGCCCACAGGTGTCTGGACGCCTGTCAGCATCAAACCTGCTGTGAAACTGGCTTAGTCATGGCCGCTGATCTGCAGCTGCTGCTGCCAGGACTTGATGCAGCGGAGCGGCTTAACAGCTGCAGCGTGGGCGGTGCCGTGCATGGACAGAAGGGGGGAGGGACTGATGACAGAGCAACTGCCCCCTCCCCCACAATACATCAGAGAGCAGCTCCATTCAGAGGGGCGGGTCAGGGATCAATGTTTTATTGATAGGTGATCGGTTCCAGATGAGATCAGATCGTCTCCAACCCCGCCGCCTCACTCTGCTCCGCCTCCAGCTGCTGGCCGTCTGCTGGACCTTTCCAGAACTCTGACACTCAGAAAGGTTCTGGAGGAAAACCGTTTCCAGTCTGGAGCCTCCAGGTTGGAAGCTCCTCCCTCTGCGTCTTTGTGGTTAAAGATGAGCACTTATGGTCCGTCACTAATGATCCGTGTCCTCCGATGGTCTGGATGTGGCTTTCATGGTGTCACTCTGGGATCTCTGGTCCTTTAGTGCTGACCAGAGCCGTTTGGGTCGGCTGGTTCTGACCTTTCTCACTCCGGTTTCTGTCATTCCAGGGGCTGAAGGTGCAGTGTTCAGTAAATCGGTGGAGACGCCACACGTGAGGGCGGAGCCATTCAAAGAGCTGCGGTGAGTGTGACCTCTTTCTCATGGGGGGGTTCAGAGGGCGGAGTCACACATGACAAAAGTGTGTCAGGAAAACGGTTTCCAAGATGTTTTCTTCAGAACCAACAGTCCAAATCCTGCAGTTTCACTTCTCTCTTTGAATTTCGTCATGTTAGTTTGGAGACGAGGAACTTAATATTAATAGATTATTAGATTTATCTGCTTTCCAGCTCCTCCAGTGTGTCCATCATTCATTCATTCTTGGTGATGGTAGCTACTGATGAACCGCAGCTGGGGCAGACTGATGGGGGCGTGGCTGCCAGTACGGCGCCTCTGACCATCACCTGCATCGTTCATGCACATTTACACTGGAGGCAGGGGGGATGGAGCGTTTAACCCAAAAAACACAACAAGAGTTGACTGGGGGGAGCAGGGATCGAACCGCCGACCCTGGATCATTGGCTGACCTGCTAACCGCCTGTGCCACTGTCGGCCAATTAATTGTTTAATTCAATGAAATCCTCCCTGGCAAAGATCAGAATTGACTTCTGCAGTTTTCTGGGGGGGGGGGGTCCCTCCAATTACAAACTCAGCATCTTGACGCCTCGACCCCCCAGGAGGCAGAGAGACTTGCCACTGACAGAGAGAATAGGGATCAATGCCTCTTTTCTGTGGCTGCTCTGCGCGGCGATCTGTGGAAGATGATCAATAGGTTCATCTTTGGCAGAAGAAGACACCCCCCCCCCCCCCCAGTCCGAAACCGTCTGCAGGAACCAGCAGAACCGGCCTCCTTCACACGGAAATGGTTCAGTTGGAAGGTTTCATTGTTAGGCTGGGGGGGTCTGTCCATACAGTGCATTTAACAACAACCCCCCCCCCCCCCCGTACTATTTCATGAAAAAAGTAATCAAACACGACTTGAGGTTTGTTTGTTTTTTCTATAAAATAAAGAAATGCTTTTTTTGTGATGAGAAACTCATCGTTTTATTTCTGGGCGGAGCCTGAAGGCTTCATCAGAACTAAAACAGACGTGACCGAAAACCTGTTTTATGTCACGACGGAGGAGGAGGAGCAGATGAAGAAAACGGACGAGCACTGCAGGTCGTCTGCAGACGCGTCTCGGGATTTCTGCTCACCACCAGATGCTGACTCAGCGGGGCGGGGCTTCTCAGCTGATTCTTTAGAAGGCCGGTCTGATATCTGCAGCTTCTTCGTCCTCTGCTGGATGTTCCAGAAAGCTTTACTCAATCTTCTGCCCCCCCTCCCTGCTATCTCTAACTTTTACAGCCCCATTCATCTTCACCCCCCTCCCCCTCTTGTCTGAATTCTGAGAACTCTCTTAACACGTCTCAACTCCGCGTTGGCCCTTAACCCTCAGCGCTGTTGACCTTAAGGTCAAAGCTCACCTCCACCATCAGTGGACTTCAGCCGTGACGACGACCTGCTGAATTCCAGCGCCGATGGAGGATAGGGGGGGGGGTTTGATCTCTGAGAGGAAATGAGATCGTGGCGGTCGTTAAAGAAACAGGAATGACGGCGAAGAAACGCCAGCAGAAAGGTGATGAATGTGATTAACAGCAAGAAGAAGACGCAGAGCGCCACCGCTGCCGCCGCCTTCTGTGGATCCCAACATGAGAACAAGACGCCGCTTCAATTTGTGAGCTTGTAAAAATAAAACAAAGGAGAGACGCAAAGATTTCATTACCAGACCCCCAAGGAGCATGGCGGGGGGGGGGGGGGGGGGGATTAAAGAAGGAGTGATGGTGAGACGCAGCCCCTTTATTTTCTGTACTTAGAAACAACTTCCTAGCTACCACAACATGAAAGTAACTGTGAAGAGGCCGGACTGGAAGACAGGAAGACGAAGGCCCGGTTCTGATGAGACACCAGAGGGTCACAAACAGGCTTAGTGTTAATAATGACCTGCTACAGACGGATCCAATCACACAGTCCACTGGAATCAATATCTGCCCCCCTCAAAGGACTGAGGTCAGGAGGTCAAAGGGGAGGAGTTTTACTTTGGAAACCCATTAGAGAGATCTTTGTCCATTCATGGTGATGATCCCAATACTCCTCTGATCCTCCTCTATTCCTCCTTGTCTGATCCTTAAAATAAAAAACTGTTTTTCTTTGTTTTTACCTTTTGTTTAGAAGTGAAATTATTTACGCCTGAAGTTAAACTAAAGTAACTTTGGGGTTATATTAGTATTAAGTGAAATGAAAGAATTACAGAATGAATATTTATTCTCTGTGGTCGTCCTTTTCTTTGTAATTTGTCTTATGTGCATGTCGCGTAATTTTTATGTCGGTTAGTTTTTGCGTCGGGTAGTTTTTGTGTTGGGTAGTTTGTGCGTCAGGAAATTTTGTGTTGGGTAGTTTTTGCGTCAGGTAATTTTTGTGTTGAGTAGTTTTTATGTCGGGTAGTTTTTGGGTCAGTTAATTTTTGTGTTTGGTAGTTTTTGGGTCAGGTAATTTTTGTGTTCAGGTAGTTTTTGCGTCGGGTAGTTTTTGTGTTGGATAGTTTTTGCGTCAGGTAATTTTTATGTCGGGTAGTTTTTGTGTTGGGTAGTTTGTGCGTCAGGTAATTTTTGCGGCGGGTGGTTTTTTTGTTGGGTAGTTTTTGCGTCAGGTAATTTTTGTGTTGGGTAGTTTTTGGGTCAGGTAGTTTTTGTGTTGGGTAGTTTTTGCGTCAGGTAATTTTTGCGTCAGGTAGTTTTTGTGTTGGGTAGTTTGTGCGTCAGATAATTTTTATGTTGGGTAGTTTTTGCGTCAGGTAGTTTTTGTGTTGGGTAGTTTGTGCGTCAGGTAGTTTTTGTGTTGGATAGTTTTTGCGTCAGGTAATTTTTATGTCGGGTAGTTTTTGTGTTGGGTAGTTTGTGCGTCAGGTAATTTTTGCGGCGGGTGGTTTTTTTGTTGGGTAGTTTTTGCGTCAGGTAATTTTTGTGTTGGGTAGTTTTTGGGTCAGGTAGTTTTTGTGTTGGGTAATTTTTGCGTCAGGTAGTTTTTGTGTTGGGTAGTTTTTGCGTCAGGTAGTTTTTGTGTTCGGGTCGTTTTTGCGTCGGGTCGTTTTTGCGTCAGATTGTTTTTGCGTCAGGTAGTTTTTGTGTTCGGGTTAGGGTTAGTCCCATAAATTCTGACTTTGGTTCTAAATGCAGCAATAATCCTGACAGAATTTGAAGGCTTCGGTCCAACGCCTTGGTGATAAAATGTGAGCTGTTGTTGCACACAGTAGTGAAGCTTGCCAGCCCTTAACTGTGTGCTGTTACCGTGACAACAGCACAGGAGCATCAGGTGTGTGGTGTTTTGCCAGGCAGCTGGTGTTGCCAGTTCTGATGGTGTGTAAATGGTGAAGAGCTCAGAGCTTCGGCTGTTTCTGAATCTTGCAGTCTCAGGGAGAAGTTTCCGGGATGTTCTGATCCATCTCATATCCCTGCAGGCTGCTGGGAAAGGTTCTCCTGAAACGGGCTGGGATCCATCCGAGTTTATGTGCGGTTTCCACTGACACAGCTGTGTTTTCCCAGGCTGGAGTCTCCCACCCGCTCCCTGCTGATGGAGGCTCCCAAAGGGGTGGAGATCCAGGCGGAAGCCGGAGACATCCGGGCCATCTGCAGGAACGAGCTGCGGCTGGAGTCCAAAGACGGAGAGGTGAGCCGTACGTCCAGAAGACGGAACACAGCAGAACCCAAAGCTTGTTCTCCTCACTGAATAGAACCAGCCAAAAACACCACTGTACTTTGGGACTTTAGGGGCTTCCTGCCCTCCGTTGCCATGGCTACCATAAGTACAGGTAATCAGCGGAGTGAGGGGTTTAAATGATCTGAAGTGGACCTTCATTCAGCTGATAAGGTCCCAGATTTCAGAACATTATTGATCCATCATTCCTTCCTGCCATCTGGGAGTTGGTTTTGTTCTGACCAGAGGGAGTCTGAGTTTATTCTGCATCTAATGCCTCCTATTGGACGAGAATCAAGGTCAGAGGTCAAGATCTGGAGGACAGATTTCGAACAACGTCAATCATGTTTGCGGTGCGAAGGAAAATGTTGTCTCCTCCACGGATTGGTGGTGGTTGCCATGGCAACAGCTTACATGTCTGTCATGATTTTAAACCAGGGGTCGGCAACATTTTTACTCAAAGAGCCATTTGGGACCCCCCCTAATGAAAAAGAAAGCACCCGGAGCCACAACCCGTTTTGACATTATTATATATATTATGCATGTATATATTATTCAAAGGTGCTCATTACGTCGATCTTCAATGACATGAGTGTAGATCGCGGGCCAGAAAAGATAAAAAAAAAAGTACTTCTTTAAAATCCACCAGCCAATCAAAATCCTCACTGAGAAGTACGGGACTTGATTGACATGTAGATTGGCCAATCAGACATCCTCTGAAGCATACGTCGCTGCAGATGCACATTATGTTCTTTAAAGGATGATACCGCGGCCGCGTGTGGGAGGAGCTACCAGCTAAAGTTCTGGTCTGATGGCTGCATGGAGCGATGTGTTTATCAATGCATGGTAGACACTGAGAATGTGGAGAGATCAGGTTTATTATTTTGAAGAGTTCTACTTGGTAATCATGTTTCCATGTTTGAGTTCATAAAATCATCCCAGAGAAAGTCTCTGCTTCAACTCCTGCAGGGAAAGCTGCGTCTGAATCTGACGCCGTGTTTGCATCTCTGACAGAGTTTGAAGCCAAAGCCCCTCCTCCGCCTCTTTACCTGCTTTTCCTCTCTACCTGTTCACCTGTTCACATCCTCTGCAGCTGAGAGTTGTTTCCCCCGTGCTCCTCAGTGTGTCCGACACAGAGAGCGCTAAATCCGAAAGTCTGGTCGCTCCAGCGCCGCACAAGGAGGGAAGAGCCGGACGCAGGTTATAGCGGGGATAGAGCGGGTTAAGCAAATGAATAAAAGAAGGCGGCCCGCTGAAGAAATATTCAATATTGTACACATTTTATTATTAGTCTGAACTATCTTTTATTTAGAAAAATCTTTTATTTTATCAGTCCAGTAAAAAAAAACATCAACAAAAGCTGTGTTGGGCGGTTTTTGGCTGGGTCTGGCGGTTTTCAGATGACTTTTGGGCTGGAAAACTGTGACTCTATCTGGCAACGCTGGCGCGAACTCTCAGTCTGTCATCAGCGAGTTGCTCTCTGCCCCGCGGCACGTCAAGTTCCCGGCAGAAGACCGGAGTGTTTATTGAAGCCGCCCCGCGTGTCTCCTCCTGCTATCAGCTCTGCAGGTCTCGCCCGATAAATACGAACTCATTACGAAGCTGTTTTTTACGTGGCTCGCGCTTCGTACGGAGCCAGCAGCGCCTTTGAAATGCCATGAAAAATGAACAAACTAAAATAAAATGTAACTATTATAAAATACTCATTATTTTCCAAAGTCACAGGGAGCCACAACAGAAGGATGAAAGAGCCACATGTGGCTCTGAAACCATGGGTTGCCGACCCCTGGTTTAAACCAAGACTTCCTGCAATTGTGAGGAATTTGGAAAAGCTTCAGTCTACAGTTTTCTATCAGTCATGAACTGATCGATATAATCTGATTTAATCTGGATTATTCCAATTAAACCATTTTATCTGTATGGTAAATGGCGCAGACGTGTAAAAGGCTTTCTGCCTTCCTTGAAGGCCCAAAGCGCTTTCCAGTCACACACTGATGGCGGCTCTACTGTATGGCCGAACACTGGCGCCTACCTTCCACTGTGGGGTTCAGTGTCTTGCCCAAGGACACTTCGACACCTGGGCAAGGCGGACATCCAACCTGCAATCTTCAGATCAGGGGCCGACCGCTCTACCGCGGCACCGCGGCCGCCCCTTTACTGATGTACAGATGACATGGCAGGTTTTTAGTCCAAGCCAACGGTGATGGAAGGCTAAGAAGAATCCTCCAGCAGAACCGGACCCCCGTAAGGGGGTGGGGCATCTGACAAAGGCTAACATTTAGGCCGCCATCTTGGTGAGGAGGTTTGGTGGTTTTTGGAGTTTAGCTGAAAAGTCCATCTTTTATCTTGAACACTAATTAAGTTCATGTAAAGGTTCGTCAAGTTCTGGTTCTGGTGAGTTTTCAAAGAGACTGAAGGGTCCAAGTCTGAGGAGAAGAGAGGAGGTGAAGCTGGAAGACGTTTGGAGAAATGAGGTCATTCTCATGCTACAGGTTCTGTTGGGTTCTGACGGGTTCTGTCAGAAGTTAAGCCTCAGCTGTTATGTAAATGAAGGAGTCCAGACAGAAAAGCTTTCTGGTGATGAGAAAACTCCTCACTGCACCCCCCAACAGCTTGGTCCCGCCCACATTCTGCAGACGAGTCGGAACTTCACTCATCCTCTGTCTTTTCCTCCTCTTTCCTTCTCCTGCCCCCCCCCCCCATCAGTCCAAATATGGCGGTGGGGGGGGTGCAGATAAACAGATTTCCCTCCCCAAGTCTGACGTGTCATTGCTGTTAGAGCCAGTAGAGGATTTCAAAATAAAACTACTTCCTCCATTAATAACAACGGCTGATGGGCTGGGGGGGTGAAGATGACCCCCAACCCACCTAGGTGTAATTAAATCATCGTCGCAGCCTCGCCTGCTCGCCGTCTCATGGCCGTGTGGTCAGAAATGAAATGTGGGGGCGGAGCCAATAATTACTCACCCTCCATTAGTGCTGCAGATGTCTATTAGTCAAACTCCGACTTACAGCCAAGCTCGCCGTCTTGATCCGGACGCCGCAGCAGCAGGGACAGAGCCGTTCTGCTGTTAGACGCCACAGACACGCCAACCGGATCAGAACCAGCTGTGGTCCTCATCAGCAGTCCTGAGGACACGGCTTCTGTGTGGACAGGAAGTCTGTCTGCACATGCTCAGTGCGGATCACTGCCACTCTGCATTTGGGTCAGCTGCTGCCTCGTTCACGACTCCAATCTGGACTTTCCTTCAGATTCTGTAAAATGTCTGTTGAAGCTCCGCCTTGTTGTCTCTGCAGTGGACCAATCAGACGTCAGCGTTGGAGGTCAGGTGTCTGACAGGTGAAGCCCATTCCTCGCAGCATCTTTAGGGTGAAGTTTTCGTCTCGAGGAGTTAGCCAGACCTCCGGGAAACTCCACCCCCTCCTCTTTGAGAGAGAGGGCTGGTCTGTGGCCCGGCCCTCTCCCCCTGGGGAGGGGGGCAGCTGTCCAGGGGGCGGATGCTTTAAAAAGGTTCTAGGTCAGTTCCTGCTGAGACCCCCAGAGGCGCCTGTAATTGCCTCTTTACCCTCCTCTGGCTGAAGAGCCGCTCCTCCCAGAGGCAGCAGGAGTTCTGCTCCTGCATCAGCCCCCGGGGGAGGGGGGGTTTCTGTGAAATTAGGGAGGAGACCAAAAATGAATTATGGGATGCTCTGCTGTTTTTTTCTCTGGAGTCTGCAGTTTTTCTGCTCTTTTTTCTATTTCTGCTTTATGGCGACAAAATGAATCCAATTTGAGTCTGTTCCTGCGGTTCCCCGTGCAGGAGGGAACCCCCACCATGCAGTTTCCTCAGGGCTGATGCCCCCCCCCATCATCATCAGCCGCACAGATGCAGGTACCGAAAGGTAGATCCCCAGAGTATCAGCTTACATTCATGACAGCAAAGGAGTTCCGTCACAGAAACGTTCTCACACGTCAGAACCTGGAGGACAGACGGCTGTGGTTCTGTTAGAACTTCACATAAATGGTCTGAGCGGAACCCCGTCTACATCGGACTCCAGATCATCTTCCAACCATCCGCTACGAGCCGCTACAAGAACATACAGAACTTCTCTTCAAAGAAAAAGAGCCAAAGCCAGCCCACACCATAATACTGCCTCCACAGATCTAAGTTTCTGCTGATCTGGTTTCACTTCACAGACAAATGAACAGTTTGTCCTGATTTCACCTGACGTTCTTGTCAGAAACGTTCCGTCCGTTCATCTAAACAGCTGAGCTTTGAAAACATCTCAGTAACCATGGGAACCAACCGTCTCTGGACTCCCTCTCTCAGTTCTTCCAACCCTAGCCTTTACTGTGTGCTCGGTGTCTCTGGTTACCTGAAGCAGGTGAGTTTCTCCAGGAGGGGGCAGAAAGGACGGCAGCAGAGGAACCCCGGGTTCATTATTGTTTATCAGCGTTCCTAAAGGTTTGTTCCCCCGTTGGTGACGTTGCTGTTCTCTGTTCCCCATGCAGATCGCTCTGGACGCTCAGTGGATCCGCCTGCTGAGGCTGCCGGAGGGAAAGGCCTCCACCGGGTCCTTGTCTTCAGGGACCAGGCAGACTGTCTATGAGGTTTGCGTTTGCCCCAACGGGAGGCTTTTTCTGTCCCAGGCCGGTACCGGATCCACCTGCCAGATCAACAACAACGTCTGCCTCTAGGACCGCTCCGGATCTGAACGCCCGCCTTCAGGACGGATTCCCACGGAGACTGCCAGAGCTGGACACTAACCCTTCCAGACGCTCAGACCTTCTGGATTCCCACTGCAGGCTGGCGCCAACGCTTCAACGCAAACGCAGGACTGCAGTCGCTGTTTGACGTGGAGACGGTTCCCGTCACAAATGGCAGAGATTTATCCACACATACTGATCTGTTCCCCTCTTCAGAACCAGAACCAGCAAGGTGATCACCACGGCAACGGCTCCTGGTTCTCCTGTCTCCATCGTCAACACCTCCTGCTATTTGGAAGCTCATTTCAAACCAACTGCAGTCCATGAACCGTAGCCGTTGTCAGTCGGATCAGAACATTTTGAAGGGGTTCTCGGAGTCAAACACGCCAGAAAAACGTGATGCATTCAGGCCCTAAAGGAATTTACAGCTGTAGTTCAACAAAGCCTTCAGCCTTTTATAGACCTCAAGATTAAACCTTTTAAAGAAATTCTAACTTTTCTGACCGTAGTTATTCTTAAAACACGTCATTTTCTGACCTCTAAGACAACAAACATGCTTTAAAACAGAGAAAATGTCACAAACTGCTGCCTGTTATTAGGCATTCCGGTCCTTTAAATCAGACTAACCTGTATTTACTCACCTGTGGCTCCACCTGACCACCGTTTGTTGGTTTGGTTTTAGTCATGAAGCCTTACAGACTATTGAAGCGATGCTTTTTCAACCTTCTTCAACCATCATGGAGACTCTAATGTCAATCACATAGTTGAAAAATGTTCTTTATGCATTTGCATGGTTGACATTAAGGATTTAAAGGAAATGTAGGAAGAAGTCATCAGCATAGAGTCAGACTTCCTGATCCAGATCCAAACTTTAGAAAAACTGCAAATCCTGAAATCTCAGCTCAGTAAAATGTTAACGTTTTGTCACTGAAGCTAACAATGAAACAAAACTAGCTAAATAAATTCTAGAGTTGCTATTTCCCAGGTACAGTGAATGCAGCATGATTTTGCTTTGAGGTTGGGTGGAGTCATGAGGGGTTTGCAGGTTCAAGTTACCTGTTCTACCTGGACAGGTGATGCAGCTGTCCCTCTAGAAAACGAAGTTAACATCAGCATCACACTGAAAGCTAACGCTAACGCTACCTCACAGCTGGGAGGGGCCCTCTGAACAGGTTTCTGTTGGGCTTCTGCTTCCTGCTCGGTTTTTGGCCCCGGCTGTTGGTCCTGGTGTCGTCCATCCGCATGTTTGGTTCCGACTGAACCTCTGCAGGTTTAGAAGTCCGACGTCTCAGCTCCTCTAAGCTCCAGAACATCAAAGATCCGTTTGCAGAAAAGGTCTTCAGGTTTGGAAGCTCAAACGTCGTTTTCTGCCTTTATCGGTTCTGAACGGAAATGATGAGTCATGGTGCCGACGACAGTCTGGTCTCATGAACGTCCATCAGATCGCAGACGTCTCATTTGGCGCCACGCCCCGTCAGCAAAAGGAGGGGGGGTGTTCACCTTGTTTGTTTCTGGTTCTGAAACCTGGTATCAGGCGGGCCGCTCTGTGGGGGGGGGGACCTGTGCCTTACGTCGATGCACTCGTGGTACGAAGAAGAAGCACATCACATGGACTCCTTTTGGCGTCCTGCCGTCACCGCCATCTGCTTTGAGTTGGCCTTCATCAGACTCCGCCTCCTGTGAATGCAAAGACCTTCAGCGGCCTCTGTCCACGCCCACAGAGGGAGGGGCCGGTGCTTTTTGTTAGTCATCACCCACTGTTTGTGGTATGCAGTGATGTCTGAAGATGAAGATGTCTCATCCTGAGCTCCTGTGGTCTGGTTCTCATCCATCTGTCTACGATCTATGCATGTTGACCTTTCTTACACGTCAGTCGGCTCAAATGTTTGCAGGTCAGAAACCTCCACCTCTGTTTCTGTGACCGTCCCCTCTGAAAGCTGCAGACAGACGCCGCCTGGCTTCACGGCGTTTGTGTTCTCCAACGCCAAAGCGCCTCTGGTGCCGTCAGGCTGCTTCAGGAGGGTTTCAGAAATGTTCTCCTTTTCCCGCCCGGCGTGCAGCTTTGCTCCCATGTTCTGCAAGTGTTAGAGAGGCCTTTCAGGCGTCCGCCTGTCACGCCGATCATGTCAGTTTCCACGTCACCAGGAGCTGCAGGAAACATCCAAAGTTCTGGCCGTTAAAAAAATGCCAATAGACGATAATCTGACTCCAGTTTCAGCCAAAGTTCCTTCAAGAAAGCGTCCAGCAGCAGTTCAGGTTCCTCTGTTCACAGATCTGAGTCCTTCAGACTACAGAACAGTTCCTGCTTCAGATTCATGTCTGCCTCTAGGGTTCTTCTCCTCCTCTCTTTGGTTCTCCTCATCCTCTCTTTGGTTCTCCTCCTCCTCTCTTTGGTTCTCCTCCTCCTCTCTTTGGTTCTCCTCCTCCTCTCTTTGGTTCTCCTCCTCCTCCCTTTGGTTCTCCTCATCCTCTCTTTGGTTCTCCTCCTCCTCTCTTTGGTTCTCCTCCTCCTCCCTTTGGTTCTCCTCCTCCTCCCTTTGGTTCTCCTCCTCCTCCCTTTGGTTCTCCTCATCCTCTCTTTGGTTCTCCTCCTCCTCCCTTTGGTTCTCCTCATCCTCTCTATGGTTCTCCTCCTCCTCCCTTTGGTTCTCCTCCTCCTCTCTTTGGTTCTCCTCCTCTCTTTGGTTCTCCTCCTCTCTTTGGTTCTCCTCCTCCTCTCTTTGGTTCTCCTCCTCCTCTCTATGGTTCTCGTCCTCCTCCCTTTGGTTTTCCTCCTCCTCTCTTTGGTTCTCCTCCTCCTCTCTTTGGTTCTCCTCCTTCTCTCTATGGTCCTCCTCCTCCTCTCTATGGTTCTCCTCCTCCTCTCTTTGGTTCTTCTCCTCTCTTTGGTTCTCCTCATCCTCTCTTTGGTTCTCTTCCTCCTCCTCTCTTTGGTTCTCCTCCTCCTCTCTTTGGTTCTCCTCCTCCTCCCTTTGGTTCTCCTCCTCCTCCTCTCTTTGGTTCTCCTCCTCCTCTCTTTGGTTCTCCTCCCCCTTATTTAAAGGTTCTGACACACAAACCCGTTTGTAAAGAAGCAGAAGAAACTTTGGCTAAAGTTCTGGTTCAGTGACCCGGCCTGATCAGAACGTTCTTCTGTTAAGTTGATAAACTAGCAGGAGTCAAAGGAGTCCCAGCGTCCAAACCAAAGCCCTGCTCTCCATTCCGGTAACGTCTAGAGGCGCGCAGATGGATTCCTGCAGGTTATCTGAGGTCAACACAAACACAGAGAGGAAAACGGAGGGAAGGTTCCAGCTGATGCAGAACACAAACCTGTAAAAAAGAAAATCTTTATTTTCAACTGGGACGGTTTCTAACAACATTTTCAGTCAGGAAGTCTCCTCCTGTTGCTGTTGGCAGAGATTTCACCCTCAACCTCCTGATGTATTTGGTTTTTGAACTGCTGTAAACACCAGACAGAGGAGCTTTTCTATTGGTGTAAATAATGTAAACACAGCGGCGTGGGTGTGGCGATGACGGGGGGGAAGTGCAGCTCTTTTGGAGAACCTTTTTTATGTAAATCAGTGAGAGATTTTGATACTAGAAGGCAAAGTGAAGGACGCTCACGGACTCTGCATGTACAGACATCCTCCTTCATCCAGGTCTTTGCTTTCTGTCTCCTGCCTGGAATTCTTCCAGATTGTTTCCGTTTGGTTCTTCTGTTCTGGGTTCTGTGAAAAACGAGGAAGATGGCGGTGAGAGGAACGGTTTGACTCCGTTGGGTTTACGACAGCAGAGAGTGAGACCACCGGCCGAGCCGTTCTTCAGCCGCCGTGTTCTTCTGTTTCTGACCGGATCTCCTCCTCTTCATCGTCAGTCTGAAACTGCCGTTCATGGAGTTTTCAGGGATGCCAGAATAAAAAGGCATTCTTCCAGCTTGTTGTTGTAATTCATGATTTTAACTCTTGGTGATAAATGTGACGTCAATCCGTCTGATCAGATACAAACACGCTTTAAACATCACGGAGAAATATTTACAATAACAAAGTTTTCTTAACAAAAGTTGAAATCCAGCAAAGACGGAGGAATTCTCAGAGATAAAAATAAAGCATCTGTCGGGACGTGTTACTCATCCAGAACCAGTTTTGTCTGCAGTTCCTTGAATGAACCCAGGTCAGAATCCAGGTCCGTCTCGGTCAAACCTCCTTCCTCCTGGTGTCTCCTCGTCCATCCTGGTCCGAAGAGCAGGAACCCGTGGAAAAACACGGCGTCCACATCAGTGATGACCAAACCCAGCAGGCCGATGATAATCCAGACTCTGGTTAAGGTCAGTCTGCACCGTGACGGGGGGGGGAGTCCAGAATCGCCAAGGTGCTTCATGGGACACCAGGAATCTGAAAACTGCTGAGGAAACGGTCCGTCTCTGATATCCCAGCCCTGGTGATCAGGTTCTGAGTTCTGAGAACATGGCAGACTGGATCCAGGTGGAGCGGTCCCACATTCCAGCGTGGAGATGACCTTCAGAGGTGACCTGCTGACCTACAGGACGTCCATCAACATGCTAGGTCTCAGCGGCATTAGCGTCATGCTACACTGAACGGCTGTTCCTCAGATTCCGTTTCCTGACACTTCAAGACCGTCTCACTTCTCGTTTGCAGAGGATGTTTGTTGGTTGAAGGTTTCCTGCAGATGCGGACTCGTCCCTCCATGTTTGACCCTCGGTGCTGAGACTAAAGCAGAGACAGAAATGCTGATGTTCCTGCTGAGCTGATTCATTTATGAGGGATGAGGGGAGGAACGGACAGGCCTGAAGGAGAACGCCTAGAACAGGTGAGACTCCGCCTCTCTGTGCTGTTTAAAGCTTTCAACTATTTGGAACGCGATAAAACACAGGAAGACCAACACGACGTTTCCTGTTTCAAAACAGAGCTGAAGCTTTCAGAAGTTCCAGAAGCGTAAATGAATCCAGTGAGAATCACAGGAAGACTGAGGCGAGAACAACATGATGTCAGAGGATCCGGTCAGAGGGAGGGATGCAGAAAGACGAGATGCAGCCTCACAGATGTCATCTGCAGACACGAGGACAGGATGGAGCTGCAGCTGAAGATCTGGGTCTGCATGGATCACAGCCGGATCCACAGCTCCTCCACAGGACGGAAGGCGTCACCAAACGTGGGAGCGTCCGTGAAACGGGTGGAGGTGAACTCAGGAGAGGAGCCGGAGTGACAAGGCAGACGTTTTCCTGGTCAACAGCCTAGAACAGGAACGCTGGACTCCATCAAACCCTCAGGACATTTTCTCTGCAGTCCCCCCCCGCCCCCCACGGGGAGCAACGGTCGCCTGCAGACACGGTGCCGTTCAGCGGCAGGTGGGTCTTATCGTCTGACTGCAGCAGAGATGAGGTTGTGTTACGGCAGACATGATTCACCAACAGAGATGAGCTTCGACTGTAAATGTGGTCAAAGACAAACCAGAAAAGTCCAGCAGGAAGAAGATTCAGGAAACGTCCAAACTCAGCACAGAAATCCTGATTCTACAGCCAAAAGCCGATCCAGACGGTCCAGAACTGGTGCTGGATGCAAACGAGTTACAAACAGTTAAAGAGAAATCACATGACGTGTGTTAAAAAAGTGACAACACCAGCACACACACACTCACACACAAGACAAACAAGAGTCATATTAAAAACAAAGAACAGAAACCTAAAACTAAAAACCTTGTTCATCATATTTTTGCAGACATCTGGATACAGATTCGTTCCCCATCCAGCTGCTCCTTTTCTGATAACCAGCCTCCGGTGGTCATTTGAGGAACTGCAGTGCTCGTGCCTCAGCTTGGATCAGGTCTGGGAGTGGAAGGTAGAGGCTTGTTCATGGAAATCATGTTAACGAACGTTCAGCACTCCAAACCGCGGTGCGTTCAGTGTCTCTGAGCTCTCCAGAGCCGGTTTGGGTTTCATTCTGTCAGAGAAGCTGCTCTAGATGTTAGATCCTCAAAACTGCAATAGTTTAGTTAAAACACAAAGCTCAGAGCAAATACAGAAGAGTTCCAGTCATTTGGGTGATGTATCCCAAAAGATTTCATCAAACGGATGAAGGAGAAACCTCCACAGAAGAAATAACCCTGTGGAAGAATCAAACACTGACGTGTTCTTTGGTCCAAACAGACGACCCATTTTGAACCAACTGTTCTCCAAACGTGAGGGAACAGCTCCTCCTAGAGATGATGACCGAGCAGCGGAGTTAGAATAGACTCCACTGTGTGGGTTCAGAGTCATGAAGCCACATTTCTCTCTATTTAATGGGGTTCTGGACAACAACGGAGCTCAGTGGCACCAGGGACAAGGAGAGAACAGACGGAGGACTGAACACTGGGGAGGTTCTGAAGGAGCAATTCATCACTGAGACTCGGCCTGATAGTGGACCTAGGAAAACCCGAGTCTCCTGAGGTTGAGCCGTCTGGGATCATCATTATCACAAACACAGCTCTGATTATTCTGGGCTTTTCTGCACAAATGCAGGACAAGACAAATCTGGAACATTGTCCAGAACATTAGACTGAAACTCCCTTTCTAAAGAAAAGAGGGATGGCAAAACTAGAAGTTAGTGAAGCGTTTAACTACGGCCATAAATCAAAGCAGGGATGCTGTGGAATAAAATGGCTTTATAATTTCCCCTTTTTACAAAGAAATGCTGGGTGTCTCATCGTTTTCTTGACTCTGAACAAAAAACTGCAATAAGAGAAATAAAAAGCAAACTTGTGGTCTGAACTTCATGCAAATTTCTAAACAAACTAGAAAAGACTTTGTCACACCAGGACAGAAGCCTTTCCTTTGCCTCAGAATCGGATGGTTTACGTTGATTTAGTAGATGGTGGAAGAGTCATGGTGGTAGAAAGATGGTTACATGTTGAATGGTAGGGTTCAAAGTCTAAGGTTTCGTCTCCATCTCCACTCTTTCCACTTCAAGCTGCAGCCCTAGAGTCCTCTCTAGTAGAGCTGCAGCCCTAGAGTCCTCTCTAGTAGAGCTGCAGCCCTAGAGTCCTCTCTAGTAGAGCTGCACCGTATGAGGAAAACTCACCATTTGTGATGTTGGTGATCAATAGTACGATGACGACATTGCCATTCATGAAAGAATCATCATTTCCATTTCACTGCAGCAGTTTCAGTAAGAGTCATCATAACTTCAGTTACACCATCGTCTGCATAGCAGGAGACCATCTATCATAAAGGCCTCCATCTGATTGGTCACATGCATAAAGGGATGGATTTCAGTCCTTCACTACGTCACCGTCGTCAACAGCTCAATACGGCGATAAGGATAAATGTGTAAAACTCGTGACGTTCATCTGGAAAAGTCCAGGACTAAACAGGCGATTATCTCCTCCCACTGAACCCAGAGTCCTCGCCGTTCCTCGCCGTTCTTCCTTCATTTAGGACGAAGCCTTTTGAATTTCTGATCCTGCTGAGGCGGAAAGGAGTGAGTGGGAGTCTGGTTGCAGACTGATGAATCCTCTGCAGCGTTTTTGCTCTTTGGGATGTAAAGAGAGAGACGAGGAATGTTTTCTGACATCAACACTCTGTCTTTAATGAGCAGAAGGCAAATGTTTGCTCTGTCTCCAGTAAACGGCTGAGGAAGACGCCTTGAGCCGCTGAACAAACCCCAGTGAGGGTAAAACGGAGCCCGGATGTGGACACCAGGAGAACTGTTCAGAGGAGCATCAACTGCTCTGAGGTTGGGATTCCAACCATGTGACATCACTGAACTGAGGAATCATGGGAAACTGGTGTCTGCTCCCTTTCATTCTGAATATTTATGTAAACCTGAACATTTTCTGTCCCCATTACTCCAAAAGAATCTATTCAGTTCATTGCTGCTCCTGTGGCATCTTTTCTGAGAAAACTCACAAATATAAATGTGCTGACTGACTACGCTGTCAGGCAATGGAGCACAAAGAAAGTAGAACTTCATCCATTTTACAAGGTTTGAAGAAGACTTTCTGAAACTCATTTTCTGTTTATAGGATTTAGTTTTTTTATTAAAACCTCCCAGATGTTTAAAGGAAAGGTGACACAGATGCCAACATGAATGAAGTCAACTTTCTTTAAAGTATGTTTTCACACATTTATCCAACCTGTCATTTCCATGTTTGATGAGGTTTCAGTAGAAATTCAGTGAATCTGTCAACTTCTTTCAAACCTTTAAACACGTTTCATGAAAACGTTTGCACTGAATCCTTGTCTTCACCTGCCGACTCCTGGATTACTGCACTTTGCCAACGTGAGGTTTTAAAGCTGCCCGGAGCGCCGTTAGTAGATGTTTAATCAAGACAGAGGCCGCCTAACAGCTCAATTAGCAGCTTTAATGAAGAGTCTGGCTGGAAGACAGAATCCTGGACTCAGAGAAGAGCGGAGACGGCCTCAGCTGTCTCTCATCTTTGACCTTTACTAGATGCAGGGAAAGGTCAACCCAGGAAACCAAGAAGGCTGCAGGTGGGACAGGTTTAGTGCTCTTTCAAATGGGACCTGAATTCCCCAGCTGCTCATCTGGATCCCAAACGGCAAACCAAGGTCTGCTTACAGGAACCTTTCCCTCTCCAAACAGCTGAAAGAATCACTTCTGCACAGCAGCAAGGATTATGCCAACAGCCACGACCTGCCGTGCAAACCCCAGAAGACCCTGTATGGATGGTGCACGTGGTGGATCTGCGTTTTCTGGATGGTACTGATGGAAAGAGGCGCCACAGAAGGCAGTTCAGACGTCCGGTGAGGTTCTGGCTGCTGGTTGTTGTTTCCCTTCAGAGGTTGCTGTGAGCTGCAACGGTTCCACGTTTAGTGTCACTGAAACGACTGGATTACAACAGGTACCTGTTCTTTGACGGCATGAACCCTTGTGCTATCTTAGATGACCCCCCCCCCCTTCCGTTGAGGTGTTCTCCTACCATGACAAAGGTGGATAAAGGTGGAAAGATTTCATGGAATCCATGGACACCAGTGAAGATCACAAATCATTGAAGAAAAAAGGTTCAGAGCACTGTCTAGTGGGTCTAGATGACCCCACTGCCTAGTGGGTCTAGATGACCCCACTGTCTAGTGGGTCTAGATGACCCACTGTCTAGTGGGTCTAGATGAACCAACTCCCAACGTTAAAGTGCCTAGGATAGAACAAGGGTTAAAGGCTTTTGAGGAGTGGTCGGCTCCTCCCCTAATCAACAAGTTTATCCATAATTTCAGGAATGTCAAATATTGAACCAAAATTCAAAAGAGACTTGAAGTTGACGAACAAACGTCTGTCCCCATCACCGAGACGCAGTTCATCTGTTAGGAGGAATCTGGTCTTTACTGACCAAAGACCATCAAACTGTTAGTTCATGATTCAATTCCATTTTCTGTCCAGAGCCCAACATTCCAACAATGGTCGTCTCAACGGGCTTCATAACCATAAAGGGAAAGAAATCGCCACGTCACCTTTGGTTCAGGTGTGGACGGGTCTTTCTTTAAATTGGATCTTTTTCAGTCTTTCTGGGATTGTTTTTATAGAGCTCATGAAATGCTGCTAGAACAAAAAGAAGTTCAGCTCACAAAGAGATCTTCTCTTAAATAATGGATGTGTTAAAGTCCTGATGCTTCATGTCAGACCTTCATCCCTGGAAGTGTTATGGCTCCGCCTCCACCATCACTAAATCATCACAGTGATCATTTATAGATGTTCTGGTCTTTGACAGCCTTTCAGACAAATAGACTCTGCAGACCAATGGGATCATTCGTACGTAGGATTTCCTGTTTGTATGTTTAAGATCCAGCTGAGGTTTGTGTCAGCAAAGCTGCTTTTCCGCATCGCCGTTCTAGCAGGAAAACCTCAGACTGCGGCCCGTTTGCTGGGATTCCCGTGGCGATGGCGGCTGCTGAGTGGATTTCTGCAGTCAGAGGAGGCTGGAGCAGCACCTGTGATGCGATTTCATTACAGCGTAATAATCCTTCACAGCTTGTCGCGTCCCACACGCTTGTCATCGCCTCGCACCAACAATGAATCTAATCAACCGACGCTCGCCGCCGGGGGAAGGGGAACGCTTTGATTTCTCCCTTTTCAGCGTTCTGTTGCTTTACGGCTTTCTTCTCCAGCGCCATCCCATCGTGGCGACCAGACAAGTCCTAATCATCTTGATTTGCTGCATTAGTTTCAGTAGTTCTGGATGTCTTCAAATGATGATGCTTTACTTTTTCAGTCTCTGCACGTTGTCTGCTTTACTTTCTGAGACTTTGTAGAAAAGTCTGACTAGAATGGAGTCTGTGGTTCAGAGAGACGTTCTGGGAAAGCATCCAAACACAGACAGGAGCTAATGTTTCATTAGGAAAACAGGATAAATATCATTTGTTTGGGTTAAAATGTAAGGAATGGCTTTTTAGTTGGTAGTTCTTCTAAGCTGCCAGATGTTTGAGGTCCCACTCTGATCGTATTTGATCTACTTTCAAAGTTTAGATCCAGATTCCAGCTCAGACGAGGAAAGCAAAGACCTTCATGGTTCTATTGGTCCATCAGTGGATGCATCCGAATGGGGCGGAGCAGGGAGACTTTGGCCCCGCCCATCGCATGTGCTGCGTCACAAACCCCAGCTTTTTTCTAACCACCTTTTTTTCTGCTCCTGAAGCATCAGCATTTGAATTTACAAAAATCCTCAAAGGCAGTTTTATCCCTACATGTATTTCTTCCTCCATCAGGACAAAAACGCCCCAAGAAGAAAACCAAAAACACCGTTGGGTCTTTTAAACCCCAACACCAAGCCTCCTGCTGTCTTCCAGATTACAGGCTTTTTTATTTCTTTATAAGTGAGGCGTGGCAGAGACCTGACCACTTCACTGTCTCAACACCAGGGTTTGATCCCGTTAGTCAACCTGAACGAGGCCGAGGCGGGGCGGCGGTCTTTTCACAGGGAGAAGCGACCGGGACTTCTGGCATTGTTCCATTTGGCCGTCATTTGAACCACTGCTGTTCAGATCCGGTGGAGAACATCACCTCTGGTACTCTGTACCACATGACCTCCATAACGTCTCAGTCCGTCTTTACGTCGAGGCTCAAAACTCACCTTTAGAGGTCACTCCTCAACATGAGAAACTGGACGAGTCATGAAAGGTGCCCACTAAAATGTTTTTTTAGTGTCCAACAAATGTGTTATTCTTTCTTTTATGTCTGTCTTCTTCTTCCAAACTGAAGAAACTCTCCACATCTGCCTATAGTTTGTAAAGCTTCTGTGGTGGAAGGGAGCTGTAGGTTTTGGTGTGACTCCACGGTTTATGACATGTCTGTATAAAACTGTGGGACTAGTTCACGTGTTCAGGTATAACACAACAAACGTCCTTCACGCCTTACAGATGCACGCCACTGAGATGCTGTTTCTGGCGTTTTTGTCGTGATGGAAGACAAATTTATCAAATTTAGGATTAAAACTGCGTTTCTGAGGATTTTTTGTTTTTTAGCAGAAAAGCAAAAACAGTTTGAAAAAAGCTCAGGTCCGTGATGCAGCGTCTGCGATGGGCGGGGCCATAGGCTCTCTGCTCCGCCCCTTTCTGGTCATCCACCTGCAGACCAACAGATGCATGAACGTCTTTGTTTTCCTGGTCTGAGCTGGAATCCGGATCAGAACCGGACAGATGGATCTGATGCTGCTGACTTTTTTAATTTTTTGTTGGCTTTGGGCTGTGAGAGCTGTAAGCCAGCGGGAGAGAGCGTACACAAAAGGATGATGGGAAATCAGCGTAGGGGAACTTCCCCACCAACGGTCCCGCCTACAACTGTGAGTGGAATCTAATGAACTCCTGCTGCTCTGCAGAAACTATGTCCTAGAAAATGACATCATCATGAAGACCATCAGAGGGGACGTTAGGTCACAGAAACAATTTTTTTCTCTGATTCCTCGGATGCAGTTTAAAGTTTTTTTTATATACCCCCCCCCCCCCCCCATTTGTCTGACTATGTTTACTCCAATCTGGATGTTTTGTATTCAGAGATTGAATTAATATTTGGATTACTCAGATTGTTTCAAAATGACAAGTTTTCTTAGTCTGACTATAAAATAACGTCCACATTCGTTGGTTTTCTGTACTAAAGAGTTTTGGATGTGTAGAAGGAGAAAAGGGGGCGAATGAGATGATCCGCCCTGAGCGGGAAAAGCGAGGACAATCAGAGCTGTGAGTGAAGGCAGGAGACGAGCTAAAATAGACTAACAAGCTGCTGCTGGATGAGCAATCAGCTCCACAAACTCTAATTGAGAAATCTCATTGTCCTAAATAAGCGAGGAAGAGCCTGAAGGACACTAGAGGAAGAGCGATTTCCTATTTCCTGCCTAAGTGTTTTCCTCTGCTATTAAGCCACATCGATTTTTCTGTAGTGTTTGAAATGTAAAGAAACATTTCAAACAAATAACTTGAGAGGAAGAAGACGTTTCAGTTTTGGTTCTTTTTTTGTGGACGCCAAACGGGCAGAACGCAGAAAGTTCCGGCAGCAGGAGTCGGCCTTCCTGGCCGTGTGGTCTGCAGTTAAGGCCGGAGCACCAAAGAGGCGAGGGAAGCTGCCGCGCTGCCACGGCGGACACTTGCTTCCTCCTCATTTAAGTCTCTGCTACCAAAGTGAAGATGTCCGGCTGCGTCGTCCCGCTCGTCTCCACTGATCTCCCCAAAACAAACGCGGAGAGGCACGGACACAACGGCATGTTTGCCCCCTTCCCCTTTAGGAAGTCAGAGTCCTCATCATCAGTGGACGGCTGTCACCTTCTGGATTCAACGGCTTAGTGCTGAGAGCTTAAAGCAATAAGCAGAATCTAAAGCTTTTTCCTGTACATCTATAAGTTCAGGCTGTATGGAGTCCCTTCAGATTGAAGTTAGCACTGCTCTGCATGAGTCCATCAGGGGGGGGGGGACATCTTAATCCTGGGGTGGGCAATTCCAGGCCTCGAGGGCCGGTGTGTCTGCATGATTTCCAGATAGTCTTGCCCTACTCGTGGCTGATGACCTGGTTCAGGTGTGTCCAGCCAATCAGAACATGCCAGAGCAGGGTATGCTGGAAAACATGCAGGAATGCAGCCCTCAGTGCCCACCTCTGTTTAATCTGATCTTGTCACAGGTTTGCAGCTGAACAGAAACAGTCAGCTGCTCCGTCAGCCACAGCCTCCACCTGTTCACCGGTTCTCCCTCAGAACCTCCTGCTGCCCGTTGTTTGCAGCTGATGACATGTGAACTGTTTTGGAGCATGCAACTTTAAGACTAGACTTGTTTGTCCAGAAAGCAGCTCTCAGGCGTCACAGGCAGAAAGTGAACAGGAGGAAAAGCCCCTTCATATCCCTAACCCCCCCCCACAGCAGGGCGAACGACAGACCCAGCAGGAGACGGAACGAAGGCGTTTGAAGACCCACAGATCCATAAAAACTAGACCTGTTTTCCTCTGCTCCTTCTGTTCTGCAGCAGGAAGGTTTGCTGGGATGGTCAGGAGGTTGTTTCGTGTTGGGGGGGCTCTGGGGAGAAGCCTCCTCCTTCACACTCTGAAAGGCTGCCAGCTCTGGGTTTGGTTCCGTCTGAATAATTCACCGTCTCCCCGTCCCTGTTGTGCGTTTGCATGCTAGCTTAACTCGGCCCGACCTTGTGGGTCCGAGCGCTCAGATGCTCGGCCTGCCTTAAGGCAACACGGATGAAGACAGCTGTGTGGTTGCTAGGCGAGGATGCTCGTGTGCTGCGGTTCTGGTTTAAACGGTCTGACCGTGTCGGACCGTCAGAGACCAGGAGGGTCTTTTCAAAGCTTTAACCTCAACTTTCAGCTTGGATTCATTCAGTCACAGAACACAAATCCCAAAGAAGATTTCTGACTGGAGTTCTGTGGATGAAGCTCCCAGCAGTGGAGCACAGCAGCCCCAGGTGACCCCCCCACAGAGGAATCATGGAGATGCTTGTCTTCATTCTAGCTGCATCGATGGAGGTAGAATGAACAAAAAGATTCAGTAAACTCTCCATCCATAAAAAATAATGTTTATTTCAGATTTGAAACGATGCTTTCAGGTCCTCCTTCATTGCTGAACTTTGGTCTTTTTCAGTTTTCTTTCTGGATTTGTTTACAGCCTTTCCAAATCTTCTCCTCCAGCGATGCTCGGCGTCCTTGTTCTTCAGCGCTGTGTCTTCCTAATGCCATCCTGATGGGCTCCGTATTGATCGGTGGATCCACTCAGCCTGACAAGGAAACTGTTGGAGCAGTCGTTTAACCAGTCAGACCAAAGTCAGTCGGTAAATCCCCCCCCCCCGGTGCCTTCATGTCATTGGAATCGATGCGATGATCCTGTTTGTGTAGAAGAAGAAACCATTTTGAATATTTCATGATGAACATGTTGGGGAATTCCTTCAAAGAATAAGACATTATATTATCATATATACATTATATTATTACATTATATTAAAGTCATCAGGTTTGCCTTTGATATTTCATAATGATGCTAAAAGTGAGAGCGGACCTGAAGCCGCTGAGCTGCATACGTGTGCTGTTTGTTGGAGCTACAGTGGGAATCAGATCTGCTCTCACTCTGTTTGTTGGCATAAAACATGATTGACAGCATTGATACAGGTACGGTCTGATCTCAGGCTAGCATCTGTTACCTATGGATGGCAGCGTGAGGCTGTTGGTATTTGAACCAGCATCCGTGTAGAAAACAGCAGTTTGTCTGGGATACCACAGTGTCATCTGTGTAGAACCCTGTCATTTAGTGTCTTGGGGTGGGGGGCACTCTCTGAGCAAACCACATGACTGATCTGACAGACGTCTAACCTACACTTTAAAAACTACCAGTTAGTCACCAGGTTCACCGTAGCTAGACAGCGGTTATGTTCTAAATACGCCAGCACCATCATTTATGGTTGTCCTGCTTATTCAGGTTAGCAGAGCATTCGGGGCGTTTTAGGTCTGTGTTGCAGTCGCCCCCTGCAGGCTGTTTGTGTCTCAAATCGTAATAAAGCCTATTTTAACGTGAGCATGTCAGACATGAGGATCCATCAGGACCCTCTTTGTAGTCCAAACACTTTGGTCTCTACAGTTTAGTACAGAGAACGGGTCCAGACGGTACTGACAAAAGGACAAAACCTTCTCTTTCCTCGCCGCACCGCGGTTCACTTTTCACGGTTTCGCTGTGTCACAGATTTTTTTGGATCCTTTTTTCTCTGCACGTTGGGATTCGCGTCCTGATTGGATGTAATGCTGAACTTGTTTTTATAAAGGTTTGAAGTTTGAGAGTGTAACCAAGAGAGAAACGTTTATAATGTTCATGTCTGTCTGAGAAAAGGATCAGAAAAGTTGGACGTCTTTCTTCTGCAGAGATCATAATTCCAGCCTCCTAACACGTCAGACATTTCCATTCTTTCTCTTCCGGAAACTTCTGGATGAGTTGGAGCAGATTTCAGACTCTGAGCCCTTCCTGCTGCTGATTACCTGAATCAGGTGTATTTTACTAATAAGAAGCTACATTGGCAGGTTAATTGTGCGTTTATGAATCCCTCAGTATTGATCCAGTGAACTACACCCCCCCCCCCCCCCATCATGTCAATCAGCCTTAGACCTACAAAAGCATCTTTCAGCAGATGGAAATATTGAAGGCATGTGAGGACGCCTGAGCCTTCAGCTGCTCCTTTGTTCTCAAATCCTTCATCCAGGATAATATTCCATGACATTAATATTACATGAGTGATTAGAGGTCAGCAGCTTCAAGGTTTGTTGCCGTTTGCAGAAAAACAGACCAAATGTGAGAAAAGAAAGAGTACAAAGTCTGAAATAGAAATATAGAGAACACTCCGGCATCAGGATCACTCCATCCGGCCTCTTCCCAAACAGAACAGAACTTTATTCTGAAGGAGTCCAGTTACATTCAATTTCTCTAACTCCTTAAAATGAACGTGTCTTCATATTTAAGACTTTAAATACTAAATTCATATGTTACTGTCAAAATTGGTCTTTTTTATTTTTGTTTTATGTAATTGTAAAAAGAAAACATACCTATAAAGAAAGAAATTCTGAATGATTTTTGGTGTAACCCTTGTTCTATCCTAGGCACTTTAACGTTGGGAGTAGGGTCATCTAGACCCACTAGACAGTGGGGTCATCTAGACCCACTAGGCAGTGGGGTCATCTAGACCCACTAGACAGAGCTCTGAACCTTTTCTCTTCAGTGATTTGTGATCTTCACTGCTGTCCATGGATTCCATGAAATCTTTCCACCTTTATCCACCTTTGTCATGGTAGGGAGAACACCTCAATGGAAGGGGGGGGGGTCATCTAAGATAGCACAAAAATGTGGAGTAAATCATGAAAAGCCGCCTCATCATTTCCATTGATGACTTTTGTTACGGACAAACTCTAATCTGTGAACTTTGACCCAGAAAGCCCGAATAACACAATTTAGAAACGGTTTGTCTTTTTCCTTTCATCATCAGAACACAGTGGATTCATAAATAAATGTTCATATTTGTTTTTTCAGACTGTAAATTCAATTGCATGAACACATCAGAAACTGTCCTCGTTAATTCTTTTCCACGTGTTGATTAGCTGCCAGTCACATGACCAGGAGCGGCACACGTGTTGTTGTAATCAGACGTGGTCTTTGCTGGGATGTGATGCTCCTGCTGAGCTGCAGCTGCCGGCCTGCAGAGAAATGACGCAGATTAAATCTCCATCAATCAGAGACTTTTTGACAAAAGTCTTTTCACGGACGTTAAAATATTCATGAACTTTGACAGAAAGCGTGAAAGAAAAGAAATCCATTTTCAGATATTCTTCCTGCATATTTGTTTTTCTCTCCTCTGGAAGCTTTGTCTGTCGTCTGTGATTAAAATGTGTGCAGAGGAGTGAAGGTCACGGCGAGGAAGGGGAGAAACGTGAAGGAAGGGGGGGTCGGCGTGCCGCTCCGTCTGAATGAGGTCATGAAAACTCCTCATGAAGCCCAGAAGCAAACTGGATCTGAAGGAAAACCAGCATTTAGCCAACGCTTGGCCGTCTCACCTTCAAGTCTCAGTTTGAGAACCAAAGCAGGTTGAATGATGAACACCTGGCTGCTAACGTCCTCCTTTGCAGGTGCTTCTGGGTAAAGGACCAAGGTTTTCCGTGTTGAATGCGTTCTGTTTTTCATGGGGTCGTCTTCTTGCTGACCCGTCTTAGCGTCATCTCTGCTGTTCAGCCTTCCCTCGTTTTTCGCAGGATGTGCGTTCTAAAAACAACCAGCGACAGACGAGGAGTCCTCTTTAGTCGATTATAACAGCTGTCCATGTTTTCAGGCTGTAAACCACACTTTTCTCAGAGAGACCTGAACATTTTCACAACTTTCCTGAAACTCTCAAAGTTCAAACCGTCATAGAGAAATAAATCCAGGATCATAGAATGAAAACAAAGATCGTCTCTCTGTTCATGAGACACAGCACCAAAGGGATTGATTGACAGGGTCTACAGCCAATCAGAATGCTGGGCAGCAGCTGCTGAGGCAGATGCTGCTGTCACTCCAGCCTCTTCTGTCTGTTGCAGTTAGGGGCCTAAATGTGGGACTGGGGGACGCCGGGGGCTCGGGGAAGTCGAGCTATCGCTGCTGTGCATCGTTACTTCCATTGTCGCCCCCGAGAGCTGAGATTTGACGGGGAACTTGTGAATGATTTGGTAGCAGTGAGCCTGTTTTCCTGCAGGTGGGAGTGTTTTTGTTGGAAGTCAGAGCTCTGTCTCCTGCGACAGAGTTTTAGGGTCACGGTGAGGGAAAACAAATTCTGGCCAACGTGACGAGTTTTTTCTCGTCATGACGAGATTAATGTCGCCATGACGAAAAAAAACTCGTCACATAGTTTGGAGTAAACACTCGTCGTGTCGAGATTAAAGTCGAAATAAAGTTTCCAGATTAAAGTCACAATGTTGCCAGTCTTTCAGGAGTATTCAGTGTTATGTTATCTAGTAAATATAAGAGATAAAAACTCTTAAATTTACGAGATTCAAGTGGAAGTGAGCATGCAGAGCAGCAGGTGAACGACGCGCAGCAACAGAGCAGACCGACTAAACTTGGTGGAACAGGTGATCTGAATGTATCGATAACGTTCCAAATGTCTGGAAGCTCATTTGTTTGATTTATTTAAGTTTTATTCATTGATGGGTGGTTTTGCAGGATCTCTGCAGCCGGATGAAGCCGTCGGTTTCCCTGCAGCTTTTCACTTCAATCCTTTAAAAGACCAGGGGCCTCATTTCTAAAGGTTGTGTACGCACAAAAGAAGGCGTACGCCACTCTCTACGCAATAGTTGAGATTTATAAAAAGCAAACTT